>JAMZAV010000137.1:0-600000 GCA_024449915.1 Sweltsa coloradensis | reverse complement strand
TATCTAAAAATTATTTTATGCCTAATCTTTGGAAAATGTATAAACCCTAGGCCCAGACCTTTGTCTGCTACATTTAACTAGAAGTAGGCCTCCCCCTAGGCTAGTGCACTAAGGTGTAATTATTGTGACTTGTGAGCATTGCAAACATTTCAATTACGGTAGCTCGACTGTCTTGAATAATAATGTAGCCTATTACCGTACTTGGCTTGCCATTAAACTTTCACTCAACGAGTAGGCTAATGGTCCAATCTAATTTTATCTAAAAATGTAGGGTAGAGCTAAGGCTACTTATGTTTTGGTTTTGGATAGATAAAGTAAGTATTACGTTCTATTATGATCAAAAACAAATTGTTGATGCTACATTCATTAGGGTATGTCACATTCTCTTGTTTCCAGTTTAATTAAATCTTATTCCAAGGGTGTTTCTTTCATTGTTTCAGATAACGAGTTTACCTATATCGGGTATACCTTCAAGAGTGAAGTGACAGTTGAACAGTTAACGTACTAACTAATAGCTATTTCGCCACCTTTATTGGCCCTCTGCCTATAACAAGTGATTTTACTACGTGATTTGATGTGCTCTTAATTACATATTCAAAAGTATAGTAACACTTTAAGAAGTGGCAGAAAGGACTGATAATAATAATTTCTGTTCCACTGATAATGAACAATTCATCAAGATGTATTTTGATCTTTGTGGTCGTGTCAGGCCTGCGTGTGTTAGTAGTATTTCTTTACTCATATCCTATGTTTGCATCATCGTTCAACTTCAACTTGAAGAGTGCTTCCTACATTGGATCCTGTCTCGTCATCGGCGCCATACCCTACTTGCCTAGGAGTTAAAACATGGTGAGTCTCACCTTCCTATGACTATGCTTATTGCTCGCCTATTAGTTATTAGTAGGGACCTTGAGAAATAGCAAATAAAAAGTTCTCATTTCATTATTAAAAAAATCTTCAATTTCAGTAGGCCTATATAAACTCAAGATAAAGGCATGATTTCGTCGTAAAAATAGCACTGCAATCACTAGATACTCTTGAGCAAAATGCACCTTATACACATGAACAAATATTTAGGTCATATAAAGTTAACTTAGGCCCTAATTGTTACTAGCTAGGCGTGTTCGTTAATAATATTTTCAACTGTCATGGTCAAGTTAAAACAGGAATGTTGATTTCAATGCCCTGTCAAAATAATTTTATATTATTTTGGACTAAAATAATAATACTTTGGACTAGAATAATTAAGGAAAGTTCCTGATTTTGCTCTAATTTAGCATAAAAACATGATTGCCTTATTTCGCTACTTAATTATAAAACAATCATATTTAGCATCATTTAGTGAAAAAGGTAATTTCGGGGTCCCTAGTTATTAGTAGGGCCTATGTATGTAGTAATTTAATTGTTACTCACTGCCTTGCACATTTCAGGAGTGGAACCTTGAAGAAAAGCCACGTGAACATCTTCCTGTCGCCCTTAGACTTCAGCGTCTGCAGACATCCCACGTTGTCCTATTCAGCTGTCTACGCTCATGTCGTTCTAGCTATCCAATAGGTCGTAAGTCAGTTCTTGGAACAATTGATTACTCCTTATCCCGCAATCCTTACTCTTTAAAGGTTTGTCCTGCATGCTTGGCACGGTGTTCGATTGCTTACACAACGATATCATTTCTTAGCTTTGAATAATGCCCTAAAGTATGTTTGGGGCTGGGGAACAAAGTGATGATTGACAGTTTGAGTGTGTTCATTTTTATTCCCCATCTCACTGGGTCGCAGTTCCCGCAACTACACGGATGCCAGGACCGGTCCTGTGCGCTACTACCCTGATTGGGTTTTTAATAGGACTGGGCATCATCATTCATTTATCGATTATCACACAAAAATAATCGATAACGATTTATCAAAATTTCATTACGTATTTTGTGTAAAAATAGAAAGTTTATAATTTTAAAAAATAATCAAGAAATTGGTAGGTAGGCCTATCAAAAGAGTGGGCTTACTTTTTTCAACGTGTGTCAACAGAGGATTGATATAGGCCCTAAATATATAAAATTGTTTATGTTCATCATCATCATCATACATCGCCGTCGCGGCTTAGGATTTGCAAGCAAATTTTTTCACTCTTTTCTATCCTCCCACAATCGTATCTCCCAGCTCTCTCCTCTTGCCTCCAAGTCTCCTGCTAAGATAGGCCTATTCTTCCATCTCTTCCTTGGCCTCTCCCGTCTTCTTCCTTCTTCAATCATTTCATGGCCCATATTGTCTTACGCATACTATCTTCCACTATTTGTTTCATATATCCATACCATCTCAACCGGGTCCTTCCCTTCTTGTCACTTAACTTCTCTACACCTAGCATTTCTCTAATGTCCGTGTTTCTTATTCTCTAGGATGGGCGAACCTTGTTTTTTAAGTTTCGAACCAAACTCGAACTTCTGTAAAAAAGTTCCGAACTTCGAACTCGAACCGAACTTTAAAAAATCTGCTTAAAACCAAAAACAGGGAGGTAGGAATTTCAATGGGCATACTTTAATGTCTAGGCTAAGGCTATATCCCCTACTATCGAGATCTATTTCATCGACCTTCATCGACAGGATTGACTAGCTTAGCCCTTTGGCACAGCATTCTAAATTTAGGCACTAGGCCCAGCCTAGGCAAGGCTACCAAATTTCAAAGTCTTGGTTAGATAAGAGCTTATAAAACATGTTTAGACACCTATTATCTTCTATATTCTAGGCAACCTAGGCTAGGCCTAGGCTTTTCCTTACTTGGCCTAGCCTAGCCTAACCTTAGCCCCTAAGCCTAATATATTCCTTATGTAGCCTAGGCCTACCTAGGCCTAGGCCTAGCCTAGGTCTAGGCCCTGGTCCATAACCAAACCTAACAAAGATTGTGTGAAATCGCGGCCAGTTCTCGTCTAAATACCGCAACTTTAAAATTTTATTAGGCTAGAACATGGGCATGTTATTGTTATCTAACTTTGAGTAACAAACGTAAAGTGACGATCTATTTTGAGGTTATGTAGCTTATCGACATCGTATTAAGGTGTGTAAGCTGACGCAAATGTGGTTAAAACTTGCCTGCGAGAAATTTATTTGATAACATAATTGCATATAAACGTGGTTAATCGGTCTTTAATCATTGTTCAGTGATTCCAAATAATACTTGTTACTCTATAAAACATCGTAAATATCGTCGTAAATGTCACAGCGTCACGTCTTGGCGTCTTCTTATATTAGCAGCTTTCTCATTGGTGGATACATTCATGATGTATCGCATTATTGCTGCGAATCGATTAGTCGAACATTAGAAGGTACGCAATTGGTGGAGAGCTGCTTCCATTTCAATCATCGAAAATATCGCAGGAAATCGATAGTCGAATGAATAATACTGCCTCACCATTGGAGGATTTTCTCGCACGCGACAGCGGCAAGTTTAAAAGTTCGGAGCAAGTTCGTAATTTTGATAAATCACGAACTCGAACTTCAAATTTCGAACTCGAACCGAACCGAACTTCAAAAAAAGTTCGGTTCGAGTTCGGAATTTCGAACGTTCGCCCATCCCTATTATTCTCTCGTCTTGCCCACTGCGCTCCTCGGGAATCTCATCTCTGCCGGCAGCATCTGGCTCTCCTCTTGATCTCCCATAGTCCAGGTTCCTGAGCCGCATACTTAAGGATAGGTATGAAATAGGTCTTATCATCTTATGCCTATAGTCCCATAGTAGTCTTCTTACACCAAATGGGTATTTTACTACCCCTCACCCAGTCTTGGGCACTTTCCCCCAAAAATGGAACTTTGAAAGGTTGTATTGTACCGAATATAGGCCGACCTTTTTTTCATTATTTTAGGTTTCAAAATCCCTCCTCGGCCTATATGCGAGCATCAGCATTTTTACGCGTTAATTTCAAACACCAAGTTACATCGCCGTGTGACAAGGAAATACGTATAGGGCTAGTTCACTTCAGTGTTTCTGTCTGGCGCTGCGCTAACAATACCTACGGCAGGCACGGACGACGCGACTCTATCTCCATAGTAGTTCCAGGCGTACTGACGAGTGAAGTGTGATGCAGAACAGCTGACTGGATGATAAGAACCGATCCGCGTAGAGATATTGCTGAGTCAATTACGACAACGGCATGAGATCCTCGGAAAGAGACCGCAGGAATAACGGCGCGTAAAATAAAAATATTTCCTTAAATATTCCTTTTTTTTTATTTTGGTGACCAACGTTATGGGGTCAGTCATTCAGGGTTAGACCATCTCTATGGTTGGACCATATTCTGCACTTGTAATACAGTAATTTTATTTTATTTAGTACCTATAGTGATGAATAAAATAAACTGGCAAAAGTTTTCCCAAGAAATCCATCCGCTTCCATCACTCGGAATCTGACAAAGGGGTGGAGTGGAGACATTTTCAAAAACACGAGAAGACCCAAGATATTTAATACTGTAGTTTGTACTGTACGGGATTACAACGGCGAAAGGAACTTATAAAGGAACGTTAAATTCGTTCCAAGTTCCCACGAAATAGTAACTTTTCACGTTACAAGTTCCTGATGTAAGAAAAGGAATGCGTTCCCATTAAAGTTCCTGAAAAAGGAACGCATACTAAGAAGCGCGTACTCCCCAAGACTGCCCCCAACTTGTCTTTCACACACTGGTAGAAGTTACCGTACTGACCTTTTTTTATATTCTGATGTTTCTCCTTTTTAATTTTAATGTACCCACTTGGATTACTTCACTTCCTAGATAGGTAGCTAAAAACTATCCACCACTTTCAGGGTTTCTTCTCCAAACTTGATCTTTGCTTGATAATTCCCTATGTCTCCTTCTCTGGTATAGTAAAACCTCACTGTTACCATCATGATGATCATGATTCACTCTTATTTTCAAACGGTCTGGTTCTTCAATGTGCCTATTCTACAAGTTTGCATTACCTCCACATCATCAACTTTCTCCATCTTGTAGTGGATGTCATCCATCACGACAATGAATAACAAGGTTAACAACACATTTCCCTACCTTAGACCAGAGTCGATACGTAAGTTTCCCCGTTCTTTATCGACTCTGCTTAGCTTAGACCTTTTGTTATTTGGATCCACCCTGACGACCCAAACTGTATAATAATTAGCATACTTGCGTTTAATGACTCGGCACCTCCACTATCATTTAGCCCAAGAACCAAAATTTGAGTAGAAAAATTTGATTTTTCTTAGGTATTTAATTTCCAACATAAAGACCTCAATTAAACGTTAATGTTTCTCAAAATTCATATCCTCGACTCCTCGTACTTTTTATGTTTTTATTTTGAGATTTAAAAAAAAAATTATTCTATTTTAACTTTTAAGTCCAAATAATATATCAGCATCACCTGGTATCACTACACTTTGCTCCAACATCATTTATTGGGTAAAGTGGTGTTTCCACAATTGAACTTGGGCATCACCAAATCAGTGCCAGCTCATTCTCTTGTTGCAACACCAGCTCTCACTACTTTTTCCTGTTCTGCCACTGTCTTTCTCTCTCTTCAGCCACTATCATCTCCTCTCTCCTCCACATCTGCCTCAAGGTCTTCCCACTCTTCTTATCTCATTATTTAGCTCAAAGCTTGTCTTGGGATTCTTCATTTTTCTCATGTGTCCATACCATCGCAGTCTATTCTTCCCCCAAGTCCAAATATCTATATAAAAAATATGCACATAGGCTACAGTATTGGCATATTGATATTGTACACGTGTATGTATTGACTTCTTTACCCAGCCCTAGTTTTAAAAACATTGTTCCTACTTCCTACTAACTTGAGTGCACAGATAGGCTAGGGCTAGGCCTATAAATTATTGCGGCACTTGACAGTGAGGACCTGTTTCTTATAGCCCAGGTATTTTAGTAAATATTTATGCATTCACTAGTAAAACCTCAATGATACTGGCAATCCAATTCGGAATAGCTTACATACTGGTACCTGGATCGTTTTACCTGACAATGATGCAAGTTACCAGTTTCTGAGTTTAGTCATGAGGATAATAAAGTGTAGTCCAGCATCAAATAATAACTCATTTAATACTTTTTGATCTAGCAAACTGTACAAAGCAGAATTTTACTAATAGGTTACATTTTTAAAGAAACATTACTTTAGCGGGTTTATCATCCCATGTAAGCTTGAATTTAAATTGATGTGTTTGTAACAATCAGTAGGCCCTACATCAAGTAGCCCATCTAATTATTCTTAATTTATTATTACCTAATCTAATTTAGCCATCTCCAGTCCCAGTTCCAGGTGGTAGCCAGACGATAAAAAGGGTCATCGATTAACTGACTCGCCTGTCAATCATCATTTCATACCTCAACTCTGAACAGACTTTAGGTATTTAGTCTTGTTTATTTCAGTCTCTGACACGGCTGTTGTCAGTGACTGAAGTGATGATATCGTTAAGTAAGTAGTCATGAAGAAGCCCCAGCATGTTCGTACCTAATGTATTTACTCGACTGCAAGTGACCCCTGATAATATGTTAGTAGGTATGTAAGAAACACCTATTAGTTTGCCATCAATTCCAAGTTGAGATGCCTTTTTGAACTGCAAAAACGTGTCAAAAAAGGTATGCTTGCAATCGGGTATATACAGTGTACATAGACTAGTAGGCTACACTAGCCCACACCACAGTTCACCTTCACAATCGTCGTGATTTGATGTATTAAAAATTGACTTAACAATAATTTCCCGTATTCATATTTAATATTGTTTATTGACTATTCTATTGAACAATGAACACATTTTGTTACTGTATGGTCATCTTAATCGGACACCGATACTCTAGTTTCTCAAGGGTCCATCATTGACTACTACTGTTGGTGTTAAGATCCGTCACACAATGGTACTACGTATATTCTTTCATCATGGTTAGTTAGCTGCTAAACGGCAGCGAGTTAAATGTGGCCGTCAGTACTCTGGAGTGAACTGTGGAGTGAATCCTAGTGTCCCCTGGTACTGTAGTGGTGTTTTGTATGTCAGTTTTGTACATGATACTTAATCACAGCTGCTCTTATAGACTTTCCTTGCCCCGAGTAAAAGAACATGGAAATTAAAGGGACTAGAAGGGAGACGGAAAACTTAAAACTTAAACGATAACCTATTAAATCAATCTGATCTGTAGTTGTTACAGACTGTGATTGGGGTTTTCAGTTTTCAAATAACTTTTTTGGTCTCGAAAAGAACAAATAATTATGAACCTAGACTATATTAAGCAACAAACTCACTCATAACTTTACACAATGCTGTCTAAATAGTAATACTAAATAGGATTTAAAGTTAAACACAACTACCCACATTTTGTACTACTGTACTTTGTCTACTCAATGCCTACTGGATATGAGAATGCCAGCATGTCCTCTTCAAAATGCAATAATAAATACAATAATAAAATATACTATAGCCCTATAAGGGTTATGGCTGTGAGTGGGTACCCGCCTGTTGATAATAACCCGGGTTAATGAAATGAGTCGTCAGGTACTAGTTTGACTGTTTATCGTATAAAATTCCGCTCAATTACCGTCGCTGCGGGTCAGTCTTTCACGCGGCGGCAGTCGGAGATTCGTCATTAATTAGCACTTAAGTTTCATCCATGTCGAGCTTCGCCGACACCGACGCGAGCCGAACATTATGCGCAGTACGGTGAAGGCTCTTGCTGCTGCAGGCGCATCACCATTCATTGTAATTGACCGATAAGTGACAGGCGGAAATGTTTGTGAATTCCGGCAACATCAATTCCTTCTGAAATTGCGTTTTCAACAGCTGGACATATCGTTCATAGTAAACGAGCATCTATGACATCATGTGTTACATTTTACCTACCATAAAACAGGGTTTTTTGCATTTGCAATGTCTTTCACGAGCGCAACCCCCCCCCCACGCTTAGCCGGCCGGACCTATTGTAATAAGAGTGCACTATGTAGCAATTAAACAGCATGTAAGGTCGTATTTGCGGAAATCTTACCTATGTGAAGTTTTATTTCAACTTTTATTGTGATAGTTCAAAAGAAGTTGTTATCAGTTATATCCAATGCTCCGATATTTATTACGTGACTAAGATAAATTGGAAGACGTAACATCAGTCTAAGAGAACTGATCTGATGATAAGCTTGCACTACGGAATGAAGTCAAGCGATACCGAATTGAGGTGGAGTCTCAATAGATTTTAGTATTGACCTTGAGCGATGTACTACTACGATCGATATCAGTTGTAACTAGGCGAGTAATGCTGCCCGGCAAAACACGCACATCATACAAGTTGCCTACACTGCAGGAGCAATGTGTTGCACTTTGGAATTTGTGCCATCCATAAGCATATGTGTTGTAGGCCTAGATCTCTTGACTAGGAATATTTGATAATGTTCTGCAGCACGAGCAGTTAATTTAAAATTTCAGATGTGCATTGGGCAACTATTCGATTATATTCAATAATATGGCTAATTGATCCGGGAAGACTGATTCGATTATTAGTTGTTGTAGAATATAATCATTTTGATCGATATATCCATTATCAAACGACAATCCTATTCAATACACACTATACCACACCTACACACACAGCTTGTAGGCCTTAGATTGGGAGACTGTAGAAATGAGTCGCTAGAGCGGGAGTTAATCAAGTGGGAGTCTGATTTCCATGTTGTTTTCTCTGTGCCACCCTCAACCTTCTATTTCTTCGTTATTGGATGGATCACAAAAAATTTCAATAGACTACATAAACGTAGATACCAAGTCTTTTGTTATGATTCAATAAGGATCATAGTATTTTGTTTTTTTAAATTTATTTATTTATTTATTTAACGTCTATCCTATTCAGTTATAAAAACTGATTTACAAAGGAGGAATGAGACAACACTGTTGTTGTTGGCACTACTAGTTCAACAAGCCTCATAGTGAGGCCCTATCACAATGTTGTTAACTAGTCTGCCAACTCACACCTCCACTGCCGCCTGATTGTGGCGTCACATTCATTGTTGAATTATTTCAACTAAGCTAGGTTATTACGGCAAAAGGGATGCCCCTGTGTCCCTGAAGGTATTAAAATTTATTATGTACGTACTTGCATTTTGTAATCCATCCACGAACTTGTGAGGACATGCGCAGTTCCTTGCATGTGGAACTTGCATGTGAAACTTATTCACATAAACAGCATTGCTTGCGTGTGTGTAGCTTCAAATATGAGTTGATGTCCATCAATCTCTACTTGAGATGAGTACAGAACTTCAAGAAAGTTATTGCCACGAGGAATTCTATATTAGATAAAATTATTATATTTGCTCATCATAAATTGAAATTGACTATCACCAAATTAATCAAGATATGTAGGTAGGCCTACCGTAGTTGTAAATTTAAAAAATCTTGATTGGCTGCAAATTTTCTTTCTGGCCGATTATTGTGGCATACCAAGACTGTGCCATATTAACAGCTAATAAAACTATGTTCAGTGGGCCTAACAAGTTTTAACCCTGCATTACTCGTGAGTCGTAAGTTTTTTTTTATATTACCCCAAATTGAAATTACTGTATTTTGGAATCCTGATGATGTTTGGATGTAGGGTTCACATACTTTAGTTTATTTGAATGTACTTGTCTAAGTTTTTAAACACCAGCAATAAGGCATGTATGTGGCTGATGGTATTTTATTGAAACTTTACACATTTCACTTTGAAATTACGTGAGGCCCTAATATTGAAATATATCAAATTTCCATTGGCGTAGTAGAACATAATTTTTTAAGTTTTCATTTGTTGATGTAGGTATCTTTCTATCTTGTACTAGTACAGTATACAGTTAAATTTAATATATGCCCTAATCACCATTTTGTTACTAATTCCATTATTTTAAACATTTATTTCCCTGCTAAAACTGAGAATCCCGTTTATTTAGTTTTAGAAAAATGTCAAATATAGAGTAACTTGAGAATAAAGGGAGAGGGTGGTAAGGTTGAATACTACTGTACTGAGAAATATAAGATTTTGCAGCACTAGGGTAAGTAATAGCCAAATAGGCCTATATACCTACCTACCCCACACGAGTAATGCAGGGTTAAAATAAAGTAAGTAATTTTTTCCTAAATAGGCCTCCTGAGCTGCTTGTTGTTGGCCTTTACGTATTCCTTGCTGTGTCGTATTCATGATTTTATTCCAAATCGTTACGAAGATTTATTTCGTTCCCAAGTCTTATGCAATGCAACATATTTGACATGTACTTAGTTGCATAATTTTGAATTTAGATACCCTGTCAAAACTTAACTACGAGATGCTGTTTATGTCAATAGTTTAAAATCCCTCACATAGGCTAATTCAAGGTGGTGGCTTTGTACATAATAACCATGGGCAACTGCAAATCACAACTTATCAAGTACAACATGTTTCTGTTCTTCAATCTGGCTTTTGAACCATTTTCTCTGAACAATTATAGGTTTACTGAGACTGTGGTTTGCAAGTGGCCCTGGTTGTATGAGTTGTTCTCTAAGGCAGCTATCTTGACTATGTATCATGTACTACTGATATACTTGCAATTAACAATAGGTCTGTTCATTTTTATTTAAAATCAGTCTAGCAAACAAAGTTCTTAAAAGGTAGATCATGATTTATTAATCATAAGTATCCCACCCAAAAGGTTCCGTTTTTGGCAAAAATGGTTAACAAGTAGGCCAGACACATACTAGTACAGTACATTTGCATTCATGTTACATATAAATTGGTGGCTTCCTAAATCATTGAATCGGAAGTATCAAAGGAAAAATCAACTTTTAAATATAATATTGTTGGTACATAAACATCACTTTCATATCGAACATCTGTAGTGAAGTAGCCGGTCATTCAGAAAATATGCATAATATGCGTAGCGTAGCTTTACTCCTAAATGCTCGCTGGACCTTTGGATTTATCCATGTTTCCGATGCAGAAGGTTCCAAGTTCAAATCGTAATTGTAGTTCAAGCAGCTAGAGGTTTTAACTTCCGATTTGGAATTAAATTAAATTAAATTATATTAAATAATGTAGGCCTACTTAGGTATGTAGTTATGACATGGAGACATACTAGCAATGAAGTATATAATCTCATCCACTGAAAATAATTTGTTGTAACTGAGTGGGTGGACTCTAGCATACATTCAAATTACAAATGTTTCTTTATTTATTTTTTTACCAATTAATAAGCATTGTCATATTACTTTATACGAGCATCTCTTGAAGCGAAGGATATTTCCATGTTTTGCCAAAAACAAACCAATTTGAAGGCCAAGGTTCTCTAAGTCCCCAAGGCTGAGTCTAAAAAGAGTATGCATTCTTTCAAAGCAGTGTTTGACAACCAATTTCTATTTCCCCCACCCACCCCTTTGCAGGACCCACACAACCAAGCTCATTTTATGTCTGTGCTGTAAGAACCAGAGAAAAATTATCACTTAGATAAAGATTACTAATTACTTTTAGTTTAGATGAAATTTTGATAGTATTTTAGAGTAAAATTACTTTCCATTATTTATATTGCTGCATTTCAGTCAGTGCAAAGTTTAGACCAATTTGGAAAATGATGGATTTAGCAGCATTGTAGGTTGATTGTCGCTAATTAAAGATTCAAATACCGTCAACTAATTTATTATTTTAACGAAAGCAATAACAAGTTTCACTTCCAGTCGTGATTATTTATTAAAGATGGACACTTGACTATTCAGCTTGACCCCTCACAACCCGTAGGTTAAGTTTTCCACTACCAAAAGAGCCTTGGCAACAAATAAATGGGGTTTAACTTAAAAAAGTGCCAAATTTATGCAAATCCTTTTGTTCATATAGCCAACAGCTAAAAAAAAACACTGCTTTAAAGTATGTACTCTAGTTTATTCTAATGCAACAATGCAATATTGCAAAGCTAGCAATCTGTAGCCATATTTTTGTAGCAATCGACCAAATCTTAGATAACCTTGTGTGCTTCATAAGTTCCTGTACTCAAAATTGTGCTTCATAAGTTCCTGTACTCAAAATGAACAGACCTATTGTTATGGCCGATGGTCGAGAGAACGAATACACTGGGAGCCATAAGAACCAGGGCCCGCATCCTCGAAGGCGCAGCTAGCTAAGAAGACGTTTCGTAGTTACGACTTGCGACTTTTCTTAGTTAGGTGCCTTCGAGAATCCGGGCGATAGCGTCTTTAAAACAAGAGCCATTGCTCTTATTGGAAACCCTCGAACTCTACTGTGCTTGCTTGTCGGGGTGAGGCAGAAACCAGGCTATAATGGACATTGCCATCTTAGATTAGCCACAGATTAGAAGATTTCTCATCAACCCTGTGTGGAAGTTCCGACCCTGCTGTAGTAACATCTCTCAAATAGTTGTATCATATCACCACTATTCAACTTGGTTAATGATAATAATTTGAGTTTTTTGTTTAAATAGTATACATATTTAAATTAACAAAGGCGAAAATATTTAACACTTTCCGATTAACTTTTTTTTTGTCTTTTTGAGACATTTAATCTTGATCACGCCCAGCGGCCGACAGAAGTGGCTCGTTTTCATCACCATTGTCGTTCTATATTATAGATCGATAATAAGATGATTGATTATTGATATTTTTTATTTTATCGTTTACATATTTTTTCCACACTTCATTCAGCAGTTACTCCCTTTGTGGTTTGTGAATGGCAATATTGAAGCTGACACCAGGGTTGAGGGATACTGAGGGTTGAAATAAGTTAATTACCTTAGAGAAATTTCCCTAGCAGAGTTCTTTTCTTTTTGAGACATCATTGAGCTTCAGAACCAACTGGTACAGTGTGCATTTCTTTAGTTCTTAACTAGGGACTAGATGCAATGACTAATTTTTATAATTTTTGTACCTTCTCAATCAGTTCCATCTGTGCCACAATTAGATTTTATCATTTTAACCTTGATCATGTTTTGGCATGGATGTCTTATTGAATTTGAACCTTGTTCAAATTGTTTTAAACATCTTATTGTAAAAAAAAAGTTTGGCAATTATTCATTAATATTATAAAATGCACGTTGGGTGAAGCGAAATGATGTTATTTTAGTTTAATTTTTTGTCCACTGTGTAATGTGAACCAGTTTTTATAACTGAATTAGAAATATATCAAAACAATTGAATGCTATTTTGAAAGCAATGAGAAAGGTTACTGTTGATTTATTTTGCAAGCACAGAATTCTTGAGGGTTTCCAATACTTTATATCACTTTGCAAACTAGGAGCAATGATAGCCACTACTCTGGAGGAGACTTGGTGTAATTGTTCTCATGGCTGCATTGGCTTGCATAGTGGTGTTGGTTACTTATTCACTTTGGTACTGCTTCTCTTGCACTGACAGGGCTGATATGGAATCTTACAAGAGGTTGCCATTTTCTGAATATCTTAGTTTCGATTGAATCCTCGTACATTCAATCGCAACTAAATGTTTGGGAAGTGGACCTCTTCCGAGTTTCATAATCAGTCCTGTCTCTGCATTGGAGAGAACACTCTGTTTAAGTGAAAAGTTTACTCGCTAAACTTGGTAGCTCTGAAGTGCAAAAAAGACTTAGGGTATATAAAAAGCGGATTTTTGGCCTATTTTTTGTGTTTTTTGCCCATTTGTTTGTATAATTTTATAATATTTGTATACTAATTTGTATTATTTACTAATAAATATTGTATTTTATTTATAAATTGTATATTTATTTATTATTATTAATTATTAATTATTATTATTATAAGTTGATGATGACCTTCAAAAAAATGGCTAAGTCCATAAAGTAGGTCAACTGTTAGTTGGCCTTGGAAAAAACAGCTAAGTCCATAAACTAGGTCAACTGCTAACCTTGAAAAGTTAGCAGTTGACCTACAAAATAGTTAAGCCCAAAAGGTAGGACAGGATGGCCTTGGGAAAAAAGACTATCTCCATAAACTGGGTCAAGCCCTAAATGCATGCATTAGAGGCGACATCTGTATAAGTCTATGAACCAACAGAAGTCATCTCCAGCTAACTTCTGTACAAGTCAGACTTGAACAGAAGTTAGCTGGAGACGGCTACTGTTGGTTCGTAGACATATGCAGAAGTCGGCTCCAATACATCACACTGCTAAGAAAGTACATGGGAATTAGTACAGGTGCCTAGTACAAAAAGTAGTAAACACAACAGCATGAGTTGGACATTGCATATATTAAACATAAATATGGTACAGTATAGTGGATGCGACATTGCAAATGTAGGCTATGTCCACGGCCTTGAAAAAGAAAAGCGTTGGGGGATTGGGCTGTAGATTTCTCACGTGAATCTGGTTTTCAAGGTGTTGGTTCAAAAAGTGCGGCTGTTGGGCGAGTGGTGGTGAACAGGTACTAGAAGTGCAGGGTCGGAAGGTAGACGTCTTCACAACCCAGATGGGTCTCGATGGTGGGGATTTAATCTGATGTCCACAGCTATGTTTGATGAACCATGTTTCCACGACGCAGTAGTTACAAGTGATTGAACGAGGCCCAGCACAACCAATAACCTGAAACAAACAATACAGTAGTTAAGATCATGTCTTTGAGCAAACATTTGCAACGCTCCTGTGCAATAATATTACGTATTGAGTAATATTATGGTTCCCAAGTAACAGCACAATTGAATCAATCTAGACCAATCAACAACGGACATTTTGAATTGGCCTAAACTACGTTAGTTTCAGGGAGGTGTTCTAAAAGTTTTCACCAAGGACCATTATTATTAATTTATCTAAGAGATTTTCAAAGCACTTGAAATTTGAATCAATACATCTTAATAATTTGTTTCACTTTCAACAGGCAAGTTCTTTTATGGGTTTTAGTAGCCTCAGTCCTTGCATGATTGCGTTTTATAACTTAGTAAATTGTACAGGTAGTTTATGTTATCAAGTAAATCGTTCAGGTATTTACGTAATTAAATACAACAAAATGTCCTGTGCCAGTATGATTTTATTGGTTACTTCCACGAGAATAGTCGTATGACAATATTTTCTTAACTTCATAAATAAAGCACAATAGCAAAATGTTTATTTTGACAAATTCACTTATTTATTAAATAAAACTTGTAATTGCATAAATACAGATAAAATGATGAACTCTAGTTTAGCAAAGATTGAAATACAATTTAGTAATATTAAAAATTATCTTAACCCATCAATTTTGATAACATATTCAAATTGTATACCTATTAGAAATATAAATAAATTTGTATTTAGGGTCTACCTACTCAGTCACATAACTGATTTTCAGTAGGAGACAATAAATCTAAAGCCGACCAAGCCAACCTTGTAGGCGTCGACACCATTGACAAGCGAGTAACGACCAACTAGAGACTGGCATATTTAAGTTGGAAACACCGATCAATCAAGCTGGACACGATTCCACCTGCCGACAGTGCCAGAATCAACAAGGCTAATTTAGAACAAACTGATGGACTTGTGTCCACTTTAGAAGTTAACAAACTTCTGCCTAAAGCGGGAATCGAACCCTGGACATTCTGCATTGGAAGCAGAGCCTCTAACCACAAAACCCAAAACCCATAAACATTTTAAAGTTCCTTTGCAACAAAATGAATTATTGTTCATTGTCATAATTATTTTTGTTAACATAACAATTGTAAATGTGACTAATAAAATTGAAATTAATGACATAGAAAAGATTATCATACCATTCTGGTGGTAACAACTCAAATAAGTGAATGCATGGCATTTTGTTCTATTAATTAATTACAACTACCTATACAATTTACAAGATTGTAAGACAAGTGCTGCTACTATGCAACCCACAAAATGAACATAGTAACACTGGTATCAACCTAGTTTACGATTATCGTAACTTAACCGTAAATGCCAACTTTATGGGTCATGTTGAACATTGAAGTTGATGATTAATGCATTTCCGAAATTGTCACTAATGTGTTATTTACTTATTTTTTAGGCCTATTTGTTTATTATTTTTAACACATACAAACACGTCCCAACTTCTAGTTTGGCATTTACGTTAAAGTTTTTCGTTCAATAGATTATCAATGGTCGCCAAGGACTACAGCTGGGCTACGTAGATTAATAAGAACTTGTGTTTGTAAGAATTGTTATTTAGAGACACCAGCCACATAAAGCACCATAACTTTCAACATAGACGCAACACATTGTTGACTTCTTCGCTTAATCACATGCTAACTGAGATCAAGTGGACAATTTATGAATAACATAACATGTTTCTTGGCCATGGCAGTCTAAGATATAGCCGTAAGGATAAGATGCTCCATTCCACTAGTATTTATTTACATTGAATTTGTTACTCCAAGATAAAGTTGGTCAACTATGCTGATGGCTGCCGACAGTTACTAATTTGTGTGTTCATCGTAGACGTTCAGGATTTGAGTTCGTAAACTATAAATCACACATTCTTAATAATCTTTATAGCATGGCGTGAATAGTCATTCTTCTCTTAAAAACATGTTAAAACATGTGTAAAAAAAAGGGAGACTAAATAAATTAGTTTCACTGACTATATAATAGTAGACTTTGATCAAAGATGGCAACAATGGTTGTGAGTAGAAATTAAAAATAAATGTATCATAGAATTTGATGGTTTTCCATATAAATTGCTTGGGATACCAAAATTATTGTAACTAAAGCTGTTAGCCTACATTGTTGGAATAAATGTTGAAATTCTCTATAAGAGACCTAGCCCATCTAATTGGAATTAACAACCCTCCTCTCCCCCTTTTCTTCAAAACCTAGCAAGATATCGTGACCCTCCCCCCACTGCTACACTCTTTTACTACCCATGTATTTTAAATTACATTAAAAATGCTACTTTTTACATCGATCTGTCAGCAAAAGGTTAGGCTATCAATTAACTACTAACCAATACTCAAAGAAAATTATATTTTTCAAGATTCCCATTGTTGCTTCTTTGATGACAATTTTGGTCTTGTTTACATTGGAAAGTTTGAACCGGAACATTACCATGTTGGTACGGTTGTTGCTGGAAGTGAAACATATTTCCAATCTTGACAATCATTTACCTTCATGTAATGTGCTACGCTAAAGCCTGCATTAGATGGTTCAATGGTTTGTTCAAGTTTCCTTGAATTCAAGGACAAAACATAATCAAAATGTGTATTAAAGATAATAAAATACAACAATACATCCTTCAGATTGATTTTTTGTCCTTGAATTCAAGGAAACTTGAACGAACCATTGAACCGTCTAATGAAGGCTTTAGAGACCTACACTACACCTGCTGTAAAAATTACATCCCTTTACGTAGTTTTGAGAACTATCATTCACTTTGAATTTGGTTGGTTTGGAGACTACGTAGATTAAATGTAAAATTTATCCTCAAGGTTTTGTCTACATTTGAATACTAGAATACATAATTCCGGTCCATCGAGTCACGCGCTTTTCCACGTTACTATGTAGTAACGTGGAATGGAGAATGGAGTGGAATGGAGAGAGTTATTGCATGGCTACCATAGTTCTCTAAATGACGTTCTGAATATCATCAATTAACGTAGGCCAAAGCATTTCTATGGAGAAATAAGAAAACTGCTATTGAATGTACTACTTCATCGAAAACTCTGCCAGTTAATCGCCTCCATGAAAATCGAACAACAAACCCAACCCCATTAAAACGCAACAAGTTTTCGCATCGTCTCGCCAAGCAATTTTGTTAAAGCTTCGATACCAAAGAGTTTATCACCATCAATGTGTATTTCTCTCTTGTTTTGCATTTCCAATGGTCTTTTCATTTCTCACGAGTTTCCGTTAATTTTTCTCTCAAATCTTTGATTTGATCAATCTTTGTCTCTCTTATTATTGTTGACCTCAATTATATTCTCGAGTTTTTCTTTAAAGCTAGAATTTCTTTCACCTGCCTTAATGTCCATTCTTCTTTCTCCCTTTCAAGTTCTTTAGATTTAAAAACAAAATCAATTTAAAAACAGCACATTTCAAATGCAACTTCCTTGCCTTCATTTAGTTCTCGTTTTTAACACCAACGACAATCATATTCAAGAAGTATTCCATAAAATTCTCCTGAACTAGAAATTGACATATTATGTCAGTTACTTTTCATTGAAAGCTTATTTGTTCACTTCTCTGTAAAACTCAACTCCCATCTTACTGCCCTTCTATTCACAAAAGTCTTGCTCGTCAGGTAACAAAATCACCACTTTAGTTCCTTTCGCTTTTTTTACCTCTCCTTTGTTCCGGGCTGTATCTTCATTTTGTAACCATTCCTTATAATTATGACCTTATTTTTTAAATTCAGGCATCTTTCTACCCGTTCATATTTATTTAATGAATTTTACCTGCCCATAGGGCAGAAAGGCTAATGCAGGGCACGTGTGGCCCTCTGTAGCCTGACACAGGATTATAGAGTTGCAAGTTCACAAGACATCAAGAGAACATGACATTTAGGCCTATAGTTAGTCGACGAGAAAGGCAAAAGGCGGATAAGGGTACTTGAAGCGAGGCGTGAAGGCTCGTGGACGCGAAACGAGGTCGTGAAGCTCATTCCTTCCGCCTGGGTGAAGACTTTGCATGTAAGCCCCTGCGAGGGCGTCGAGTCGAGCGCTGATACCACCGACGCCGGTTTGGGTATACACGTCTTCATTCTGCATCATCGGAGGAAACAGCGCGATGCGGCAAAGGATCCTTCGCTCCAGCGAGAAGTATTGCAGGAGGCATCCTCCAACGACGGGTGCCAGCGCCGGGGCCGCGTCTTCAAAGAGGGGACGGATGAAAGTTTTATAAATGTGCCGTAGAGTACGGAAGCTGCATCCAGAGATTCGCTTACGAAGCATCTTGAGAAAGTTAACCTTCTCCCGGGCATAGCGTCCTAAAGCGTTGCAAAGTACTTGTGTTCCTCTCCTGTGTAATATGCACGGGAGAGGGTTAATAATGTCCCTACCACCCGCTAACATAATGTGTAACCTGTCTCATGCACTGTACCTCCCACACACCGGTATTAACCTTCTCCCGGGCATAGCGTCCTAAAGCGTTGCAAAGTGCTTGTGTTCCTCTCCTGTGTAATATACACTGAAGAGGGTTAAGTCGCGACCGCGTACGGTTGATGACGTCACGTCAATCAACACCCCAGTTGAAAATGTCTGTAAATGTTACTCCCAAGGTACTTGGCAGACCCACTGGGGTACACCGTTCATATTCTCTCTTGGTTCCTATGATGAGTTTCCTCTTATTCCATTGTTCTCACATTTACATCTTCTCCAAAAAGCATCTCTATATTAGTGTAATTTGTTGTCAGATTTCATTTAGCGACTATTTCTAGCTCTTGGTTGTGATTTATTACACGTTCACATTATTATTGAGTGTCATTCACCTTTTGTACTTTGCTTCTTGGAAATTAGTTTCAACTTGAACTTGGGATCTTTCTAATAATTGTTCTTTGCTCTTTAATTAATGTCATTGATTCTTCGATTGACTTTATGTACAATTATTTTGAGATGTTGTAACTTCTCGTTTCATTTCAAACCTAAAAATCAAACTTTTCCACTGTGCAACAGTTTCCTCGATCGTTCTGATCTGATGAGTATTGTTTCGTTGATTACATGACAGTACCAAGACTGATTTGCTGTCAACTCAATGTATCGAAGAGTCCTAGGACCAAGATTCTTTGAAATACAATTTCACATTGCTGTTCATCCAGGGTCATAGGTCTACACTAAGCCTGCATTAAATGCACTTCTATGGAGGTCGTGTTAATGCCCAAATTTTTAAAGGCTGTAAGTGTATGTATGAAATAATTGTGTGTTTACACTTCGTCTACGTACCCATTAGACAAAGATTTTTGGCGAGAGTTCCACTCGTTTCCCACTCGTCGGCGCTGTGCGAATAATGCCAAACCAGCGTCAGTATTGAAATCACAGCTTTACCCGGGCAGCCATTTGAATCACCGTCATCTTAGTGTCGCAGCATGGGGTGTGTGTGTGTGTTGGTGTGGGTGGTAGAAATTAAAAATAAATGTATCATAGAATTTGATGGTTTTCCATATAAATTCCTTCGGATACCAAAATTATTGTAGCTAACTAATGCTGTTACATTGTTGGAATAAATGTTGAAATTCTCTATAAGAGACCGAGCCCATCTAATTGGAATTAACAACCCTCCTCTCCCCCTTTTCTTCAAAACCTAGCAAGATATCGTGACCCTCTCCCCCACTGCTACACTCTTTTACTACCTATGTATTTTTAATTACATTAAAAATGCTACTTTTTACATTGATTGGTCAGCAAAAGGTTAGGCTATCAATTAACTACTAACCAATACACCAAGAAAATTATATTTTACAAGATTCCCATTGTTGCTTCTTTAATGACAAAAGTTAATTAATTTTGGTCTTGTTTACATTGGAAAGTTTGAACCGGAACATTACAATGTTGGTACGGTTGTTGCTGGAAGTGAACATATTTCCAATCTTGACAATCATAACCTTCATGTAATATGCTACGCTAAAGCCTGCATTAAATGGTTCAATTGTTTGTTCAAGTTTCCTTGAATTCAAGGACAAAACATAATCAGAATATGTGTAGATTATAAAATACAACAATTCATCCTTCAGATTGATTTTTTGTCCTTGAATTCAAACTTAAACAAACCATTGAACCGTCTAATGTAGGCTTTAGAGACCTTAACACTACACCTACTGTGAAAATTACATCCCTTTACGTAGTTTTGAGAACTATCATTCACTTTGAATTTGGTTGGTTTGGAGACTACGTAGATTAAATGTAAAATTTATCCTCAAGGTTTTGTCTACATTTGAATACTAGAATACATAATTCCGGTCCATCGAGTCACGCGCTTTTCCACGTTACTACATGGCTACCATAGTTCTCTAAATGACGTTCTGAATATCATCAATTAACGTAGGCCAAAGCATTTCTATGGAGAAATAAGAAAACTGCTATTAAATGTACTACTTCATCGAAAACTCTGCCAATTAATCGCCTCCATGAAAATCGAACAACAATCCCAACGCCATTAAAACGCAACAAGTTTTTGCGTCGTCTCGCCAAGCAATTTTGTTAAAGCTTCAGTACCAAAGAGTTTATCACCACCAATGTGTATTTCTCTCTTGTTTTGCATTTTGCATTTCCAACGGTCTTTTCATTTCTCACGAATTTCCGTTAATTTTCCTCTCAAATCTCTCATCATCCTCCAACGACGGGTGCCAGCGCCGGGGCCGCGTCTTCAAAGAGGGGACGGATGAAAGTTTTATAAATGTGCCGTAGAGTACGGAAGCTGCATCCAGAGATTCGCTTACGAAGCATCACGAGTAAGTTTAGCCGCGAACGGTTGATGACGTCCCGTCAATGAACACCCCAGTTGAGAATGTCTGTGAATGTTACTCCCAATGTACTTGGCAGACCGACTGGGGTACACCGTTAATATTCTCTCTTGGTTCCTATGATGAGTTTCCTCTTATTCCATTGTTCTCACATTTACAGCTTCTCCAAACAGCATCTCCACAGTCCACATTAGTGTAATTTGTTGTCAGATTTCATTTAACGACTATTTCTAGCTCTTAGTTGTGATTTCTTACACATTCACATTATTATTGAACGTGTCATTCACCTTTTGTACTTTGCTTCTTTCAATTTGTTTCAACTTGAGCTTGGGATATTTCTAATTGTTCTTTGCTCTTTAATTAATGTCATTGATTCATCGATTGTCTTCATGTACAATTATTTTGAGATGTTCTAACTTCTTGTTTCATTTAGGCCTAAAAATCAAACTTTTCCCCCACTGTGCAACAGGTTTCCTCGATCTGCTTCTTGGGATTCATGATGTGTTGTTTCAGTTGATTTAACGTACAGTACCAAGACTGATTTGCTGTCAACTCAATGTATCAAAGAGTCCTAGGACCAAGATTCTTTGAAATACAATTTCACGTAGCTGTTCATCCAGTGGGATAGGCCTACACTAAGCCCGTGTTAAATGCACTTCTATGGAGGTCGATGTTAAATGCAAATTTTAACATGGCTGTAAGTGTAATGTACTGAAAATAATTGTGTGTTTACACTTTACAGTCTACTGGCTACCCAGTTAGACTTTTGGCAAGAGTTCCACTCGTTTCCCACTTGTCGGTGCTGTGCGAATAATGCCAAACCAGCGTCAGTATTGAAATCACAGCTCACCGGTCAGCCATGATTACACTTTGGGCGACTTTATTTAAGCTACCTTGAAAAATCTGCATGCTATTGTGTGCTTCATGGCAACATAACTCAAGTCCCCATTTACAGTACTCTTAGATCATGGATAAATTTAAGCGGAGTGTCTAGACGTCCGACGGGTCGGACGGGCAAGCAACCACAGGATGTACGCCCGCCGAGCTTGTGGACGTAATTAAGTTCTGTGTACTTTTGTTAGGTTAGTCGAACTTTCCGCCTAGTTGTAGTACGCCGCGCTAGTTCTAGGATATAATCGATAAGAGCGCACCCGAAATACTTTAGGCCTAAGTTAAGCGCTCCTTGGCCATTCGACGTATAGCACAAACTCAGCTGTACGCCCGACATCCCGTCGGACGTATCGACGTGGCCAATTTAAGTCCATATCTAAGTTTAAAATTTATGTCTGAAGCGGGAATCGAACCCAGGACCTTCTGCATCGGAAGCAGGGACGCTAACCACTGGACCAATACACACTATTAGTGTGACGTCACGGCCCCGTATACTTCTTCTTTTCATATGCCCGCATTTTTGGCTTACTGGGCCATCATGCATTTTCTGGTTTTCCAGGTGAGACAGGCTTCTTTTTCACATAGTTCATGCCAAGTGGAAGGGCATCAATTTTGTCTGCAAGACTTGAACATCTCGTCAGATGCTCTCTGTTCTGTTCTTCCCTCCCACAGACTGCAATTACTGCTATTGGCGATTCCTATCCAAGGAATGTATGTGCTTTCCACGCAGATCATGTCCTGTTTTAAAGTCTAAACTGTGCAGTATCTTCGGAGATTCCTCCGCATTCCAAAAAAGAAATGTACAGCCACCCTTAAAAGGGTTAATTTTTACCCTGTGGGCATTTTCTTGTCCGATCGTTTAGTTATGTTCGCTTCTCAGCTTACAATATCCAGGGGCATGTGACGGGCTTTATAATATAACGATGTAGCATACACAGCATAAGCTTGTCGACGCGATCGCAAACCATGCCCGACTCCAACAATCTCGATAACGGCTATAGTGTGTCATTAGGTCAGCAAGGGACTTGAGGATCGAATGCCTAGTGTTGAATCAGCTACATTTTGTTCCATAATCAGTGTCACTACGACAACATATGCGCCTTAGTGTAAATTTGCTAGACTGTTCTCAGCTACCTCTCAGAGTTGCTATGGATTAACTCAACTGTTTAAGAACCTCTGAACGCCACCCGTGCCCAATGACTTGTATGGTCACTGTTCACGTACCAGCTGACCTCAAAGTACTTACTAGGGTATTTCCAACTGACCTCGCTCGACAACCTTCTCAAAGAAGTTGTCTCAACCGGGTTGACCCACATAGCTTTCACTTTGTTGGTTCCAAGAGCCAACGTCGCGCTGACAATGGGTTGATGTTTTATCGCAGATAACATTAATAACGTGACTTGCAGTGCTGGCTTGCTCTATTTCCTTTCAAAGAACTTCTTAATTTACTCTGGCTTGCCATCCATCGCTCTTTGAAGCTACTTCTTGTTCGCCACAGCTTCTCGGTCCAATTCTTTCATTCTACCGGGCCGAATCAGGTATATCAAACTTTCTCTGGCATCTTCATACGTTCTCATGAACTATTCTTTAAACATCAGCTAACTTTTAGTAACTCGTGCAATAAACAACCCTGATTACTCTTCTGCTATTTTCATATATTTCTTACAAGTCAGTCTTGTACTTATCAGTTCATTTCTTTCTTGTTTCACAAATTCAGGTTAAGCTGGTTGAACTCTTCTTCCTACTGAGTGCATAGCACTGTATGGTTACTATACCTCATAACTATCTTTGCGACGTTGTTTAGGATCTTATTTGCTTCTGCGTTTTCTTCACTTCTTTCAAATCGTTTACATACGAGGTTGTTTATCGGCGAAAGTAAGTTTGGATAGCCAAACCCATTTGACTTTTTGCTGTTATGCCTACATGATTAGAATCATCATTCCACAGTTGAAAGATTGTTTAAGATCCCTAGCACAAATGATTTCTTAGAATCAGTAAGCGTCTGAAAGTAAGTAGAATGTAAGAGGGGCTTATAAATGACGGATTATATTTTTTGAAATTTTTTTGACAGGACATAACCTCAGAATCAACAATTGTTTGGGAATTATTGAATCAGTTTGCTCAGTTCAAAATTGAATTTTTAGCAGCGGTTTTTTGTATATTATTTCTACACTCCTTTATCTAAAACCTAAATAAAAGGATTTTTGGATTCATATGGTTTGTTGCGTTGCACAATTTTTTTCGCCTGCCGGTACAATTTCAAAGTTTGTACCGTTTAACGGAAAAAATCGTGCAACGCCTGAAACCATATAAAACCAATAATACTTATATTTAAATTGTAGATAAAGGAGTGTAGAAATAATATACAAAAAACCGCTGCTAAAAATTCAATTTTGAACTTGAGCAACTGATTCCAGTAATTTGAATACAATTGTTGATTCTGAGGTTATGTCCCGTCAAAAAATTTCAAAAAAATTATCCGCTTTTTTATTAAGCGCCTCTTAAATTCTACTTACTTTTCAGACGTCTTTACTGCATTCTTTAGAAATCATATTTGGGTCTAAGGATTCCCTTAAGACTGCAAGAGGTCAAAATTGTGAATTGCAACAAACGCCATAGCTATTGTTGTCATGACTCTGAATTAAGGCTCATTCAAGTACTGTAGTAGAAAAAATGTACTAAGTGGTTACAAGGAGGGAGAGTGTCAAGAATGGTAGTGAAACTGTATTGATTGGGACAAGCTGGAGTAGAGGAGGAGAAGGGATTGCTTGGGGAAGTTGTACAGGATCTCTAGGGAACACGAAGGGTAGACCAAGCAGTTGCCTAGAGATGGCTGGTTATGCTGGAGGGTTTTGATCACAATAGAATTTTAGGGAGTTCTGCAAGACGGATGTAGGGGAATTTGTGTTTATTCCCAGAAACAGTAGGTCAATGGAGTGGGCCTTCAGAGGGAAGGGTGAGCAAGAAGCAAATCCAGGTCTTCCTTGACCAATTTAAAAATCATGGCGTCAGGAGAGGGTGGCTGACGAAGGAGATCAGGAGGACAGCTCACAGGATGAAGAAGGGGGAGTTATTGGGCTCAAAGGAACCACTGCCACCAAATAAAAGCTGTATTATTTGACCCACCCGTAGAGCCAACTACGTATTGTCTATTGCAAGAATGTTGTTGAGTAGATACTGTAGTATGTATGGTTACTTTACTACTGTATAACACTGGAAATAAACCAAAATGCCGGATACTGTATTTGTATTTTAAAATAGGCAGGACTCAAGAAAAATTTATTTAGACTTAACAGAGAGACTTAAGAAATTGTTACAAAATTTCAAGTCAAAAACAGTTTTAAATCAAATGTTTAATTTGGAAGTTAAGTGCCCATGCAGTTTGAGCATCAGGTCACCTCCCCCAAATCACAACCACCCAAACTGACTCGAGTCCAGCATACCTTTAAGATACTAGATGGGGCTACATTGAAATCAATTTCGATTCAATTGACTCAATGTAAGTCGTAACGACCCAAAGTTTGAAATAAAGATATGAATTCAATTGAAACTTACAGCTGAGGGTGAGGAGACATGTAGCTGGATGTCACGACGACTGCTCAGGTGGGCGGCATAAGACTGGTTCGGTGGCCGGTGCAAGGGCTGCAAGCACAACCAGGTCTGAAAATAAAACAAAGAAAACAAGAATAAGATTTGCAGCAGGTTATATAGTGTAAACATTTTAAAAATGCATACCTAGGCTTAAAGCTGATTTGTGACTTGAAATCAAATATTTAATTTGGAAGGTATGTGACCGTAACATTCATTAATTAATAAACGTCTATCCTTTTAATTGACAATGTTGGTGGTGATGTTATAAACTAACATACTGAATAATAATTTAAAAAATATGTATTAATTAAATAAAAATTTATGATTAATATAGACTAATTAATATAATAATAAAAATAAATTAATAAAAAAATAAAAATAAAATTATGAACACAAACCAGCTATAAATGAACATTGCACACACTCATAACACATTAACAATAAAGTTTAATGTACACTACTATAAAACTCACCAAGGAAGAATGCGGGGAGATTCAAATTGATGTGCCGATCGTAGCCCTCCAGGAAAGCTGGTTGTAAAGTCCAGACGCTTGGGTGGGTAGAGAAGACTGGTTCGGTAGGCGGTGCTTAGGCCACGATACAACCGGGACTGAAAATGAATAGAACAGAACAAGTTAAATCCTGACAATATTGAGGAATGCATAGAGCTATAGTACTTTGAAAACAAATTAAATATTAGGTCTGGAATCTACGTGCCCATAACATTGGGATCCGAGCGTGTGACATTAGGTCTGCTCACTATTACTAGTTAAATTTGTGTACGTACATATTTAATGTCTATCTTGTTCAGTTAGAAGGACAATAACACATCATAGATGAGCTAGTATTAGAATCATATACAAAATAATTAAACTATTTAGCCATCAATGAAAGACCCTACAATATTAACATGTCAAGTACCGGTATTAAAACTCACCAGGATCAATGTGAAGAGATGGGCTACAGTTGCACAACTTGTCGTGGTCATCGTATAACTCAAGGTAAGCTGGTTGCGGAATCAACCATCGCTGGGGTGGGTGGATAAGAGAAAACTGGTTCGGTCGACATTTCGGCGTCGATCACGTCTGGGCCTGAAAATAAACAACACGTTAGAATTAAGTTTTAAAATAAATTTAATTTTCAATAATTAATTTTTAAAATATAGTTTTGATGTTCTGATAATGTGAAGACAATTGAAAATTCCATACAATGCAACATTCATCTCGTGTAATTGCATGGTATTTGAGAAAATGGAAAAACCAGCTTGAACAGCCTGAACTGATTGTGTGGGTGTAGGATTAATTGACAACAAGTCTCTTACTCAAGTAACTGTAAGTTAAAAGTTCCAAGTTTAGCAATTTAGTGTCTATGGAAACAGCGAGTTAAAGATGAACGTAAGATTCCTCACCTTATAATATTGTTGTCAACGCTGGTGTCGAACTAGTTCTTGATGTGGCTGTGAAGTGACGAGCTCTGGTACGAGTGGTCTTCTTCCTCGAGAGGCCCAGCCGAGAGGGTGGTGGGGGTGCCGACTGCCCCCGCTGTGGCCACTGGTCCAGTATGACACGGAAACAAACAATAGAGACATTACTCTAAGAGCAGTTCTCTCACGAGGTAGGTACGATACCAAGAGATACTTGAAATAGAAGATGAACGTGGTGATGGCAATAAATAATATCTACCCACAGCTTACTTTTCATCACTACTCAATATATTGTCAGGTTGGACTTATATTAATTTCATCTATTGAAATTATCTGTTGAATCTCATAAATATTTAACGCAAGCTACTTTTACAATCAGCAGAAAACGTATGTTCAAGAACAGCTTTGTTGGATGTTCAGCAAATTAAAGAATATAATTGGTTCTGTATTGAATATGGTTCCTCACCATTATGTGTCAGTTCCGGTGTTGCTGCGATAAGCCGAGCCGATAGCAAATGGTCTTGTCTCGGCCAAGAAGACTGAGGTGGCCGAGTTGTGTTCGATCGTTAGTCCAGTGTTCTTGGTGTGGCCCAAGTCCAGGGTACGTGCAACATGTAATGAAAACAACATAAATGTACTACAGAGTAAGTTTCTACACTAGTTGTGTGTGGTGAGGGCTGTGTTGTTACACAGGAGGTGACATATTAGATGGAAGATGAATGCAGTGACAGCTCTTTTCTTAACTTGTTACAATATTGATTGGGCGCTAAGCGCTCCAAGAGTCTTCACTAGACAAATATGACCTTGACACGCCTGTAAGCACTCAAATTCAGATGTACAACGTTCGGGAGAAAAATTGAAACGACATACGTGAATTCTAAAATGCACAAGACAGATATTTTTATGCAGAAGAACATACAACAAACAGAATTGCTTTATGTAATAAACCCAACTATTCACCATTGTTAAGCGTAAAGTCAACGCGACGGGAGCAACTTCTTTTTCACGTTGCGTCGACTTTATGCATAACAATGGTGTATATAGTAGGGTTTATTACACACATCAATTCTGTTTGTTGCATGTTGTTCAGCATAAAAATATCTTTGTCTTGTGCATTTTAGAATTCAGGTATGACGGTTTCAATTTTTCTCTAGAGCGTTGTACATCTGAATTTTGAGTGCTTACGAGCGTGCCGTGTACTTGTCTCGTGAACACTCATAACTCTGATTCGGGGGGGTCCTGGGTTCGAATCTTGTCGAGACCGGCAATCCTGACTGAAGGTTTTTTCCAAGGTTTCCCTCGGTCATTAATGCAAATACAGGGGATTAAGTCCTCTTAAAACAGCCCTCGGACATTCCTTTCCCAACTACCCTATAGGCTAAAGAAGGCACCGCGCCCTACAATGGCCATCTAGCGCTTTGCGCGAAAAGTACAACAAAATAAATAAAGAGACGTTAATTTAGATAATAATGTATCAATGTTCCGAATGGTTCTCAGTGGACAATGGACAGAAATTCCGAAAAGCTGAGTGATTTCCCATGGATTTCCCCTAAAATGGTGGGAAGCTTGATTTAATCTTAGATATTTAATACCTATTGAAACATATCGTTCCTATGCAATTATAGCTAGCAGTTCACAACACGGTCTCCTGCATAATAAATTATGTTGACCAAAGATTCGACAAATGATTTCTCTTGTACAAGAAAAGATTTAAGCTCAACTAATGAAGGTCAACTTGAAAATTAAAATTAAAATTATATTTTGGCTTGAATGCAACGGAATTCAAGATTGAAAAGATGCCATAATTGCAGACGTCACAGCTGAAGTAGATAGTACGTACCTAGGTACAATGACGACTGACGAGGCGTTGCCAGGCAGGTACTCAGGATAGACAATGAGCTCAAAGTTTGACCTATACACCGCCATTCGAACCCATGACCATTGGAATCACGCTTAATACACCGGTAGATGAAGATAGTGCGGAGATATCGAAAGAAAATGACACTGATCTTGCTTGACGACATAAGCGCGAGCAAGAAGCAAACTAGGCTAGTGCTAGGCTAGAAATGAATTTCGTAGGTGTACAAACCAGCCAATCGGGAGAATTCGTAATCTCATCTAACAAAGCTAGTCGCGCGACGCAAATTAAAATAAGACATTGAAACAGTAACGTAAAATATCTAGCGAAATATAACTGAATACTGGTCAGACAGAGCGAAGGATGCGCCGGGGAGCATACGCATGACCTTGACGCGCCGACCTCCCCAGACACCGCGACCGTTGAGTTGTGCAATGAACACGTCATCTACACGGTGAATTCCTTAGCAGAGATATGAAACAGACCTACAAATACCCTGACGTAACGGTAAAACAGCACGGGACGGGATACTGGCTAGACAAAATCAAATTGATAATTAAAAAACGGACTCATGAGGTGCAAAGCTGGCATTTTAATTATAGAGCGTGGGTAGAGCCTGTAGAGCCTCCTAGACAAACCTTTTACTACCAGAAAGAAATATTAGGTACTGAATCACAAAACACACATTTGAACGGAAGGAGATGAATATCAGATAGGACCTATCGGAAACATTTGAATTGATAGGCAATATATTTTAGCCAGAATGGCTATCATAATCTCATTTGGACAGCAATTTATAAAAAATAAACCCGTCGTTTAAGAACATGGACTGAAGGCCAGCTAATTAAGTTGATCAATGAAAAACAATTAAAAGGAGAGAATTAACAATGAAATGATTGAAAAGTCTCTGATCAGACTTACCAAGGCGTGGTCGGTGAAGTGGTCGAGATGCCGGGCGATCTGCAGTGAGAGAATGATGTGGCGGCGAGCGAGGACGAGTGGAGACAGAGGACACGGGCCGAGGCGGGCGGACGCACGTACACACTGTGACGTAGGCATACCTTGGGTGGGGGGACTGATAAGGGCGCTATCTACATACCCGTCTTCAGAGTTGGTTTAAATAAATAGGCGCGATCATAAAAATAATACGACTCTCCGAAAAGTTTTCTATATGTAACCAATGATAAAAATTATTTTTATTTACTACAATTCAGAAATTAAAAGTCCGCCCCAACCGGGAATCGAACCACGGATCTCCCGAATTCCAGACAGGCGTCTTAATTATGTGTAGCAATAGTAAACAACAATATTATTTGGATACACCAAATGTTATTGAACTTCTTCAGTTCGGAACGAGTGCTAGAAATAGAGTGCTAGTGGTGGGAATCGACTCGACGATATTCTCAGTGCGTAGCTACCTCTATCACTGCGTATATTTAAGGAAGTCTCACTAAACACCGTAGACCCTAGTAGGCACTCTAGTTTCAGGTAGTAAAATACGTCCCTACTTGCTAGCTGATGACAGCGAGATGGGCTTTGCCTCGTCTTTTCTCGTCTTGTACGAAGAGCAGAGGAATACCCTGGGCAAAATTCTACTCCGGGCCCAGAGGACAAAATACAATTAAACGTATAGGTACTACTTATTTGCAAAGTTAAGGTAGGATATATTAAGAAACAATTTGCACCAAGCTTCAACCCCAACTGCTAGGAGGTGTCTAGTCCAAATAATCTCACTATTTAAAAAGTCACTCTCTAAATTGATGCCAGTACTAGCTTAGAAAAAAAGTAGGTAGTATTTTTATCTAATGTCCTAGATCTTTGGGTCAGTCACAGTCAGATATCGATTTCAAAGCAACTGCTCTATGTATCGTTGCTGCAACTTATAAAAACATGTGCTCTGAAGTTTAGAGAGCAAGCTCTCTTTTGCACGATGAAAACCAGAGATGACCTCCGATTAGCATGCATTGTTGTGTTGGCATTACCCATTGCCCTTCAATAGGATACAAAATATTTTTGGTGACCTTAGAGGTCGGGGGGACGGGGTTAGCTTTATTAAAAAAAGGGATAGTTGAACTTAGCACCTCCACCGAAAGATATCAACGTTGGATTAATTTTATGTATCCTTCGACAAACTGTTGATTAAGTAGCTTCTCTAGAATTTTGGGTACCCCCAGACCAAGTGCTCGTTTTAAATAATATGTTATTAATTTATTATACATTACCTCTGTAATATTTGTCAAGCAGTACTTTAACTTTAACAACACGCTAATAAGTACAGTATGTGCATAGTCAATACACACATTTGTCAAGTAAATTATCAAGGAGTATAGCATTATAATAGTTGAGGGTGTTCAAGTCTCAAATAAAATGCTCTCAAGAACAAATATGACCTTGGCACGCCCATAAGCACTGAAATCCAAATGTACAACGCTCTGGAGAAAAATTGAAAGGACATACGTGAATTCTAAAATGCACAAGACACAGATATTTTTATGCAGAACAACATACACCGAACAGAATTGCTATATGTAATAAACTACTATTCACCATTGTTAAGCGTAAAGTCAACGCGACGGGAGCAACCTCTTCTTTTTCCCGTTGCGTCGACTTTATGCGTAACAATGGTGTATAGTAGGGTTTATTACATCCATCAATTATGTTTGCTGTATGTTGTTCTGCATAAAAATATCTGTGTATTGTGCAACTTAGAATTCACGTTATTTCGTTTCAATTTTTCTCTAGAGCGTTGTACATCTTAATTTGAGTGCTTACGAGCGTGCCGTGTACACGTCTGTCTCGTGAAGACTCTTAAATGTAATGCCCGCAGTTACCTGTAACAGTATCACAACCTTTCGGTCAGTCAAGCCCTTCTCGATCGTTGGAAGTAGCTTACAAGCAAGACAAAGAATCCTGCCAGAAAGTTTTTCTCAGTACTCTAAAATATTATATCCCTTGTGACTTGGTGTCTACCTAGTGAGAAGGGGCAAGATTTTCTGAGGGAAAATATAATATCCCTTGTAGGTACCTCAAAAACTACAACCTCGCATTACACATAATTAGTTCCTTCTTCCCTCTAAGATGACTGTTTATTGACATTATATTCACAAGATGAAATTTAAGTCAACCTCTTAAGATCACGTTACCACAATATGGTTTCATTTCCTGCAAGTCGTCGCAGTTGAGACGTTGTGTCAGTACATCCGACCTTTGTAGGTACCAGTAGCAACGACACCTGTCCTGTCCCCAAACAAACAGTGCAATCACGCACCGGACTTTTAGTGATATGTGCTTTGCCCATGGCTCTAGATTGATTGATTGGATATTGCTTAACGTCTCATATTAATGCACTTTGGCTATTCGAGACGATGAGTGGTGATATATGAGTGAGGAGTATGAACAGAAGGGAGGAGGGGAAACTCGGTACCGGCACGTAGCCTACTCCTTTCGAAAAGTACCAAGGGGACAACGGCTTAACATCCCATCCGAAAGGACGGTGTAACCTTGACAGTCATGTAGGTTCCTCCACTAACCCGGACTGCCGAGCAGACGTCGAGGAGAACAAAGCCATTACACTAGCTCTTGAACCTTCCATCGCTCTTAACCAGTAAGTGAGTTTCAGGGCAGAGCAGCCACTCGCTCTACCCCTGACCACACCCGAAGGCTGCTTAACTTCGGTGTTCGAGTGGGAACCGGTTAAACAACCTCGGCTAAACTGCTGGCTCTAGAGAAACCAGATGAGTGGCTTTGTTCGAGCCCAAGATCTATCTTCCGTATTTGTCAAAAGAATGAGAATTTGCTGCCGTTCTCTTTGACAACAAACATTACCACGCGCGAGGCACTTAAATCATTCTTGCAACATGAGACAAGACTACAGAGACTGCCTGCCCCACTCTCTTAGCTGATGATAAAATCTCACTGAAATAAATCAAGTAATCAAGTAATTGTTTCAGTATTCTTACCCAATATGATTACTCTAGGGCCCAATATATTGACAATACATCACAATTAGTGTGGCTCGTTGGTCTTGTTGTTAGCGTATCTGCTTCCAATGCAGAAGGTCCAGGGTTCGATTCCCGCTAAAGTCAGAAGTTTTTTAACTTCTGACTTGGACTTAAGTCCATCAGTTCTTGTCTTAGGAGTTTGTAAACGGTGACTTTGGAGCCGTCCTAGCAACGAAGCACATAATAAATTTCAGAGTTGTTCTGAATCGGCCTTGTTGATTCTGGCGTTGATTCGCGGGTGTTCGCACTGTCCACACCACTGATTGCTATATTTCCTATTAAAAATATCGATCTTTGGTTGGTTATCGCTCACTCGTCGATTGCGTCGGGGCCTGCAGGGTTGGCTTGGTCGCTTTGATTTAAAGTCCCCCACTGAAAATCAGTTATATAACTGAGTGGGCAGACTCTAAATAAAATTTATTTATTTATTTATTTATTTAATCAATAGTTAACGATTATTGATCGATATCAAATCATTTGCATGTAGTATATCGATCATTATCAATAATCGTTTAAAATCACTAAAGTAAAAGAGTGCTCATTAGGAAGATGAAACCTGTCGTCTTCCAAGTAACCACTCACTTCTTGAACGTTTGTCCAATATTACTATAGTATGAACTGTATTTAATTTTAGTTGCTAGCTACAAGGGAAGTCACAGGGTAGTAAAATTTGGATTGGGAATCAATTTATCAAATCCTGAATCCCTAAATTATGTTATTTCATCATGCTTCATTCATTTCATTTGCTCATTCAGAAAGCATTTGAAGATTGTTGTTATCCACCCTTTTTTATATTTGATTCATTCATTAAATGCATTTAATATCATTTTTATTTATTACCAAAATTGTTGTATTTAATGCATTGTTGTTGTAATGCTAATATTTCAAATATTTACTTAAATGTAGTTTATCGTTGTTTCTGCATCTATGTAATTAGATTTATTTGGTTGTCCTCCTTTGTAAATCAGTTTTTATAACTGAATAGGATAGACGTTAAATAAATAAATAAAAAATCTACCCGCGCCAGCTGCCACTGTTTGGGTTCTGTTGACTTGTCGGTGCCAGCTGGGGTGGAGGGAGACAAGATTGTGGATGCATCCGTGGCATCCCAGAACTAGCCTACAGTTTACAGTCACAAAGAATATATATATTGTGTCCATAACTCCATATATTATCATCTGGATAGAGGAACAATGTTTTGAATGAAGGATTAGGGTATTGTCAAGGTCATTTTAATAAAAACAAACAAAAATGAAAAAAAAACTGAAAAAGATTAATCCTTAAAAATAAAATGGTATTGGGTAACCCGGGTACCCTTAGACATCCCTACTAGCTTTTCTAATTTCTAATTACAGTAATTAACTCGAGAGTAGTCGCGTGTGGTCTTTTAGACCGACTTTTTTTTCAACAATTGGTATTTGTACAGCGCGCATGCGTGGCTTGTCTAGTTCCGCCTACCTTCCCAAAATAGATTTGTGAAACCTCTGTGCAATACGCGATTCAGTGTTCTGCAGAACTTCATCTAAGATAATAGGTCCTGTTCGGTTGCTTGGTCTTTTGGACCGCTGCGCGACTACTAAGGGAGGCAAAAATATGCATACTCAATCACTATTATGAGACATGTATTTTGTTATTGTAGGTTGATTATTCTTCAACATACAGTGTTGGCATAATATTACTGTCTTGGTTTACAAAAATTCGAACTACAGGGTGTTTTAAAACATATTTGTATACCTTTTTGTAGGTTTTAAATATTGATTGATTTGATACTTGATTAATATAACCATGTATGCTGTCACATATATGATAAATTATCTTATATTGGTAATCAAAACGTCATCCTAACGTTCTTAGCCCATAATAAATAATGCGGTCTAAAGGACTGGGCGCGACTACTAACGTTACAAACAGGGGCGCGACTACTCTCGGGTTAAATAGAAAAAGAAACAGCAAGTGCGTGAACAATTTATAATTTATTTACTACAACATTTTAGTTCATTAACAACTTCTGTAACAAGAGTACCTAGTTAGTTCAATAGTCTAGGTAGTTCTACCAAAGCAAGGCAAAGGTAAGTTTGTACAGTTAGTTGTACTTCTTTTAAACCAAAGTGATATTGAAAGCTGATACTACCTAGTATATCAAGCTACTATACAATTTATAACTGAAACATCTTGGATAATAAATAATAACTTTACATTATACTGTGCTTGTATTTGATTAAATTTACCAAATATGGTATCTTACCCACATCATTAAAAGCAGATGAATTCATTGCGCAGGCTGTGGATATGAAGTACGTACTACCGATGTGGGTAAACTGAGAGACCAGGTGGTCTGGTAAAGGTGTTGCTTTGTTTTGTAGTGCATTTAGAGGAGAAGTACTTACTAGTACGAATATGAAAATGGAATATATTTGTCGGGGCATTGTGAAGTCAGACGTGTATGGTAGTGCGAGGACATTTGGAAGGATTGGGTCCCCGACAACTTAGCGTGGAGGCAAACGAGTCAACATATTACTGAGTGACAGTTGTGAATAGTAGTTATCAGGCTTACCACCACTACCACACCAGTACACATTCTACAAAGCAACTTTTGATTAAGTTACTTTAATACTATAAGTACCAGTACCTACTTAATTTCTACGGAAAGGGAAATGCATCATCATTGCATTGCATGCCTATGTTTTTTAAACAATAATAGTAGTAGTCTAGTATCCTAATGTCGAAATAAATAATGTTTAATGATCATATTACCATCACAGGGTACACGACTACTAATACATAGTCCTAGTAGCAATCAATACCACTATGACTTCATGATTAAGAGTTTCATTTTAAAAAATAAAATTGAAAATTATTTACAAAATATAAGTGCATGATCCAACTGCTAGGTTGTATTCATTTTTTTAACAAATAAGATCTTACAATATTAACATCAAAACTAATTCACATAAATTGGTAGGCCTACTAATTGTACTTGGACTGCTTGTGTTTTAATGCGGCTTGCACGCATTTGGCCATCGTAGGCGATGCTCTGCTGATAGTGTCCGTCATGAAGTAATCTTCTAATTCTTTTTGTTTTACATCAATTGGAGAATCTGTCAATTTCGAATTTACACTCTGAAAACAAAAAGCATGTATGTTATTGTCACCCCCTAGAGTTTAGTATAGTAGGAACTAGGAAGCCTACTCTATACTAGTAAAACGCTAAAGTCCCGTCGCGTTGTTGAGCAAGCACCGGTACGTGCAACACGACCCGAGTACGACATTCCCATAATGTTATATACCAATAAGTATTTAAAGTCTTGACCGATTTAGCTGAAAATTTTAAAATAGGAGAGAATGTTGTACTTATTGACCCTGCAAAATTTCATAACGATCGGAACATTTTTATTTTATTATTTTATTTTATTTTTTTATAACCAACGATCGGATTTTGTTCAAAAACTATACAGCAGTCAGCAACCCACCTAGGTGGTATGTACATGTGTGCCAAATTTCAGGTCGATCAGAGAAACGGTGCGACCTGTACCAAAGCAGTAACAGAAAAAAAAGGAAAACAAAAAAAAACAGACATTCGAGCCATGAGTCAGTGGAGACGCTCCCTACGCTCGCTCAATGAACAATTTAGTGTTTGTAGTACGTGCACTGGGAAGGCTACATAATGCACAAGCACAATAATTTACAGTTCACAGAATCAAGCTAAGGACTCAAAGGACCTGACATAACAGTAACATATTATTGAGCGAGCGTAGCGAGCGTCTCCACTTGACTCTTATGGCTCGAATGTCTGTTTATTTTTTTATTTTTTTTTCTGTTTCTGCTTCGGTACAGGTTGCACCGTTTCTCTGATCGACCTGAAATTTTGCACACATGTACAGCCAGAGTCATATATAAATCAAGAGGTCTGAAAGATACCTCTTTCACCGACATCTCGTGGTCAACTCTTGGTGCCATTATTTATATCGCCCTGTGAACTGCATTATCGACGTAAATAAGAAACATGGCTGCTAAAATGTCAAAGGAAAATTCTCTATTCACCAGAGAAACTATCAAGCCTAGAAGAAATATAATATGGAACGTAAAGAGAGCATTATATATCGATACCTTGGCCTAGGCATAGCATTAAGACTATGCCTTAGTTCTTATATTTGCCTTTACTTCTAATTAATTTTGAATAATTCTATCTTGGCTGTCAAGTCTTATTTGCAAACCACCAAACTTTGTTTTATGCTTTTGTTTTGATAAAATTTTATTTCACTTCTGACTGCCTTCTAGATATTGACTATTTTGTTGACCAAGAGTCTTTCAAAGCCTCCTAAATAATATTAATAACATCAAATAGTCTAGGGGGCTTCCGTCGATCGATAATGCAGTTCACAGGGCGATATAAATAATGGCACCAAGAGTTGACCACGAGATGTCGGTGAAAGAGGTATCTTCCAGACCTCTTGATTTATATATGACCCTGGCTGTACATACCACCTATGCGGGTTGCTGTATAGTTTTTGAACAAAATCCGATTGTTGGTTATAAAAAATTAAAAATTAAATTAAAAAATTAAAAAATTAAAATGTTCCGATCGTTATGAAATTTTGCAGGGTCAATAAGTACAACATTCTCTCCTATTTTACAAATTTTCAGCTAAATCGGTCAAGACCTTAAAGACTTATTGGTAATCATAATTCAAAAAATGATGTTAAAAAATCAAGGAGGCAGTGAAGATTCAACATTGAAAGTTTTTGTATTCAAGTCACTGCCTCCTAGATGGCTCCTCGTTAGCCACGACGAACATCTAGGAGGCAGTGCTTCAAGTATTTTGAAGGTATGCCTATGTTGGTATGTAACATTATGGGAATGTCGTACTCGGGTCGTGTTGCACGTACCGGTGCTCGCTCAACAACGCGACGGGACTTGAGTGTTTTCCTAGTGTATCACTCAGTATCTCAACATAAAAGATAAAAGTAAAAGTGTAAAACCTTACACAAAACAGTTTCGTGCCCTGTTTATCGGTGTGGAGAACACCACTCAACCCGACACTAGTTGGAAATGTTTTAAGAATAAGTATTATTGTTATGTGACCCTGTATTTTTCTTATGTGAAATAAAATGTTTTTCATCCCAATACGTATTTGGAATCCCAAAATCCCCTATTTTAAAGCCCTAAACTAAAACGTTCATGCAACCATACCAAATGTGTGTCTACATGAATCCTGCTCAACTAAAATTACTAACCTTGTGTATCACTTGTAACATCTTGCCACTTTGAGTAGTTGACCTAGAGTTGAAATAGCTTCATCATGGAGATAAGAGACCACACACATAAACGGGCCAAATAGCACTGTGACATTATATACCCACGGTTTGATCTCAACGGTAGAAACTTGGTAAGGCGGTCAATTATGTTCAGTCACAAAAAATAGCAGGTTAAACATGTAAGGCGTCTGCCCAAAATAATATGTAGGGCTGTGCGAGTACCCGAAATTTACAGTAGAGTATTTGAGACTCGAAATCGAGTCCTCAATTTGCGGTAATGTAGTTTCGTGATCGATCTAGCTGCCGTTGCCAGCACGTTATAATTATAAAGTTTGCCAACAGAAAATGCTGCAAGTCTTCCGATTTCCTCACAGAAGCACCAACAGTACAACAAAAATAAAATTAATGAATAAATTAGGTATACTTTACGTCTACTTTAATTTCCTGAAAACTCATTTTATCATAGATTTGAGAATATTCACAATTACGTTCTTCACTTTTTTGTGGAAAATAAAACTACAATTTCCGATAAAATCGTACTTGAAAATTTATTCTTCCGTTGGTATCCATTATCATTCCCAACCTGTAAGTCCAGCTGCAGTTTCTCCTTTTTCTAGGGCCTACTTAAGACTCGGAATCGAAATTGAGTATTTTTTGGGAATTGGAATCGGTCTATACTCAAAATAAAAAATGAAGAATCGCACAGCCCTAATAACATGTATTAAAAATATTGTTTAAAAAGTGTACTTTTTAGTTTCTAGTCATAAGACTGGTCAGCATCAACTGCACGTTTGGTTAAGTGTAGGATATGTTTTTTGAACCAATCGAGCTTTCACATTGTAGCCCTACCTGCCTTTCACTCCCCCACCCACCAAGATGTGTCAAGGTGGCATACCTAGACATTCACGCTAATACATTAGTACCCACCTTATGTCTACCATCAACAACCTGACCCTGGCATTTTCCGTTCAGTCACGTCACCGTTAGACGTAGACAAGTGTGTGTTGATGTGATTGCAGTTGTTAGAAGTGGTTCTTACCAAGCGCCATGCAGTTCAAATTGTTAATAAGTATCAGGAGAAAGCCATTAAATATTGTTGACAAAATTAGTGAAATTACACTAGGGTGACCATAATTCTAAAAGCAAAATCCGGGACACGTGCACTTTCGATTAGTGTGGACTTGTGTGGGCTACCAGGGGTCTGGGGTGAAGCCCCAGCCGGCGGAGGCAGAAATTTTTTGGGGCAATTTTTCCCTCAAGATAGCCTGTAGTGAGATCTGAGACAGGTTGGGTTGGGTTGGGGGCTGGCCTATGCCTTGAGAGTGCGGCGCTTTCTTACTGGTGCATTTAGCAGACAAGGCTTTCTTGTGTTTTTTCTTTTCCAAGTGGTCAACAATGTCCGAACGAAACGAACACCTTGAGCGATACTGTGCATTCAACTTTATCTACAATCAGAGATTGCTTAAGATATGGAAAGTCCGTTTTGAGTTTTGACTGCGAGTTTTGTTTCAGATTCATCGAACTTTTTAGATGAAAAGAAACTTGTCATTACATGACTGTCAGCTTTACCGTCGATTGCGGATTTGCGTTTTTTTCATTGCACATGGTTTTTTATGTCCGTGCGTCCACCGTGTTCAATTGGAAAGGCCGCGCGACAGAGAGTACCCACAGTTAACCTTGCTATTACTTTCATCACAGCGAGCTAGAAATGCGTATTCTTTTCGCAAATCGTCATTAAAAACACATTTTCCTTTACCCATCACAATAACACCACCTGCACTGCAATTGAAACGGGAAAAACCACACGTTCTTCTCCGACGCAATACACTATGACACGCGCAATTAAAATACAGGAGCACGACTGTACTAAACACACCCCACTCAAGTCATGGCACTGACTGACAAGGCCCAACCCCAGGGCCCAACACGCGTCAGACTCGACTAGTAGACGTAGAGACGAGGCACGGCCAACCTGAGCAACACAAACTCCACTAGGCGTATTGGTAAGATTGCTAAAACACGGGCATTTTCAAATTCCGGGACATAACAGTGTCCCCAAAAACGTTTTGGGGACACCGGGACACATTACGAAAAAACGACACTGTCCTGGAATTTCCGGGACATCTGGTCACCCTAAATTACACACACAGACTCACACATTTGCAAATTGTGATTGCAAAAGAGACTGATCTGATAAATTAATTCAATAAATTAAGAAAGCTTTGGATTCTCACACCTTGTCATGACTGAAGACGAGCTAGGCCTACATGCACCGGTACTCAAATATTAATTAAATTAATCAGTATCATACCTTGGCCAGTTCAGAAGCTTGTGCAAAATAATTTGCTTCTTCTGCTTCTCCATATCGAGTTAAGTTTGGCGAGACTTCCTCCAGCCGATGTCTGATTTCGTTTAAGTTGTCATACGGTAACTTGTGACCAACAATCTGGAAAACACACATGACATGAGTAAACAATATCATTCCACACTTTCTCAAGCACACTTCACTTTGCACTCTACTAAACATGTGCAAATACTAGATTTATTAGGCCTACTTTGAATCGAATAAATATTTAATTAAACTAATAGTAGTTAGAATTTGGAATATTGAATAATTTGTTTCACAAATACCAACATGAAAACGATAAATCAGGGAAAGTGGCAGTTTGGACACGAGGAATGTGTTCACATTTTGAATATTCATATTGATCCCGTTTTTATTTTATCGCAAAAAAATAAAAAAATTCTAAAAAGATATTTAAGCATGCACAGTACAATATTTTCAATAAAATATTAGTCAATACAAAAAGTATTCGAAAATGGAATTTTATTCAAATTAGTACATGCCTACACAATACACTCTACAGAACTGAATCCAATGAATGCATTCCGAGTTATGATGATAAGATACCTCTGAGAGCGCCCTGATGATTTTCCAGTCATCCCTGGCGAGTCCAGGAGGGGTGATGGCGACCAGCGTCTGTTGAGAACGCCCCTCCGTGTTGACGTACGATGCTTGCTTCTCGGTGTACGCAGCGCCCGGCAAGATAGCGTCGGCCATTGCTGCACCCGCATCTCCGTGGTGACCTAGGACAAGCCAAGCAGCACATTTACAAATTCCTTCTAATATATAACCCGCGTCTGAGGAAGGAAGCGGAACTTCCGAAAATTTACGCACTTTTGGTGTTTTTTTTTATTTCTGACCGTGGTTATTGTTCGTGTTTGTGTTAATTATTAAAATTTATCAATTAATTTATCTGGTGTTTGGAAGTGGCAAGAGTGAAAAACACACGAGATAAAACGAAGAATGTCAGGATTCTACTAGGACAGATTTTAAAGCAAGTGGAGAATTTTAAGTACCTACGTGGGGAGTATAGTAGCATGCGATGGAAGGATTCAACCAGAGATGGGAAGGACGCACCAAGCAGTTGGTTTTTACAATCTATCCGAGACCTCATATGGAACATAGAAGTACCAAAGAAGTGCAAGGTTACCATCTACCAGACCTACTTTATTCCAATACTGACATATGCAGCAGAGACTTGGAATATGAATATGACAACAGTGGATGACAGCCTTGTGCAGGCTGTAGATACATGAAGTTTTTGAGAAGTATTGTAGGTAAGACTAGATGGGACCGAATACGGAATGAGGCTATCCGAGATCAAGTAGGCGAGAGGAATTTAATGGAGCGAATTGGAGAGAGAAGATTAAAGTGGTTCGGACATATCAAAAGGATGGAAAGAGCGAGATTACTGAGAAGAGAAGGATGATGGAATTGGAAATTCCAGGTAGGAGACCAAGGGGCAGACCAAGACAACAATGGCAGAAAAGTGTGAGAAAAGATGTGGAACAGCAAGGAGGAGACTGGAATGTGGTGGAAGGAGAGGAGTGGTGGCAAGATAGAAGGAGATGGAGAGGCCCGTCTTCAATGCCGACCCAACGCATAGTTGGACGTGGCAACAGATAAAGATGACGAGTAATAATAATATTATCTAACACTCGGTTCCAAAATGGTTCCAAAATGGGCATAACCAATTTCTTGCACAACAGACTATTCTTTTCTTAGTGTTTGCTAGCCAGTCTCAGCACATCCTAGTCTTCCTAGCTATCTTCTTTCCCCTTTTCTTCTACGCTCAAGTTTTATTTGATCCATGGCCGGCTTTTCGTACTCCCCCCAGCACCCCTAATGTATGTTCCAATTCCCTTCTTGGGATTCTATCTTTTTAAATAATGGTAGTAAAATAATAATCTAGCATACCTTGGTAAATGACAAAAGTATCCTTGGGGATATCTTCCCTGGTGATAGCTCCTTCATCAGCGCCGAGCAAGTACAGAACCTTGGGTGGGTTGTTCCTGATCTCGGCTACGCCCATCTTGTAGCCCAGGTCCAGTGACGCAACTTGCGACGCGATACGATGCAGTACGTTCAGCACTTTCCACTCTTTTGGTGTCTACAAACCAACACAATAGGGCGTTAAAACTAGGACAGTCACACGTAGGTGGTGGGTAGAGTGAAGAAAAGCTCATTTTTTAAAGAATTTTATTGTAATGTAACTTATCAGCCTTTACTATCTACTACCGTATTGTTCCGAATATAGCGCGATGTTTTTTTCCGAAAATACAATCTCAAAAACAGCACTCGCGTTATTTCCGCGCGCTTGCATTTGAAATAGCGCCTGAACATAGGCCACGCCTCTATACAACTCCCGCGCATAGTCTGCTGCGCTTCGCCCCGCCCACCCACTCGAAGCCACTGAACTCGGCCGAACCTTGGGCGAAACTGTCTGCTAGTCGTCAGAATCCTTAGCCGTGATCACATCGTGACCTAGCTTGACCTACATAGATTTTGTTTGTCGGGGTTGTCTATCTACGTTGCTAAGAGTCTACGTAACGTAATAATGAGTGATGAAGGAGAAGATGAAATGGCTCAAGATGAACAAATGAAGACTGCTGATCGCGTGGAAAAGAAAGGTTCCTCTGCCTTACAAATCAGCAAGGGATTGCGAAGGAGCTAGGCCTAGGCCAACGACCATAGATACTAGGGCCTAGTATAACCCCCACCCCCCACCCCCCCCACGACGTAAACATTGAAGACCAGGAATCAGACTGGTGAACTGTGGTTGACATGTGAGCTTGTGCTTGGCCCTACCCTGTAAAAAACCATAGGCCTAGGCCCTAACATTGTTCAAAATGTTTTGTTGTAAGTGTTTCATGTACATTTTAATTTTCTTTGATTTTTTTCTTTTTTCTTGAAATGATTCTGAAAAATTGGGGGTCGTGTTATATTCGAGGTCGTGCTTTATTCGGAAACAATACGGTACTTTTATATTATTTGTTATTTCTATTGTATTTTATAATGTGGTTTTAAGAGGTGAAACTTAGGCATAGTAAGTTAGAGTTGACACTTTGTGACTGGGGCCTCATGGCCCTTGGGCCTTTTTTTAACTTTCTATGGAGTTGACGTACTTAGTTGACTGACCATGTACCATTAGTGTTATCACTTATCAGTATCACACATAAATAGTTACCTGCAATATAGAACTGAACTGAAATGAACTAATTTTCGATTAATTGTACAATTTCAAAAATAAATAACAATATTGTTATTATTATATTATGTTTAGTAGGTTGCTAGACACTAAAATATGTAGGGGTGTGCGGGTACCCAAAATTTTGGTTCGGTTCGAGTATTTAGTACCCCAACCGAAGCACAACAATTTGGAACCGACTTCAGTTCGGTTCCGGGTATTTGAATCGCGCGCGTAAGTCACGACTTCTCGCCAGTAGAAGGCTTTCCCACACAACAACTTGAACAGTCAGCCGGGCCGGCTGGATTGAGCGCGCACTTGGGTCGGCGCATGTATCCTCCTCCTCTCAGTCGGACTTCCCCACATGTGCACAGTCAGCTGTGAAGTGGATCGTACGCACACCGGTGTGCGCGAGCACCTCCCCTCCTCAAAGCCAGCTAAGACCTTGGTTATGACGAGTTACATCGGCGCGCAACTATCTCTCTCGCACTCATTACGCTTATGGGCTAACACATGATGCTGGCAACGGCGCTGGACTTTTATACATATTTTAGTCCTGTTACGTAAATATTTTTATCATTAATAATAAAGTAATACACGTAAAGACTACTATTATTTATTATTTGGCAATTTTATAGATATTTGTATGTTTTTCATAGGCCTGTTTAAGTTTGCAAGTGGTTAATCTCAGTAATCCATAAGTTAATGTTTTTATTCACATTTTGATGGAACTGGAACCGAACCGGAACCGAAAAATCGGGGACTTTACTACCCGGAACCGGAAACTGGAACCGCACATCCCTAAAAATATGAATTGTTTGCAATGGCGGCATTGATCGTAGTGTTCAGCAAGAAATAATTTTTAAAAATTGTCAATTTTTGACTTATGAAGATAAACAAAATTGAAAAATGAAAAATTCAAAAAGGAATAGGCCTACCCTATTTTTTAAAAAACAATTATGAACCAAAAATCATTTTTAGCAAGGGGCCTGTAGACTGAAGAGCCCTTCTTTTCCGCTTCTATGAGAACTGCCCAAAATGTCTAACAAAACAACCATGATGAAAGTCATTCGAGAAAACAGGAATTTGTCCTATCCTCTCAAGTTGCTTACCTGTGACTGCACTGCGGCACTTTGAGCAATCTGTTGCACCAAAGACAAGATGGCACCACCGTCACATCTAGTCAGGAGGCTGATCCCCACCACAACCATGGGACGTTTTGCAGCAGCCAACTTCTGGGCAAACGGGTGATTGCCATTGGCCAGCTTTTGCAGACAATCCGAGGAGTCACCCAAGTGCTGAAAATAAGACAAGTTTTGCAGTCACAAACTAGGATTTGTAAGGTCCCTTGGCATATGAAAAAGGGGAACTTCCAGTTCTATCTATCTTCTATATTTCTGGTTATGTTTCTGCTCTTATTCCATTGCAGATATTAATGCAAGCTATTAGTTGATGAATGTCGAACTCAAAAATTTCAAGATGCAAATGATAGGCCTAGGCCTATGTCATTTTTAAACAATTGCAACATTGGATTTTGAAGAGAACTTCAATTTTTAACAAATGCTTCAACACGGGGTTCGATTTTCTTTTCTTCACGATGGTTAAATCTGCTACAAAATATAAGTTCCTGTCTTCTACTTTCCAAAATATGCCAACCAAAAGTAAAACCTTACAATACACATTGAATCTGTTAGTATACTGTAGCAAGAAGATCTACAGAAATTAAAGTTTTAACACAACAACAGTAACATTTCATTCTGCATCGTAGCTTGGAAAATATCACAGCCCCACCTCTTGGGATGAATAAGGTGAGGCACATGTTTTTATCTCAAGATGTAAATTGTACAAGATGATTGATTGATTTGTATTTCTTAACGTCTCATATTAATGCACTAAGGCTATTCGAGACGATGAGTGGTGATAGATGAGGATGGAGGTGGAATAGAAGGGAGGAGGGGTAATCCGGTACCGGCACGTAGCCTACTCCTTTTGAAAAATACCAAGGGGACCAACATCTTTACGTCCCATCCGAAAGGACGGTGTAACTTTGACAGTCATATAGGTTCCTCCACTAACCCGGACTGCGGAGCAGAAGGCGAGGAGAACAAAGCTGTTACACTAGCTCTTGAACCCTCAATCTGCTTTAACCAGCAGTATAATGTATAGTTTAGATTGGAGAAGGGTTGACAGGTTGGGAAAGCATAGAGAACATGAAGGGCTGGGGGCAACAAAACTTTTCACCTGCTGATGACAACTGCAGCTAATTTAAAGTTGTTACCTTAATCCACGACGCGTTACGTCCTTCTGGGACTCATCAGGCGGATGGTGGCCACTAAAAATCAGCTAACTACATACAAACAAAACTCACAACACATAACCAAACCTTTGGTAGGGCCACGCAAGAAGTAAATTCTGCATGCATGTTCTCATCATCAGCAAGGCTATGCTTTCTATGCTTTATGCTCTATGCTTTCCCAACCTGTCAACCCTTCTCCAATCTAAACTAAACTAGCCAGTTGGCCTTTTCCAAACTAATTGTAACAGTATAATGTATAGATTGGAGAAGGGTTGACAGGTTGGGAAAGCATAGAGAACATACAACATAATATACACAACAACATATACTAAACTAGCCATTCGGCCTTTTCCTAATTGTAACAGCAGTATAATGTGTGTTACAGGGCAGAGCATTCACCCACTCTCCCCCTGACAACGCCCGAGGTTGCTAACTTTGGTGTTCAAGTGGGAGCCGGCTAACAACCGCAGCTAAACCGCTGGCTAGATGTATGAAATCAACTTTTTCTAAACAGAAGAAAATGTCTAGTAGGGCCTACACTACAGTATAATAATTTCACTACTGTAGGCTTTTGGGTAGTACCCGTTACCAGGCTTGTCTATGTTTTGATGGTCAGCTCTGATCAGTTTAGGTAGGCCTAGCCTAAGTACTTGTACAAAGTGACTGGTTTACCTCGTAATCGTAAGTAAGGTTGACCTTAGGGCCAATGACAGCTACTTCCAGGTCCTTGTGTAGGTAGGCCTTGCGGATGCGAGAGTTGAAGAGCGGAGCTTCGAACCGAGGGTTAGTTCCAATCAACAACACCAGGTCGGCCTCTTCCGGACCGGCGATCTTGTTGTTCAGAAGGTAATTGGACCGCAAGTCAATCCCGGACCCGTCCATGGGGAACGTCTGCTCTGTGCAAAGAGTTTCGGATCCCAGGCGGTTCAGCAGGTCTTTCAAGGCAATCAGGGACTGGAACAAAACACACACTTTAAATAAAACATATTTTATTGAATCCCTAAATCTTATTCACTTATAAAAACTGATTTACAAAAGTAAAAGAGCACAATACATTTAAATAGATATAGGCATACCTATCGGCCTACCTAGGTAAATTTATTTTTTAAAGTTCCTAGCCTGTAGTGAGTAGTGAAAATAAAATAGCCTTCGTTTCTCATTACCTCAGCCAAAATGCAATAAATTTACTTTTCAAATACTTCTTCAGAAATATGATGTCATTATGTTAGGCCTACTCGTTATAAAATTAAAAAGGAATTAAATTGACAAATTAGCCCTACCCGGTACTTTCAAAATTCACAATTTTTTATAGCGCTCTACAAAAGTTATTACAAGACCAATAAAAAATGAAGAGAAATAAAAAAACTGAAAACATAAGCTGCCATTGAGTAATGGCTGCACCCCAATTTTGACCACTCAACTTTTTAAGTGTAGGGCTATGTTACTTATAACTAGGGATGTGCGGGTACCCGAAAAACGGGTAATTTTCGGGTAGGTAAAATTACCCGACCTCGGGTCGGGCCGTCAATTCCTACCCGAAAAAGTCGGGTCGGGTAGAAGTAATAAAGAAAACACGCCAATCTGCTCCTTTTAAACCTCCCGCTCACACGCCAAACGAACAGCTGACGTCGGAGCGGACCAATCACTACGACGTGGGCGCGGCTATGCTATGATGCTTTGTCCTTGGCTCTTCCGGCGCTGTTTCCCCGCTGGAGTAATAGGCCCTACTGACCGTCATTACTCGTGTTCTGGTTATTCAACGCTAATAACGGCATAAAGCAAGTTGAATATTACGTACGTGGGCGAATGGTGAAAAAGAAACAACGCTAATAAACATCGTCTAATGCCTAGGCGGCAGGCCTAGAAGTCCGATCTAGTGCGCATCGTTGCGCGCAGCAGAGCGTTGGGCGGAGTCAGACCGAAAGGCTGGTGCAAACGCGCGATTTCGTCAGATGCATGGCTGGTACAAACGCATGATTTCGTCGGCCGGAAGTGAAAAATACGCGATCGCATCGGTTTTTCTTGGGGTTTTCGTATCGGAAATATTAGAAAACGATTGTTACGATATTATTTCCGAGAATAACGAACGATTGATGCAGGAAAACGATAATAGCAGGGTTTCACTGTACTAGGCCTAGGCCTACTCAAGCAAAAGTTCATAAGACGCCGATTTGGAAGTACTTTGTGTCAACACAGCCCAGAGTGGCTACCTGCAACCAATGCAAAACTGTTTTGTAGGAATTTTTTTTTTTAAAATAAATTCACAAATTAAAAAAAAATTCACTACCCGAGCCCGACCCGAGGGTACTTCAATTACCCGAGCCCGAGGGTACTTTCAATTAGGGATGACATCGGGTACTCGGGTACCCGACTCCTACCCGACTCCTATCGGAGTCGACTCCATTTTCAAGGAGTCGACCAAAAAAAAAAAAAAAAAAAAAAAAAATTTTTGTTTTTTATTAAATTTTTTTAAATGATAAATTGAATGAGATTGCACGTGTTGTCTCGTTAGTCGTTATCTTTCTCAAAACGTAAACATAAAACATCAGCGAGAGTCTTGGCCGGCCAAGAGACAAGCAGCTAGCGGGGTGGAGTTAGTTATGATGGGATTTTAGGGCACAAAACATTAAAGTTAACAGTGCCCATCGAGGGTGGGGGGGGGGAACGGCCGGACAGCGTTGTGCAACTAGAGTAGTGGGCTAAAAATAACTTTTGCAAAAAAAATCAAAAAATAATTTTTTTTTTTTTTTTTTTTTTTTTTTTGATTGCGGATCGGGGAGTCGACTCCTACCCGGTTCCAAAGGCTCCGGAGTCGACTCCAATATTTACTACCCGATGTCATCACTACTTTCAATTACCCGACCCGAGCCCGACCCGAGTTCAAAAACCACTACCCGCACATCCCTACTTATAACACTAGGCCCTACATTGCCAAATGGCTTCACATAATAGCCTCTCCCCACTTTTTAAACCTGATATTTTTTCATCTAACCAAGGCCTATACCCACATAAATTCAGTACTTTGTAAAACTACCCACATTCAGTTTATTTGGTTTTAGGGTGTGCTAGCCGTTGGGTCATTAACGTCAATCTAAACTAGGGGATGTGGCAAGGGAGAAATAACAGCATTCATCGAAGCCTCTAAGGTGTTTTTGCGACAATATTGCGAATAATCAAAACAAAACATCAATGCCAAATTTTATACATGCTATAACGCTCTATATTAATGTTAAAAACTACCGACCTAACAAAGGGTCAAGAGAACCTACAAGACACAACCTATTGAGCCCCACCGCATGTTTCAACCTGAGCTCACCTCTGCATCCACGAGACCGCCCGCCACCGCTGCCACTTGATCCCCCGGGCAGCACTTGATGGCCTTTCCGACGGCGATCAACGCATCCTCCCACTCAACAGGGACAAGCTCCCCAACAGAGTTCTTCAGCATCGGTGTAACCAATCGCTGGCGCTTCAAGCCATCGCAGGCGAACCGAGACTTGTCGGAAAGCCACTCTTCGTTCACTTCCTACAAATGTAAACAGCACATGGTTGGGATTGTGGCAGGTACGATAACACTAACTGGTATGCCTCTTTACTTTCTATGACTAAGAGTGAAGTAACACCCTCGTAAGTTATTTGTCCAGGAGCCTCGGCATAGAAATACGAGATAGGTGAGAAAAAGTGAGCAAAGAGGTGTCTGCATCGCATGGAAAAAAAATTAGGTAAACAATTAGTAGGTAGGCCTACTAGACAAACCTACCTAGGCCTACCTGGAAGCCAAGTCTTGAAACCACTCGTTTCAACTCACACACGTTCTGAGTCGAGAAATTCCTCCAAGTCACTCAAAATTGCCAAATCGGTAGACTTGGGGACAAGTTCACGAGTCGCACGGTGACTTGGAACGAATGTTTTTTCACGTTTCAAACCACGAGGTATTGGGTGGTGACTTGTGAACTTTGTCGACTTGAGACGATCAAAACAGTTTGTTATTGATTTGGTAGTTATGAATTGTGACATATCAATCTAGTTGAACGTTGTAAATGCAATATAGATGTAACACGGTGAGCTAGCAACCGGCAAATTAACGTACCCGTATGAATACATGCATCACCCCTTTCCAAATTGATCAAACACCAAGTTTAAATTAAATATGTACATTTAAAAAATTATCTGACATTGGATATCTAGGCCTACCTTTAAAAAACAACAACAAAACAACAATACAAAAACAAAATAGCACAGCTTTCATAATAAAGAGATTGATTATTTCAATCTAACTAGCTGTGATTTTGATTGATTTAATTTTGTAACAAAGTTTTCTATTGGTCACTATGAGATTGTTGGGGGCGGAGCCTCAAGCCGTGAAAATGGCCTCAAGACTACCGATTATCGTTTACCCCAAGTCACCGGTGACATAGAATGAGTGACTCGACTCACTTCTCGACTCGAAACGAGTGGTCTCAAGACTTGGCCTCCTGTAGTAGAAGGGCTAAGGAACCCAAAATACCCCTTTGCACATGCTACCAATATGGCACTTTGGGTCTAACACTTACTACTACTTAGCTATGAGATACTCAGAGAAATGCCAATGCTTTGAAAGCCAAATTAGGATGAAACTTGTAAAGCTTCTAATTAATTGTAAGACACTGAATATGGAACCTCTTTATATTTATAACCTGATTCATGCATAATGCAGCGCGTGCACGTAACTAAATAAATATACAGTAAAATATTAAATTATTGGGGTACATTCCAAAACTTGTTGAAAGTTCTATTAGTGTCACTCAGCACTTCATAACATGATTATCGAGCATTTCCAGCATGCTCGAGAGGTTTTTGTTCTAAAGCAGCTTCAGCATTCTGTTATTCAACATCATCCATCCCATCACTATTTCCTGCTTATGACAGGATAGCTTGGGTTTTGCAACTAGTAATTGTTTCCCACTTCTTAACTAGCCCCCCTCAGTTCATCACACATAGCTCTCCTTTTGCCTATAAGTCTCTTGCCATGAACTACGGCCATCTCTTCCTTGGCCTCCCCCATCTTCTCCCTCCTTCTTCCATACTTTCTCTTGGAAATTGTTATTGTGGCATCGTTTTCAAAATATTCATGCTTAACATTGTAAAGCCCTTACAGACTTTTTAGGTTTGATATTATGTATTAAAAAATGCAGATAAGTTACATCTTTCATACAGGCCCACACATGTCATGCCAAGTTATTTTTAGGCTTTAATCGTTTAGGCCATATTTTTGTTTTACCTGTTCCGAAAACTAAGCAACGCTTTGGTGTGCTGGAAAATGCTAGAACCAGCTTCAGGAATGTACCCTACGTCGGCCAATTGAAGTCCAATCTAATAATACCATAACTACTGTTGGACAAAACAACAAACCTCGTTGGTACGGGGAAGAATACGCAGAACTTCGCCCGTCCGTGTTGTTACTACGATGTTGCTGCCGATGGCATCCAGAACATCAACGCTATCTGTCTTCCTTGTCTCCCACGGCCGCGCAGTGAACGCGTACGGCTTGGACGTTAGAGCACCGACGGGACAGAGATCAATCACATTTCCAGACAACTCGGAGAGGAACATCTTCTCAACGTACGTTCCAACCTAAATACGACCATAAATCAAGAATGAGTAACGATCAGATGGTTCCCAATACTCTGCATTATGCAATTAATAAACACATAATTATGAAGATATACCTGCATGTCATTGCCTCGGCCAGTTGTACCTAAATCGTCAACTCCAGCCACTTCCGAAGCAAATCGAATACAGCGAGTGCAATGAATGCACCGAGTCATGATTGTTTTGATTAATGGACCAATATCCTTATCTTCAACAGCCCTAGGTAATAAAAAACAAAATATAAATATTATTATTACGGTAGGCCTATATATATACCATAGCCTACCATAGGTATTGTAGGCCTACTAGGACCTATAGACAGAAATTAAAAAAGTGCCAGGGAGAAAAAATATGAATTTTGAATTTCAAATTTTTGTTTACAGTACCCCTACCTAGTTCTTTAGTTGTTCAATTTGTTTAACCATGTAGGCCTAGGCTTAAATCACATGGCTAGTAGGCCTGTGAATTCTAATGATGATCCATCTAGCCTATCTATTAATGATGAATAGGGGCACGTAAATTTCGCATGTGCGATAAATGCGAAATGTTGAAAAATGAAGTTTTTTTCACTTTTCTTTACCTTTCAAGGTATTTACAGCTATAATAATGCGTTTTTGAAAATGCGACAAAGTGCGAAATTCGCGTGATTCTGCGAAATGTCTGCATAATGGCAAAATATCAGCGATATTGCTAAATATATGCGAAAAAAATAGATCGCCGCTTGACCGCCCCGCCGCTTTGTAGCGCCAGCCGCCGACCCCACTTGCATCCGTCGCCGCCTCCCGAGCCGGCTAGGCGGCACGTGTTTGCCCCCCCTCCCACCCCTCCTCCGCCTTCCGCGAGACCAACACTCGACGTTACTCGGATCATTGACCTTTGCTGGACTGTGCGATCTCTACAAGCCAAGAATACGTAGCACGGCTCGCGCAAGGACACGAAACGGAGGGTGTAGCAGCTCGGCCTGCATTGTGGTTTTGTCTCTCGTCGGCTCGCTTTATTTCTGTGTTCCGAGTTAGTAAAAATTGTGATAAAATGCCACGTGAAAAGATAAGTCTGCAGACACGAGCTGCAAAATACAAAAACAATGGTTTTTACGTCAGTGATTCGACGATAATGATGTGCGGTAATGTGCGATTAGATGCAGTCAAGAAGGATACGTTAGACAAACATGTGTTGTCTTCCTCACATTTGAAGGCAAAAGAAAAGCGAGAGCAACAGCCATCAACTAGCAAACGCCAATCTACTATCCAGGAAAGCCTGGATAAAGGAAAGAAGGCCAAGGTCGAGAAAGTTGAGTTCATTGAAGACAGTGTGAAATGGTGCTTGCAAGCCAATATTCCGTAACACAAACTAGACCACCCGGCGACACGGGAATATTTGCAAAAGTTAGTAACCATAGGCCTCGCCTACCTCTTGTAGGGATCATGTTTTTTAAATTGTTATTAGGCCGGCTCACGGCCGTCTATCTACGACGTAGTACGGGGGGGGGGGGGGGGAGTGCCCGGTTTCTTACACTAGGGCTATATTAATTAAAACAAATAAATATAACCGAGTGTTATTGGGCCGGCTCACGGCCGTCTGTTCGACGGTAGGGCGGGGGGGGGGGGGGGGGGGGGAGGGGGGAGGAGTTCCCGGTTTCTTACACTAGGGCTTTAAATAAACAAATAAACATAACCGACTGTGGGCATATCTGCAAGGCCTAAGTTAGCTACTCCGGCATTGTTTGTAAAAGTGGCTAACAATTTACAAATTTTAATTAATTTCCTGATTCTATGTTATATCCTTGTGTTGAAACAGTGCCTTACATGGCCCTCTTTGCAAAAATGAACCCCAATTGCTCAGCTATTTGCAATGATTTTTATTTCTAGACTTAGTTGAACCTTGAACGAGGCCCCCGCAACTAAATATTGCATATATTTTTAATTTGCACCAATGTGCTAAATTTGCAATTTGAAAATGCTACAAAGTGCTAAATTTTGAAATGAAAGTGCTAAATTTTGTATTTGAAAGTGCTATTTTTCCGTAGCTCTAATGATGAAAGATGATCCAAAATCCAAAATGGTTTTAAAAAGAACAGAGAAATTTTGAATGGACCCTAAATGAGAATTTCAAAAAAGGCTAACTCTAACATAGTAGGCCTACCGGTACTCAATTTTATATCTTCTAAATGTAACACACATAAAAATACAATAACAAAACATTTACAGCCAAGCAAAGAAAAAAACTGTTTTTGGATGAGCGAAGCGAAGATTCCATTTCACTAGCCTACACTGGAGAAAAAAATCCGGAATGTTTTTTTTTTTTTTTTTTTCTGTTTGTATTATTGTGTGTTTGTTAACACGATTCCGGCTAAACCGATACTCCGATTGCGATGAAATTTTATGGAGGCCTTCGAAATCTCCGAACTTAGAACTGCCACGTTTTTGAGCGCAATCGAAAAATTATTTCTCACGAAAATCGAAATTTTACGGGTTTTTTTTCTTTTTTAAAACAATTCTTTGACTTATAACACCTACATGCTTTATTCTATTGTAATGATTTTTTCACAGAACCTTAATTTCATGAATTTATATACTCGTGTTAAATTTGAGCGCAATCAAATAATTATTTCTTATGAAAATTTCAATTTTCCGATTTTTTTCATTTTTAAAAATTACGATGAATGAAAAAAATTAAGTTAATTTTTTATTTAATTTAATTTTTTTTAAATCTTCGACTAAGTATTGATTTTTTCACAGAACAACAGAAAATCCGCGTAACACATGGCAGCTCAATGCACCAATTACGCTCATCCAACAACGCGGCGGGACTTAAGCATTTTCCTAGTAATAAAAATTAATGGGCTACCGTACATCAAATCCAAGATTTGCCTACATGGTTTATATGGCCCGGGTAAAAAAATATAAAAGCCTTTATTAAGTTATCAGAAAAAAATTACAATTTAATTTTGTATCCTAAGAACCTGAATTTCTAAAATCAATGAAGAAGGACTTCCATCATTCATTAGGCATGTAGCCTAGACCTATATTTATTTATTTATTTATTTATTTATTTAACGTCTATCCTATTCAGTTATAAAAACTGATTTACAAAGGAGGACAACTAAATAAATCTAATTACATAGATGCAGAAACAACAATAAACTACATTTTCGTAGATATTTGAAATAGTAGCATTACAACAACAATGCATTTAAACACAACAATTTTGGTAACAAATAAAAAAAATATATTATATGCATTTAATGAATGAATCAAATATAAAAAAGGGTGTAGAATGAAAAGAAAAGAAAAGAAAGGGGGGGGAAAAAGGAAAAAAGAAAGAAAAAGACAAAGAAAAAGAAAAAAAAAAAAAGAAAAGAAAGCTTACCTTTTGCCAGAGAAATTGATGTCGGTAAACCTGCTTCGGTCACTTCCAAAAGCCATGCTTTGATCTTGAAGATCACACTCGCCTCCTTGGTCGCAGATCGGACAATCCAGCGGATGGTTGACAAGCAGAAACTCCATGACACCTTCCCTTGCCTTACGCGTCATGTCGGAGTTTGTCTTGACTCTCCACCCCTTCATGACGGGCATAGCGCACGCTGCCACGGGCTTGGGAGACTTTTCTACCTCAACCAGACACATTCTGCAGTTACCGGCGACGGATAAACGCTCGTGGTAACAAAACCGAGGAATCTCAACGCCAACCATAGCGGCAGCTTGAATAACGGTTGTTCCGGGCTCAACCATTACGCTCTTGTCATCGATGAACACTTCGAATTTCTCAGGCGCAGCAGTGGCTGCCCCTCTGACGCATATTGAGGCAGTTAGCTGATTGGGCAGGCTCAAAGCCCGGCTCAGGGGCACTCGCAACATAATGGCACAGCTTACTGAAACAGTAAACTACCGGTAATCAAATTGTAGGGCTACAGCATCCATGGGAGGCTATTACCACCAATAAGTCAAAACATAGATAGGCCTAATTCATGTTATCAATTTAACATCGTCAGTGATGTCACAGGTAACATCCAAATAATTTCACGTCCAATCAAGAACAAAGTAACAAGTAGGTCTAGGTAGGTAGGTAGGTAGGTAGGTAGGCTTACCACAATTTAAGAACAAAAATTGATCTAGTATACACTAGTCTAGATGGCAGGTCTAGATAATGCCAGAATATTGTAGGCAACTGTGAAGGGTACCGGTATTCAAAAACTGCTAGGCCCTATCTAGTAACAGAATAGGTAACAGTGGCTTTTACAGTGTGCAAGGTGTGACAATTGCTCACCTGATCAATCAGGAAACAACTGAAAAAAAGCCTTACAAACCAAAATTAGGCAGTAGGTAAGCGGGAAATAGACGAGTTTGGCTGTCGAGCTTGTGTGATCATGCAGTTCGACTTCAAGACTCGTTGGATGAGCATAGCGAGCGAAGCGAAGATTCCATTTCACTACACTGGAGAGAAAAATCCGGAATGTTTTTTTTTCTTGTTTTTTTCTTGTATTTTTGTCTGTTTGTTAGCACGATTCCGGCTAAACCGATACTCCGATTGCAATGAAATTTTATGGAGGCCTTCGAAATCTCTGAACTTAGAACTGCCACGTTTTTGAGCACAATCGAAAAATTATTTCTCGTGAAAATCGCAATTTTACGTTTTTTTTTATTTTTTTAAAAATTTATTTGACTTATAACATCTACAAGCTTAATCCGATTTTAATGATTTTTTTACAGAACCTTAATTTTATGAATTAAGATATTCGTGTGAAATTTGAGAACAATCGAAAAATTATTTCTCATGAAAATCGAAATTTTACGGGTTTTTTCTTTTTTTTAACAATTCTTTCACTTATAACACCTACATGCTTTGTCCGATTGTAACGATTTTTTCACAGAACCACAATTTCATAAATTGATATATTCATGTGAAATTTGAGCGTTATCAAAAAACTAATTTTTACGAAAATCGCAATTTTACGACTTCTTTTCAATTTTTAACATTTCTTCGGCGTAGGCTATAACACCTATATGCTTTATTCGATTGTAGGCCTAATGATTTTTTCACATAACCTTAATTTTATGAATTAATATATTCGTGTGAAATTTGAGCGTAATCGTGAAATTATTTCTCACAAAAATCTCTATTTTACGCTTTTCTTTTGTTTTAAAAAAATTACGCTCATCCAACAACGCCCCTGAAAAAGCGTTTGCGAAGCTTCTTAGTAAACTAGACATATTGCATTGTACATATATAGGCCTACATTGTAAACTGTTTTAATTGGCTTGTTCACGCAAAGCTCCGCGCAGATCGCGCCACTGCTCTAACCCCCAAAACCAGGGTCCACTAGACACTTATTCCGAGCTGCTTGTTAGGTATCTAGTGGACCCTGCCCTGAGACCGTGGCGGCGTTTGAAATAAACTATGTATAGCAGGCTCTGCATTGTCAAATCTGTATGCTTCCTCGATTGTTTGTTTACTTATTGTTTTACCTAGGCCTACTTGGAATAAGGCTACTAAGGACTAGGGCCTAGGCTTTTCTTCAGCATTAGATGTAGACCTAGGCATATCAATATCATGGTATTATAAATTATCAAGTATAGGCCTAGGCCCTACTTGCATACGGCGGATCTTTGGCCTAGGCTTAGGCCTAGCCAGTGTTGATTTGTTGACATGAGAGAGGTTACGTAGGCAGGAGGCCGAATAAAGACACATGTCAGTATATTATGTGATTGTATTTATTTGTAGTAATAAACACGACAGTATGCCCTCCTTTCTCCTTACACGAATACACACAGCAATTTGGGCATTTTGCTTCAAAAAAAAAACTATGCAAACTGACAGCAGTAACAGTAGGCTGCTAACAGCTATGAGCAGCCATGACACCCGAAAGTTGGGCTATCACCGCCGTCTACATCCGCCTTTACAAAGTTTACATGCATTCAGACGGCGGTGGGGGGTTAGTACAATAGCGCAGCGTGGTGAGTAAAAGTCGCAGTGAACAAGCCAATTGTACCAATTGTACTATTTTATCGAATGAAATTTTTGCAAATTGTAAATACTAGGCCTATGTAAATAATACTTAACAATTGTAGGCCTACAGATTTTCCTCATTGTCAACTTCAAATACTTGCATGTCTATGATGACGTATGAGTGAAGACTAGGCCTACCTACCGGTACTGTAGGCCTACTTAATTTAAGAAAATAAATAAATAAATAAAAATGTGTATTTTATCTAGTAGGCCTAAGTAGGCTACCGGTACCGGTACCTACATAAAATTCTACAAAAATACAAAAAAAATAACTCACCTTGCTCATTAATAAAATTCGGAGGTCAAGTGGGGTATAGATGAGACAGAAAACATTACTTTACCTTTTTCTTATAGTTTAAAACATTTTTTTGTACTATAAATGCATTATTCAACATTTAACTGTCTTGAGGTTACTATTTCTGCATGAAAACTGTGGAAAATGACCATGAATTTTCCAGAAAATGGAAAAATAGGTGTCTCATATTAGCCCCAGCAATTGGGGCTATAGTGAGACACCCATGGGGCTAAAATGAGACACGCATTTAAACAGCATATGGGCTAGAATAAGACAGAGTGGTTATTTCTGAGACGAGTACAATTTTTGTTTTATGAATTTATCTTCATTTTTCCTTCGTTAAGCAACTAAAACAACATGATTTTGTAATGCTTACTTTTAACACATATAGGCCTAAAGATGGATTTTTTTTAATACATGACAAAAATGTATGCAACAATGATGCATACCAAAATTTTCCTTGTAGTTAGTAGAAAAAAATAAGTGCTTGGGCATTGTAATCGGACAACTGGGCATTATATACGGCCCGTTTAAAGAAAAGTTATCGTTTTGCATTAGAAACCTTATTTTCCTTGCTTGCAAAACTTTGCAATTTCTGAAATAGTACAAACCCTCTTTAGAGAGGGCAATTATATCCAAAAGCCTTCTAGAAGTCAATCGTACAACATTTTTGGGGTAGAAGATGCCAACATGGTTTTTTATTTTAAGGCAATACTTCTTCATCTACCTATCAATGTTGGCAAAGTCTACTTTGAGTAGAAGTACCAAAAGGGTACCAAAAACCCAAATCTGGTACCACTTATTAAAATATTCAATTGCTCGTAAAATAAACATGCGAAAATTTTGAAAAAAAATCACAAATCGTAATCGATATCTAGGTTTAATAAGTGTAACCTACTTTGGCCTACGTGTAGTTTCTAGGGCTTTAGTGCCACTTTTATCTCAATTTTTGTTGCGTAATTTTTGTACCTAAATTTGTACATCAATATATCTCCTGATTGGAAAGATTTGGGATAGTAATATTTTACCAAAATCTTTCGTTGTCTATGTAGAACACGCTTGCCAAATCGGGCCAGTTTCAACATACCAATCGACGGTTTTTAATTGTTACTGAGACAATGCGCAACTAGATTTCTGTCGCGCTAATCCCCTGCGGGTGCCGCCAGCATCAACCCGCGACGCTGATTGGCTCTCGGCCTTGGTCGCCTAGCCTTCCTCCGCGGTCCACTCTACTCAGTTGTTGTAAACGTAAATAATCATTGCCATTAGCAGTGTTTTTTTTTTTTTTTATGGAAGGGTTCATTGCTGACAGTGGATCTTGTTATAAAAACCAGCTATAGTTATGTGATATACCTGCACTACGTCTACGTGATTTGAAGGTATGTTATCACTTACATCTTAGTTCCATAATACTGTAAGCCCTACGCTCATGTGCTGTGTTAAAAACATGGAACAAACTCTCATTTAAAGTAAGGCCTAATATAAGCAGTGCGCGGAGTAGTGTGTTGTGTTGGTTACAGGAAATGCTCAGCTACGCCGCTAGTAGACAAGAGTGGCATATTACGCTTCAAGGTTATTTTCCAAAATTAAAAGAAAATTGTGGGAAGCCTGCCCAGGGTGCAATTCATGCCCCTCTTCAGGTGTCTAACAAGGTATGTTGTGGATATGACAATTGTGAAGGGATGTCCGAGGGCTGATTAAGAGGACTCAATCCCTTGCATTCGCATTAACGACTGAGGAAAACCTCGGAAAAAACCATCAGTCAGGATTGCCGGTCTCGACGGGATTTGAAACCGGGACCTCGCGAATTTGAGTCGCGCGCTTAACGCTGGAACCAACACTGTTGGTGCATTGTAACAATCAACATCGAACAGAAAACATTGGTGTTCTTTCCAGGCCCCCAGAGTTTCTTACACGTAACGTCGTATCGATAACACTACACCAAGTCCATAAAGTCAGTCTCTTTCAACATTTTCCGGGGCGTGTTCATGATAATTGATAATGCATGTAATTGAGATTTATGAGTAGTCTTTTCATTTAGGCCTAATCATGCAGTAGATGTTCAATTTAAAACAAATAATTTGTTATTACTTTACAGCATTATAGATAGTCAATTTTTTCTTTTAGGCTGGTTTGAGCTTGTGTATGATTGCATAGTTGTTTTCTGACAGTTACTTCTTGAGCCCTTGTCTTATCTCTGTCGTCGAAAAGTGGCGATTTACAGACACCTTCAGACAAAGAAAAATATATTTGTAAATGCTTTATAAGACACAGAAAAAGAGTCAACTATGTGAAATACGTAGTCGCGTTTGCTCGCATAAATAATGCAATATCTAAACTCTAAAGGGTTTCATAATATAATTGGCATATATCGTATTACTCCAACAAGTACTGCACTCCATTGGCATATTAAGAGATGTCACTACCAAACTATGATATGGAACACTATCAAGAAACCCGAGGTACTTTTACTGCTGAGGGTTATTTTGTTATTACAGTATAAGTTATTTTTAACAAGTATGTGCTATAATATTCTAATTTACCCCCAATAGGAACACCAAAAATATAACCCACGCAAATTTGTGTAGAACATTACTGGGTGCGATATCACTCCTATTCTAATGACCACGGATGCTATTCCAGTTGGATGTGCTGAAGTTATTTCTTGTAGCTACAAAATTGGTTGCTCAACTAATAGGTGTGGGTGTAAAAAAAACAGGGATGCCATGCACTGATGCATGCAAGTGTTTTGAACTAGAACGAGGATGTTCGAATATCAATGCAGGCATGATAAGAATTTGGATCTTTTACATTACATTTACATGCATTACATGCAACCGACACTGATCGAAATAGGATAACAAAAAGTAAATTCTACAATAAATGTAAAATAAAATATTTAAATATAATTCAATACTACCCACTATAAATGGTTCGTGAAAATTAACAGAAACGCACCAAGAGTTATATTGATGTTTTTAATATATTACACTATAATATACAATACTTTTCTTCAATATTATTTAAAATGTAGTCACATAAATAAATGTAATTCTTATACTGTGGTGAACTAAATTGATGCAAGTTGCATTTTCACTTTCCAGGGGCCTAGCCTCGACGAAATTTTCGGAATCGGAAGGTACTTTCCGACAGTTTGTCGAGGCTAGGCATCCAGAAATGGACGATTCAGATTGATCGGCGCACGTAATGTGTTGGGTTAAAATGGTTTGTTTGTCTACAACTCACTTCTTGGTATCTCACATGAATTAGTTTTCACGCATTCAACTATAATAAAACAGAATGACACAGACTTCATGCAGGTATAATGCACAAAAATGCGAATAATTCTATATTTCAAACAAAGTTAAAATTTGAACCAACACCTAAGACAAGGTGTTAATACTCTTAGCGTGAGACTGTCAGGGTATGTCAGGTGGCTGGTTTAGATCTTAATTCTTGATGAGATGAGAGATGAGAGATATCATTATTATTTACTTGATATTTTATAAAAACATTTTTTTTTTTTAAATAATTGTAGATAGTAAAACAAACAAAAGAGGATTTCTCGATTTCCAAAAGTTGAAGTTTTGAAGGTGAAGGATCCATTTTTGGTTTTGCTAACATTGTTTTTTGAATTCAGCATGGTCAATTAGTTAAAACAGCATATTAATTGCTTCTACGATTGTACAACAAAATTTAAAAAATTGTTTCTTGATATCCAAAATTTTGAGTTTTGGAGGTGAAGGAGCCATTTTTGGTTTTGCCAACATTGTTTTTGAATTCAGCATGGTCGAATTAGTTAAAAAGCATTTTTAATTGCTTCTACTCATTAACAGCATAGACTTCGAATTTTGCAGACAGAATTCCCTGTCTATTGTCTTGAGTAGGGTAGGTGGATCCAGTGGCATAGGAAAGTGGGGGTAGGGGGAGGGCTATGCCCCCCCAAGTTTGGCCCAGGGGGGCAAAACTAACGCGAGTTAAATATTAATTCCAGAATTTCCGTAGTAAATATGCACCTTGGTAAAACAATTAAAATATGTTTGCCTATAAGCTTTGTCATTACATACAAAATTAGGTTGAAATTTAGATTTACTAAAATGGGCCACTTCACGTTCATTTTTTGAGTTTTTAGATCGCAGGTAGTTGCTGTAAAACGTTTACAGAGTCCAAGTGCAGTTAAAACATGACAAAATAACTGTGGTATGATGAAAAAAAAAATCACCTACAGCGGCTTTGCCCCAGCTTTTGCCCACAAAATCTGCTAAAGGATTTACCCCCCTCCCCCCAAACTTTCAAAACTTTCCTACGTGCCTGGGTGGATCAATAATCATTTTTTTATGCCTTCAATCTCGTATGTAAGTATGTCCTTTTTATCGGGCCACTTCCAACTCTGACCACTTATAGCCATGATCCTAATGCTGTAGGCCTATGTGGATCCGTTAATACTATTAATGATGCCTGGAAAGTACTCGTCTTCATAACACACAATCACATGATCGGCAACACTGATATTTGATATAGGCCTATCTCATTTTTCTTCATGTTTTTTTTCTTTTAGGCTCCATGTGATGTCTCATTTTAGCCCCCAAGTGTCTCACCTTAGCCCCAGGTGGTGTCTCACTTTAGCCCCAAATGCTGTCTCATTTTAGCCCCTTGACTTTACTGCCGTCTAGATACCCCTTCTTGAGAGTTTTTTCTTTTTTTCTTTTACAAAATGTACAGTTGGTATCCTTTTATAACAAATCTATGACATGGGTACCAACTTACTGGCTACTAATGATTCCACAACAAAAGATTTCAAGTAATTTGCAAAAGTTTTTTCAATGAAAAATGCAACATTTTACTTTTGATTTTTTATTATGCATCATATTGATGGAGTTTTAAATAAAATTACTAGGTATGAAAGTAGATGAGTTGCACAACATTTTACAATATTGTAAATTTAAATTTGGCATTGTTATCAGGGTGTTTAGGACCTGTCTCATATTAGCCCCACTTTTTTGCTGTCTCATCAATACCCCACATGACCCGATGTTTTTTTGTTTTCTTCACCGTTATTTAGAGTACAAATTTGCCTTAGAACTCGTTTAAGGCCATTAAAATTATTAAGTCCCCCCACCAAAAAAAATGCCTAAGGCAAATTTGCCTCCGGCGGCTGGGGCTTTGCCCCAGACCCCAGCGGTTCCGCGCCACCTCGTTTTTGGGAATTGCACACCTGATATTGAGGTAAAAAACTGCCACTGATAGGTAAGATGTCAATGTCAAAAAAACAAAACAGATGTCTCAGCCACCTCAATACAATGAAATGGTTTGTTCGTGATGGTAGTAGTGAACAGACCTAGACCTACCCAGTACGGCACACCAAGAAGTAAGGGACGCCGGACGTGCATTAGCTTTGATCAAACTTTCATGAATTTGTTATGAGTGGTGCAATAGGTACGATTTCTGAAGCTCGTCAGCTACAGTTTAAAGATTTCGTGAGAAAAAAGAAGAATTTTTACTATCCATTGGCAGAACGATTGAATTCTATTCAGTGGTGTTCGCGTAGAATTTGTCATATTGTTGCAAAGAGAGTGACTTTATTAGTGAATTGCGTGAACGTGAGTTGGTGCAGTAGGCCTACATAACTCAGCATAGTAGTTTTGAGCACATGATAAGTTTTTAAAGATTTTCTCAATATTCTAAGCTACAAAAAGCTTTGAAAGAAAAACATCCGTCAATATAATACAGAAACCAATTATGTTTGGCGTCATTTAGCATATTCTTTGTTTATTAAATGGCTGCAGGCAGAAACTGACCTAAAAACAGTAGCCTAGATAGGCATCATAGATTAGTTATTCTGACCTGTGTGGTCAATCGTATCCTAAGGCAAGCTTTCCCCAGTGACGACAAAGTATATGTGGGATTTCAAGAGATTCCAGGAGAAACTCCTAAATATCCCCCCTAGGATAATGAGGTGATGTATGTATAGGCCTACAGTCATCACTGATTTAATTGTTTATAAATCTTTTTACGGTGCATTAACCGATAGATGTAGTACGGGCGTAGCACGCAAGACTTATTCAGGAGGTCCCCGGTTCGAATGTTCGATGCTCTGGCAGCGCTGACATTTACGTTTTTAAGAAAACTGATAGCTACTGTATTAGCGGTACGGTACCTAGGCCTATGTTTTTCAAAACAAGTGTTGTTGATTAGTGTTATGAATTGTTGATGTTTGAGAACGCGGGCCTTCTGCTGTGGTTTTAGACTTTTAGTAGAATAGACTTCTGATAGATAGACGGGGCCCTGCCTTGCGCATTACACGCCGCTAGAAAATGTGCTGTGCTGCAACACTTTGCCAGATTCAGACCAGTGACATCACTGGTCTCAAGCGCTGCGATGAATTTAAAGACCCCTATTGACGTAGGTCGGGAAATGTACACAAACGACTGAGTGTTGATATTTCTTATTTGATATTAAGACTGACTTGTTAAAGAGGTGAACAGGCCCTTTAACTTAGTCAATTTCTAGTCTTCTTTAACATTGTGATTGTGCCCTAATGTTGGAAGTAGGGAGCCGGAGGTCGTAGTTGATATGGGGGATGTAAAAGTGTAATGCCCAAGGCCAAGAAAGGCCTAGTAGCCCTATCATTAGGCCTAGCTACCAGGGTCAATGTTGAAGAGGTAAAAGGAATGTCTGTCAGGCTATAAATGCTTGGTAAATACATGTTATAGCTTCAAATGGGATGAAGTAGTGAACGCAATATTCAGTGTACCTTGTGTAACTTTGGGAGGGCTAATCCATTCACATTTTGTTCCCTAATAGAGAATTATAAGCCATAAGTACAAGTCCTAGTACCCTAACCTAAAATAAAAGTTGGGTCTGTCTTGTACCAAAACCGATCTCGAGATTGAACCGAAACTTTGATAAAAATAGCCTTCAAGTCAAAAAGATTAAATAAAATATGCAAAAATTTAAATAATACCTAACAATTGGATGTTATTACCGAATTTGTCAGAATATAACGTATACTTACTGCTTCTTACCAAGGTGAACAGCTGATTATCACAAAAATTAGTTCAGGAAAGAGCCATAGATGTCAGATGTGTTGCTGGACAAAAATGTAAGTCAAATCAACTATCGTAAAAGTAGAAAATTGAAAATTAAATTTGTGCCGGTTTTGAATATCATTAGTTGGTAAAAGTTTTAATTACAATATTGTTTTATAATATACAATTATTATATCTACAGACGTGTATTTCCACTCCCGAAGTTTGTTTGTGCATTTCGATTCGATATTCGATACACCGTGTCCCGTCCATTTCTTTCTTCCGGTTTGCTCAAAGGAGGTTAGGTGCATCTAGAACTTTTCTCAAAAATTTATTTACTTTTTAAACATACTTGAAGATGACTGTCGCCGATTTGAAGACCGAGCAAGGTGTCAAGTCATTGGATGCATTTTTTGCAGAACGGAGTTATGCCGAAGGGTACGTATATAAGTGGTGTTTTGAGGCCTACGAAATAGACTGCTGCTGTCCTAGCCAACTGTCAACACGTGTACTGTGCTAGGGGCCAAAGCATACAACCTTCCCGAATCCGTTTTAAGAGGTTTTCGAACAGCATTATTTTATATTTGAAAGTTTGTCACGGTTACAGGTTACCTAGGCCCTAGGTCCGTGTATTGTATCTCTATCTCCTAGGCCTACTATTGACTTATAGTCGGTGGTAGGTTTCTTCATCCTTCCTTCCTTCTTAGCATCCATCCTTTCATTCATCATATTACCCTAATTCTTGTTTACTTAGTACGTGTTTACGTGTAGGGCTTAGTCCCTACACGCAGAGTCACTGCTATGTGGTAAGGAGCTTAGGCCCTATGGGCAACAGCTTCCCGTTACCGGGCAATGTTAAATACCTAGTCAATATTCATTCTACCGTTTTAGATTCTCGTTCCCGGACGGTAGCAGAGCGTCCTTAATACAATAGCCCAGCATTAGCTTCCCATTACAGTTTACCAGCCTACCAGGCAATGTTTGTTTGTTTCTTCTCCTGCAGGTGACTTGCCTAGGCCTAGTTGGTGGCAGGCTTTTTTTTATCCTATTCCTCTAGATTTTTATCTTCTTCTAGGTTTCCCATCCTCCAATTCCAGGTTTCCCTCTTGCATCAATCCAAATCATAGCTACTTCACTCCTGCTCCTCTCCTTGGTGGGCCTTCAAAGTCCAACTCGCTACCTTCCCGTGGTTTGGCCTGCGAGTAGGGGAGTAGTGTATTCCCCAAAACTAAGGGCGAGCTCTGGCCGGTTGGGGTGCGTGTTGCAAAGAGAGCTCTCGGGCAACTTTTAATCACACCTTTCTTCATTCACACAGCCTTACTCATATTTATTTTCTTCTTTTACTTTTTTCGTCTCCATACTTACCGGCCCTTTCTGCAACGAGCACTCCTCCGTTCCCACCCAGTTTACCTCATTCTATCCAACATCCTCACTCCTTCCCATTAACCCCCTCGTCTTCCCTTCCGTTCCTTCCATTGGAAAGAAGAAAACATGGTGGTAATCCACAATTATGGAAAAGAAAATTTGGAAGATTCCAATACAATTGACATAGGCACTGATAACTCTACTGTTGAGTGCCCTAAAACAACTAACTAACTACTAACTACTCTCCTTGGTTTTCTCTCTCCTCATCCCTGCCTAGTTTATCCGGTACTTCTGTACTTGGCGGGTCCCAACTTTTATACACTAACGGAAAGGATTTCAGGTGCGCTCTTTTCGAAAATATCCTAGAACTAGCGCGGCGTACTATAGCCAGCGGAAAGTTTGGCTAACCTAACGAAAGTAGTTTTGTAACGGAAAGGATTTCGGGTGTGGGCCTATGTTTTCATTGAAAAAAATTGTTGGGACCCGCCAAGTACAGAAGTGCCGTTTATCCATAGGCAGTGATTTCAATTTTGCAACAAAACCTTTTAATTCCTTTTCCCCCACCACCCTCTCTGCCAGAGTTGAGTTGAGTGGAATGGTCCGGCAGAGGGGGTGGTTCCCGTTACCGTTGCAGGGCCTCGTTCCACACAGTTCAACAAACACAAATAAAAACTGTCTGTAGCCCTACTTACGCAATTGGTTACATTAGGCTAGATCGCAATTAGCAAATATTTCCACAACGCATCAAAGAGTCCATTATCTTCCAACCAAATCCATTGTTGTACTGACTTCTACTTGTCACCTCCCTACAGAGCATGCAAACAACATAATGCCTAGGTTAGGGCTCCCATTCGTACCGTTTTAGCCGGGACAGTCCCTTTTTTGAGGTGGTTGTCCCGGCTACAATTGTCCCGTTTTTTTAGAATGGCGAACGACCGCGCTATTTTTACGGTCTAGCATTTGAATCGCCGCGCCTGCAATGCAACTCTTCACCCCGACCATGGCCAGTTACCAACCACTCACCAAAAACGAACTTTAAAGGATTCAAGAAGTCAAGGTCAAGATCCAGGCTGCCAACAGTCAGAAGAAAGTGTCATTTTACCGATTAACTATAGACAGATTTTCCTTTTTTGCGAAAAAGTAACAAGAATATTGAAGGGATTGTTGAGTGTACAGTATGTTGTGACTTTAATATATCTCCTAATTTTCGTTTCAACGTTAACATTTTGGGGAATAGGCGCGTAGGAGGGGGGAAGGATGGGGGGAATTATCCCCACTTTTTACCGTGACCCTCCCACTTCAGAAGAGTAATGACCAAAAATTCGGACAATTTTCCATTGTTGTTGGACGTGATCGCGAACGTAATGATGCATTTCAATGGTTGTAACATGATCTATATCGTCACTACCTCATTTTTTTGTAGTTTTATAGTTTTTACTTCTAAAAAAATGAAAAAAATGAATTTGGTATCGCATTCAGACCACTTATTTTTTCTAGAACGCACGAAACACACTCTAAAAACCTTATTTTCAAAATTTTCGCCTGCGGCGCTGTAGTTGGGGGGCAAAGCCCCCAAACCCCCCGGCTGGTCCCCTAAAATAGTTGTCCCGTTTTTGGATTTTTGTATTATGGGAGCCCTAGCCTAGGTCCACAATTTGACGGAATAAACATAAATTAAAGTTGATAGTTTTGAATCCCTGATTGCAGTTATCAACCATCTCAAGCAGATGTCTACCTGTTTGAGGGTCTGGCCAAGGCACCGAGCGCCTCAACCCCACACGCACTCCGTTGGTACACCCACATCAAATCGTACGGTGGCGAGAGCAAGAAGTTCCCAGGCGTAAAGCAGGCACCCAAAGGGTTTGGAGCAACGGTCAGCGCCTCAGCCGCTGCACCAGCCAAAGACGATGACGACGATGTGGACCTCTTTGGCTCCGAGGAGGAGGACGATGCCGAGGCAACGCGCATCAAGGAGGAGAGGGTCAAGGCTTACACCGAGAAGAAATCTAAGAAACCGGCACTTATCGCCAAGTCCAGTATTGTCCTCGACGTCAAACCTTGGGACGACGAGACCGACATGAAAGCCATGGAAGCCAAAGTCCGAACAATTGTCATGGATGGCCTTCTTTGGGGAGCATGTAAGTTTCTTTGGATTCTGATGTGTGACTAGTTACTGGTTTGGTAGGCCTACTCTTTTTGTCAATAAACTTACACCCTAATAAGACTCTGACTTGTGGACCTACCATACTCTAAAGTAAGCCTGTTCATATTATAGTAGTATCCTGAGTCAATTGCTCTTAGCAACATGCTGGCATTGGGATTCATCCTTGTTAATACAAGATTCTCTGAACTGTTTTATTTAAATCGGACATTGAAATGGTAGTCATTAATAAAATGTTTTTAAAATTCACTCGTTCTGGTTCTGGGCATGACAAATGTTGGCAGACTAGACATGAATGGATTGACTGTTAAAGGAAATCATAACTTAATAAAAATAAACCCCAAATTATTGATGGGCCTGCCCAATGATCAAATGCTGTTGGGTAGACCTATGCACCTTTACAACGTAGTCCTTATGTTATTTTCTCTGTTCTTGTTCCAGCTAAATTTGTACCTGTCGGCTATGGAATCAACAAACTTCAGATTGGGTGCGTTGTGGAAGACGAGAAAGTTTCAGTCGACCTCCTCACAGAAACCATCCAAGACTTCGAAGACTTCGTCCAATCCGTTGATATTGCTGCGTTCAATAAAATCTAAAAGTTGCATGCTTACCTGGTGTTGGCATTGTTTAAATAAATTGTGTACCAATTTTGTTTATTTTCATTGATAATGATTCACCATTATTAAATGTGTTTTTGAGTACCACAATTGTTTTATTTGGCAAAACGGTAGATATTCCCTTAGAGTCCAGTAATACAACTAGGAAAACGCCAAAGTCGTTTGACGAGTGAGCGAGCAATTTGTTGAGTTCCCTTTCCTCCTAGGTTAGGCCTATCTTAGTCTGGATCCAGCATGGGTCTTTCAGGCTAGGATGGCGTATTATGGTCGTTCAGAACTGATGTGCCCTTATATGAACTTAACTCCAAATTCAAAACCCTATTATTTACAATTTATATAGGTAGGCCTTATATCAATTAACTCAAATGCAAATGTTACCAGGTACTGAACACATGGCTCGCTCACTCGTCTGTAACTATGACTGACATTTTCCTAGTCGAGTTGGCTAAGGTGCCATTTATACCTAGAATGTGGGAGATCTGGTTGGAATTTTTTTAAATTTCTGGATGATGTTGGAGGCTACCTATATTATACCAATTAGAACATGTTTTGAAAATGAAATGCATACAATACTATGGAAAAGTAAAACAATAGCCAATACAGAATACAAGTTCTTTGTAAATCAGTTTTGGGGAGATCGGTAGGCCTACACCTTGGTCACTGCATGCATTCATTCACCACTTGACATTCAAAACATGATTCGATATAAAAATGATTTCTTTTAGAACAAAAGCCATTGTCGTTAAATTAAATTTTACACATTTCAAACTATTTTCAATTTATTATTTTATTTATTATACGTTTGAATCGTAACAGAATTTCCTGAATGTGTTAACAGTTCTCTATAAACTAGGTTTGGATGTCTGTTTAAAATTTAAGCTCAATCGGTCCAGTGGCTCGGCCGTTTTTTATTGCACAGACGACAGACCGGACATAATCACAAGGTGTTCCATACTCGGTAGCTTTGCTCCTTCATCTAATAATTTTACTAGGAAAACGCCAAAGTTGTTAGACGAGTGAGTGAGCCATGTGTAGAGTACCCAGTATCATTCCCTTTCATCCCCCTATACCTAAGACTGAACCTAGACAGCATTGGTCTTTCCTCCCTAGCCTAACATAGGCTAGAGAGGTGAATTATGGTCTTACAGTTGATGTGCCCATATAACAAATAAACTAGAAACCCTATCATTTATTTATACCTATCTATCTATACAGTATATCGATCAACTTGTATACAGATGTTCCCGCGTATTCAACACATGAATCATTCGCTCGTCTTTGGCGTTTTCCTAGTCAAGTTGGATAAGGCGCCCTTATACCCGGAACCTGAGTTCAATCCCCTGGTTGGGAAAGAAATTGTAATTTCTTGATAGTATTTTAAAAATTATTAAACATGTTTTGAAATGCATATAACGCAGTGTAGTCTTATCATGGAGTTATAAATAGTACTGGCGTACTGGAGGCGCAGGTGTGTGGTCGGCGGTGTACAAGTTAGCACTTCAAATTGGCAGACATTTTGATTGTTTACTTTGGTAACCAAGGTAACCTAGGGTCTACCACAGTTCATGGATAGAGATACCAGTACTAACAGTATGGTATCTCCATGAGTTCATGGTAGCAAAGTTTAACCTGCTAGTAGTGGTTATAAAATCAAAATGGTGAATAGACCCAAACAAACAAACACGATCGTGGACGTGCTGTTCCATTTGAGCTAGACCTCCTTATCATCCAACTCCATGGTCCTATCATCTGTGGCTACTATGGAAAACATAGCCAGTTCAAAATACGTGTAAATTTTGCAAGGTTTACTCAATCTCTGAGCAGATTTTGGGGTTACCTTGAGCGTGCAAGATTCAATACACCTTGGTCACTGTATGCAATTTTCACAGCCGGACAAATAACAAAAAAAAAACATTGTTGTTAAATTAAATTTTCACATTTTCCGCCTATTTTTTTCAATTTATTATTTCTTGTAGGTTTAAATTGCAATGGATCTAGCTGATTTTGTTAGCAGTTCTCAGTTAACTTGTACCTACCGGATGTCTGTTTAAAATTTCAGCGCAATCTGTTCAGCGATTTGGTTTATTTTTTGAAGTACAAACACACCCATACACAGAATGACCGAAGTGCTGTTTGAGTTGAATTGTAGACTAATTTCACTGCGCTCACTCATCTAATATTAAACCTGTTGACCTAGCTGACAGTCGAGCTCACTTTTACCAAACTCGACAGGGACGGTTTATTACTCTTAAAAGAGTACCAGTTTACTTGTATATTTATTTAATAATTAAGTAATATTTAAAGTAGACCCAAGGAGTAATTCATTATACGAATGAGTACAGCAAATGAGGATTACAATTCAACTCAAACGGCGCTTATTCTGTTCTTCTGTGTGTGTGTACGCCGAATCGCTGAAATTTCAAAAAGACATTCGGTACGAGTTAATTGAGAACTGCTAACAAAACCAGCTAGATCCATTGCGATTTGAATCTACAAGAAATAATAAATTGATAGACTGCAAATGTGTAGATTTAGTTTAAAAACAATGGTTTTGTGTTTGAACAAATATTTTTTATTTGTTTTTTGTCAGGCTGTGAAAATTGCATGCAGTGACCAATTTGTATCGAATCTTGCACGCTCAAGGTACCCCCAAATTCCACTCGGAGAGTAAGTAAACATTGCAATCTTTATATGTATTTATTATTTATTATTATTATTTATTTTCCACTAAAGCTTAGTAGGAAGGTTGGCAGAAAAGGGCAGTATGCCCCAAGCACAAGGTGTCTGCCAGTCTCTACACAACAAATTGTACTGTCCAAAAATTACAAATTTTTCCCGACCAGGGGATTGAACCCAGGTCTCCCACATTCCAGGTATAAGGGCGCCTTATCCAACTAGACTAGGAAAACGCCAAAGTCGTTGTTAGACCGGTGAGCGAGTCCTATGTTGAATACGCGGGAACATCTGCATAGAAGTTGATTGATATATGGTATAAATGATGGGGTTTTAAGTTGATTTGTTATAAGGGCGCATAATGTGCCACTCTAGCCCATGATAGACAACGACTTTGGTGTTTTCCTAGTTAATTTTGTTAAAAGTGGGCTTGAGTTCAAGTAGGCCCTACCCTGTATGTACTATCCCTTTTAGAGTTCTTGGGGAAATGCCATCTGATCTAGGTGCCCGTTAGGGCGCCGCAGCCAAGCCGCGGTGCGCTACACACTCGGGCACCGTATACAGCAAGCAGAGTTGGGGTGATTTCGAGGTGTCACCCAGCTGTCATGAAACGTGATGTGAACTTGAAAACCATCAAAATCGAGGGGATTTAGGTAGGTACCTGACAACACATGCCAAATTTGGTTGGGATAAGAGCATTCCTTCTTGTCGAAAAAATGGCTTGAAACATGCTCAAAATCACTTTATGGATGTTAGCTACTGCTACTGCTACGGTCTAATTCGTCAGTTTCAATCGGCCCGCGATTCTGACCAAACGGGTGGGGCTACCACGTTCATATTTTACATGGACATTAAGGTGATAGTGATATAGGGTCTTTTGAAAGAAAAAGTTGAAAAAGTTTGCTGGAAGGCTTCCAAATAAAGGTTTCAATATAAGCCTAAAAAGAATATAATCAACAAGTAGCCACTGATGGAGCTTGCAACTTGAGTTAGGTGTCCTGTATCATTGCTGTGATCAGTTTGACATGAACAATTTTAAATAATTATATATCTGATATAATTATATATATGAGTCAAGATTTTTTGGACTAAAATGTATCAAGATTTGAACACAAAAATGAAGATTGATCACAAGAATAAAGATTTCGCGTTCGGTGGTTTCTTCCGCGAAAGTTTTTGATTATACTCCCTGATTTGCTGTTCCTGATTTTTGGCAAACCTCATATTCGTTTGAGTGGGATCGTCTAATAAATCAGTTTTTTTCTTTTCGTTTTTCTTTTTTAATGTTTTTTTTCTTCTTTCTTTTTTTTTCTTTTTCTTTTTTCTTTTTTTTCTTTTGTTTTTTTTTCCTTTCTTTTCTTTTCTTTTCATTCTACACCCTTTTTTATATTTGATTCATTCATTAAATGCAAATAATATATATATATATATATTTTATTTGTTACCAAAGTTGTTGTGTTTAAATGCATTGTTGTTGTGATGCTACTATTTCAAATATTTACGAAAATGTCTCTTCTTCTTCTTCTTCTTCTTCTTCTCTTATGCCCACATTGACATATCTATGTCATCATGTGTCTTGACAACCAGTAAAGATAGGACTCCTGTTCCCTCCTGTCCATACCCCCTGGCATTTCCCCATAGTGTCCTTTCAATGTAGGGCATCTAAATAGATGTTGTCTGTCCTGTGTTCCATCACCACAGAGTTTACACATGCTGCTCTCCATCACACCTATTCTATGTAAGTGCTTTGCTAGCAAGTCATGGCCGGTATCTAGTCTAAACTGTGCTGTTGTAGTTCTTCTCCTATAATGGTTTGTCCTATCATTTCTTCCTTTCCTTGTGTTAACTAGCTCACTCAACATTTTATTCTTGCCTTTCTCCTTCCACGCTTTCTTTACCTCCGAGTTGCTGGCTGATTTCAGATGTGATTTAGCTGATCTGTATGAAATGTTGTTTATGAATTGCTTGGTTTTACTTCCCATTTTAGCGAGGAAATCAGCCTTCTCGTTTCCGTTTATGCCGCAGTGTGCCGGTATCCACTGTAGCATTACTGTGTTACCCGCATTCATCAACCTCAGGATTCTTATCTTGCAGTTTCTTATTTCTGCTTCTGTTTCTTCTCTACTCACTATAGCCTGGATAGATGCTCTTGAGTCTGTTAGTATCACCACCTTCCTTCCTCTAAAGTATTCAATCTTCTCCAACGCTTTGCTTATTGCTCTCATCTCCCCATCAAAGTTACTACCATTTGATCCTGCTGGGAATGATTCCTCAAACTCTCTACTGTGTATTCCTGCACCTGCATTCCCTTCTCCTGGTGTTGCTGATCCATCCGTGTACTATTATGCAGCCACTCCTTCTCTGGGTATTCTTTGTGAATAAATCTTAGTGCCAGACTTCTCATATGCTCCTCTTGATAGTTCTTCTTTTTCTCTTGTATTCCTTCACTCTTTAGTTGATGGTTTTATTCCAATGATGACATATGAATGTTTGGTTTTCCTATTTCTTGTCTGTTTTCAGTTATCACTTCCCCCATTAACTTTCCCACTACATTTCTAGCTTCAGTTATGAATGTTTTTTGTGTTTTAAGGCCTTCTTGGGGATCTCTGTCCCAATAATCTACATCCAAGCGAACCATTTTTTCGTACAGGCTTCCAGCTGCTACATTTCTCCTTGCTTCCAGTGGTGGGGACTTCAGCTACTGTTTCCATTGCGGTGATAGGTGTGGTTTTCACTCCTCCTGTTATGATCCTCAGGGCTTTATTTTGGATAATGTTGAGCTTGTCCAAGTGTGTTTATGAAGTGTTAATCAACATGGCATTTCCATATTCCAACACTGGACGTATGTATGTTTTGTATGTCGTAGATAGTGTATTGACATTGGCTCCCCAAGTTACCCCTGATACTCTTTTCAGTAAGCCTAGTCTTTTATTACTTAATTGGCACATTCTGTCGATATGGCTAGACATAGTCATTTTCTTATCCATCATTATGCCAAGATAGATTGGGTCTTCTTCGTATTTTAAGCTTACTCCTTTGTATTTTAGGCTAAACTGGGGCATTGTTCTTCCTGTTGTACAATAATTGTATACTGTTTTGTTTCATTCACTACCATCCCATTTTCCCTGGTCCATTCTTCTAATGCTTGCAATGCCTTGTTCATTTCTAACTCCATTTTCTGTACGTCTCTGTCCACTATACCACAGCACCACATCGTCTGCAAATAACTTGATCTTACCTCGCTTCTTTCCTGTATATATTGCGCCAAGTCGTTTATATATATCAGGAAGTAAGTAGGGCTTGTTACTGCCCTTGTGGTGTAGTTTATTGTTTGTTTCTGCATCTATGTAATTAGATTTATTTAGTTGTCCTCCTTTGTAAATCAGTTTTTATAACTGAATAGGATAGACGGTAAATAAATAAATAAATAAATAAATAAATAAAAGTAACTGTAGTTACTTGACAATGATCGACTACATTGTTTACAAAAAGCAAGTCTTTGGGCCAATATTTTACATCCTATTGTTAATTGGTAATTCCATAGAAATTAAATCAACTTTGATAAAATTATTATATATTAACAAATAATTTTGCAATTGAACTTGAAAAAGTAATGAGATCACACACATAATAACAAAAACTTGTAAAAATACAGCCAAACCTTACACACTCAAAAGAAATGAGATCTAAAAAAGGGCCAAGCTCATTCTGCCCTTCCATATTTGCGCATTCTTAATTCATAAACGTACAGTGTCCCATAACAGCATCCTTGAAAAGCTTGGCAAAATAGAATTTGCATGACATTACGTTTAAATTAATTAGAAAAAAAGATCTTGGATGAATTATTGGATGAGCGTAGCGAGCGTAGCGAGCGAAGCGAAGATTCCATTCACTACACTGGAGAAAAAAATCCGGAATGTTTTTTTTTTTTTTTTTTTTTTCTTTTTTTTTTTTTTGTATTTTTGTCTGTTTGTTAGCCCGATTCCGGCTAAACCGATACTCCGATTGCGATGAAATTTTTTGAGACCTTCGAAATCTCTGAACTTAGAACTGCCACGTTTTTGAGCACAATCGTACAAAAAATTGCCATAAAAAATCGCAATTTTACGATTTTTTCGATTTTTAAAAAATTTCTTCGATTTATAATACCTACACGCTTTGTCTGATTGTAATGATTTTTTCACAGAACCTTTATTTTATGAATTTATATATTCGTGGAAAATTTAAGCGCAATCAAATAATTATTTCTCATAAAAATCGCAATTTTACGGGGTTTTTCTTTTTAAAACAATTCTTTGACAAATAACACCTACATTCTTTATTCGATTGTAATGATTTTTTCACAGAACCTTAATTTTATGAATTCATATATTCGTGTAAAATTTGAGCATAATCGAATAATTATTTCTTATGGAAATCGAAATTAAAAATTAAAGTTTATTTTTTATTTTATTTTAAATTATTTTTAAAAAAATACATCCACTTAGTAATGATTTTTTCACAGAACAGAAAATTCACATAACACATGGCAGCTCAATGCACCAATTACGCTCATCCAACAACGCGGCGGGACTTAAGCGTTTTTCCTAGTTACGTTTAAATTAATATTGCAAATTCTATTTTGCTAAGCTTTTCAAGGATGCTGTTAAGGGACCCTATACGTTTATGAATTAAGAATGCGCAAATGTGGAAGGGTAGAATGAGCTTGGCCCTTTTTGGATGAGCGTAGCGAGCGTAGCGAGCGAAGCGAGCGAAGCGAAGATTCCATTTCACTACACTGGAGAAAAAAATCCGGAATGTTTTTTTTTTTTCTTTTTTTTTGTATTTTTGTCTGTTTGTTAGCACGATTCCGGCTAAACCGATACTCCGATTGCGATGAAATTTTATTGAGACCTTCGAAATCTCTGAACTTAGAACTGCCACGTTTTTGAGCACAATCGAAAAAAAAATTCCCATAAAAATCGCAATTTTACGATTTTTTTCGATTTTTAAAAAAATTTCTTCTATTTATAATACCTACACGCTTTGTCCGATTGTAATGATTTTTTCACAGAACCTTTATTTTATGAATTTATATATTCGTGGAAAATTTAAGCGCAATCAAATAATTATTTCTCATAAAAATCGCAATTTTACGGGTTTTTTCTTTTTTAAAACAATTCTTTGACAAATAACACCTACATTCTTTATCCGATTGTAATGATTTTTTCACAGAACCTTTATTTTATGAATTCATATATTCGTGTAAAATTTGAGCACAATCAAATAATTATTTCTTATGGAAATCGAAATTTTACGATTTTTTCTTTTTTAAATTACGATTAATTAAAAAAATTAAAATTAAAGTTTATTTTTTATTTATTTTAAATTATTTAAAAAAAAAATCATCAACTTAGTAATGATTTTTTCACAGAACAGAAAATTCACATAACACATGGCAGCTCAATGCACCAATTACGCTCATCCAACAACGCGGCGGGACTTAAGCGTTTTCCTAGTTTAGATCTCATTTCTTTTGAGTGTGTAAGGTTTGGCTGTATTTTTCCAAGTTTTTGTTATGTGTGTGATGTAAGCATACTATGAACCATTGTGCTACCTCACTTTGGTTTTTTATTACAACGCTTATATTATTGTGTTTGTCTAGACGGAATTCGATATTTCACCCACTTCTCAATGTCCAATCGAGGTGATATTTTTCACACATACGTATTCTCGATGACAATAGATGAATCAATAACAGATTCACTTGTTAATCAATTAATTCATCATAATTAATTAATCAAACAAAGCTTCATATGGGAAATTAGTCACAGCTAGTGAGGATGGGCCAACCAGATGCAGAAATTCGGACACGTCCAGTGAGCACAATATTCGATTTCAACATTCGTTAACCCTAAGCGCCCAACGCTTTTATTTTCCGAGTAAGGCAAAAATTTGTTGGGCGAATTTTTTTTTTTTTTACTTTTTAGTACATTTAAATATGAGCATTTTTTTTTTAATTGTTTTTTCCATGTTATATTATTAGCCTTTAGATGACAATTTAAAAAACTTCCACGAGGGAGCAAAGCAACCAAAGTTTTGACAATTTGATGATTATGTTTTAAATGTTCTGGTCTTCACATATTATTATGTTCTGATGTAGGTATATATATTTTATTATTAGAATATATTTTATTTCTGCAATGTTCTATTTAGTAGTTTGTTTGCAGAAATGGTTTCATGGTCGTTTTGTTGTTTTATTGTACCTATATTTTATTTGAATTGTTTAAAAAAAATTGTTCAACATTTAGTTTGAGAAAGGCTCTTGAAAAGAGTTGAAATATTACCATTAAATATATCAACTAAAACAATACACCATCTGTTTTTATGTCGGTGACAGACAGAGTCAACATACCGGTACATAAGGCACAGTTTGGTGGAGGTGCCGGTCCAGATAGAGAGTAAGCATACCGGTACCTACATAAGATTAGACAAGCAACTGGTAAGTTCGCACTATGAATTACGAGCTGTTGTAAATCAGTTTTTATAACTGAATAAATAGGAAGGCCTATTTTGTGGGTAAGCCAATATTTCAACTCTATGATTTTCCAACAATCGCACATATTATATTTAAATGGTCAGTGCAGATTTAACATTAAATTTGGTAATATTGACAATTTAAGAGTCCAAACCCTAACTTTTGAAGGTTGTTCACCCCCCACAATAAAATATATATTTCTGGCGACGCCACTGGTGTCTACAAACTGTAGTGAACTACGCTATCAGTACAATCAACAACACTTTTCTCACACGAGTGTCATGATTTTCCATCTGCATGACGGATGTGATGTTTGGTACATGTACCTATAGTTTATTTCATCCGACTCCACAAGAATGGAGTTATTTACTTCTGTGTTTTATTTCCCCGGGTTGATGCGCTACTAACTTTCCCCGCGTGGCCCTTGCCCTCGAATCCACCCGGAAACTCTGGCTTATCACCTGTATCGGTCGCGCTCTGTACCACCGCGGACAATCACGGTTTGAATTAGTTCGACGCAATTTACTCGTCATGAAATATATACGATTAATGTGAACAGTTAAAATAACGGACGTGAAGTCAGGAAGTCAGTTGAGGTAAAGCTCTGCAGGTGAGTACAAGCGTCGTACTCGTGTATTAGTCTGATTTTGTGCTCATGGAGTCTAAAATGCAGAAATCAGAGATGATTAGTGATTTATTTGATAAGTGATTTTAAGTTAGTTATTGTTTCGTTTACTTATTGGATATTAATGTCATTGGTAAAATAATTTTGATTTTAATGATGGTAAATCTGTCTTATTTAATTTTCTCCCTGATTTTGAGAAAGACTTTTGAACAAAAGTCAAATATCACTAATTTTTTTTAAATAACATATTCAAGCCCTAAATAATATTTTAACAAGAGTGACAAAATCATAAATCAGTTGAAAATCAGTTGTGTGACTCAGTGGGTAGACTACGGATTTATTTATTTATTTATTTATTTATTTATTTATTTATTTATTTATTTATTTATTTATTTATTTATTTATTTATTTATTTATTTATTTATTTATTTATTTATTTAAAGTGATACAGTGACAGCGTTCAATAATGCTACGCTGCTGACTTCATAATACGGTTAATTATTGGCCGATCATCGATATTGTTGCCTTTTCGTTAAAGTTGGTGAACGCACCATTAGGAATTTAGGTGAAATATGTCATAACTTTAAAAACAAATTTAATATGTTATTTAGTTTTGTTGTTCTTGGTCTTGAAATCTCATCTATTATGGTAGGGACCTGGACCAGAGGATTTAGTTGAACGGTCGACTTGTACTAAGCATCTTTCAAATTCGTTAATCATTTCCACAAACTCTTATTACTCATTTGTGACTCGTTCAATGCAATATGCACTCCATGTATGGTTGGCGTTAGCAGTAAATCAAGGGCTGGGTATTGTAGAAACAACGAGACTCCTTGATTTACTCCTGACGCCGGGTGTACATTTGTAACTCTCGTCAAAATACATGTGCTAGTCTGAGTTAATCTGTCTCTCCTCCGCAGTCTGCCGCACAATCCAGTTACTCATCAACAATGCTGCTGAACATCATCCCCCTGTTCTTCTTGTTCAACTTCCTGAACGCCGAAGACGGCTGCGTCGACTACATCACCCGAGTGCGACCCCTCCTGGAATCGGGCAACATCGCGGGTCTTCGTGAGGTCTTCAAGACGTTGAACGGCGAACAGAACAACGTCATCACCCCCTACGCGATGTACTCTATAGAGGCTAGCGTCTTGGTGGACTCGCACCTGATGAAGCAGCTGATCTCGCTGTCGAGACCCTTCCTAGACAAGATCAATGAGGTGGACATGTGGCCCGAGAACAACAACGCGCCCTTGCCCTTCGGGAAGGTCTGCGAGAAGGACTTCACCGGAGAGCTGGTCTGCTCGGACGCGGCCTCGGACTTCCACGCGCACTACAACCCGTACACCACCCACCACGCGGGGATCCGCTACGTGTACAACTGCAAGACCCTCCAGGTGAAGACCTGCTTCAAGGGCATCTGCACCTACAACCCCGACGTCCCAGTCGTGAAGAGCGACGCGAGGCAGATCTTCGTCCCTCTGACCAACTTCATCGCCGCAGACGGGTCCGCGATGGCCGACCACGTGACCGAGGGAGACGACGCCTACGTCATCAAGGGCTTCAACAAGATGGCGGTGCGAGAGTGCTTCGCGCGTCAGCTGTTCTACGCGCCCGCAGAGAACGCTTGTTTCAACAGCTCGATGTACTTCTCCCTGCCGGAGATTGTTGCCATGGGCGGGAACAGCAGGGAGAGAGACGGGGTCGCTCCCTGGTACGACTTCATGATTGCCAAGCCAGACTACTTCGTCGTCGTCAGCTGAATGAGGGAGTAGCACGAAACTCAGGCAATCTCAATATTACTAGACTTTCACGTTTGCAGTATATTCACCCTGGCAATTTAACTAAGCCGTTTTTTATTTGTGTGAGTACTGTTTTACATTTTTTACATGTGAAATAACCGTTTCGAAAATATGTAATAAAAAATAAATAATAAACAAACTGTTATTTGTTTTTAATCTAACAAAAAATTCAACCCTCAAATAGGACTATGGTGGAAATGAAAAACGTTCAAAGTTATGAAAACTGTAATAGATAACCCGCAATGTTGATTTATCATAATTATCTCATTCAAATGTAATATGAAGAGAAAATAAAACGAGATAATACTTTTGATTAATTGACACTTGACACAACAAAACTCAGTATGCCCCTAATGCAAGGCCATGATGACGGTCAAATCAACTGATCTAAGAGCAATCACGCTGTCAGGGTCATGACTCATGAAGCTCACACAGGCACATACATACCGTAACTAAAGCATTGTCATCATTATGACCACATGTTTTGCCATTTTTTAGCCGGAAACCTTAAAAACCTATCGTACTAAATCTAACTAACCCACAATACGGTCCTGCAGGGTCATATAGATCGATCTCTACATTCGCCTGTGTTTGATGCGGAACCGAACCCGGACACAGGAGCGTTATATAACTACTATAGTGATGGCAATGATAATAAATCAAAAGTAGGCCCACTTATCTTTGTCATCTCATTAGTCACCTACCGGGGTGACACATGCGCACGAGTACGAATATTTTGGAACGAAGTCTAACGAGAACTCGTTTCAAATATTGGAGGGTTGAAAGCACAGCTTAGAACTTAACCCTTTCAGACGTGGCGTTCATGATTGTGGACAGTCACTTCATAATTTTAATCCAGGTTAATAGGCTAATATAGGGTTTTTTCAGTTTAACCTCATTTTTATTTTTTTAATAGGAGGATTTAAAAAAACATTTCAATGAGACGAATAGTACCAAAATTAGAGATTGAAAATGTACATCCGTAAAAACTGATAAAAATGTGAAAATTTTGGTTTGTCCCGGAAATGCAATATATTTGTAGTTTTACTGTCTTATGAGATACAAAAATCTAAAATATGCAACAACAAAATCAGAAGAAAATCTACTTTTAGTAATGCACTTAAATTTTAATTTGAACTAAAATTGTAGCTTTAGTTCAAAATCCAAAATTTGTCCATAAATCCCTTATTTATCACGATAAAAAATATTAAAAAATACCTAACATCTTTTATTTAAAAAAATAAAACATGAATTGTTTGCTGAAAATTACCTAATTTATAACAATTGAATTCGTTTCTGAAAGGGTTTGAAGTTAAACCGAAATTTTTCCAAACGTTTAATGCTGTTTAGCAATGAAGTTGCTATAGCGACGAATACAGCATCGCTCCAAAGGATGGGGGCTGGCTTATAGCTTAGGAGAATATCCACCCAGGAGCACAAACATAAAAGCTCGATGTTATGATATGTTATGTTATTATTGTTCCTTTTTATGAAATACCACCTACTTACATCTGCCCTACCAAACTTCCATTGAAGTTTGTGAGAATGGTATAATTCCTACCCTTATAAATTCCACCTTCGATTTCACTACGTACTTCCCTCCAGCCTGGATATCCTTTCACAACCCTTTACGTATTACAGTCATAATCGATCCCTGGAACCACTTTCTCAGTACCTCAAACGATGTACATCCTAGATACTGTATCCTTCCAGTCTCACTATCATATACTATATTTACCTTCCCATTTTTATTAGTTTTATTTCTCGATTTTTTAACTTTGCCAATAACCCTCCAAAAGCTGCCTTACTCTGTATATTTTCCACTGACAGTATGTCTTGTTGTTGCACTTTAAACTTTTAATCTCCGTTTAATGTTATTGTAAAACGAGGGATCATCATTCAAGCCTACAAACGAAAACTATAACGTTTGTTTACAAATGTATAGAGGAAATGTGGTTTTTAGGACCTAAATGAGTGAAATGAACTTTTATAACCTATTTTAAAAGTTCCCCGGTATTTGTAGGTTTTATAAACGCGTTCCTTCAAAAGTTACCAAAAACGGTGTTACACTTAACACTAATTCCTTTAATTGCCTGCTTTAACACTCCTTCATACATCAGAAGGTGTACAGATCAGAACACATCCTAGTGTTGTGTTGGCCTTAGAAAACTGTTCAAATAAAATCCTGTAGTTAGGCAGGGCGTGCCACACAGACACCTAGGGAGGCACCACTGACGCCCAAGTCTCAATCTATTCATTACCATACAGATCAATTCAATTCTTTAACCGTTACTGGCGCACACACACACTAACACACGCACACACAGTCTTGGGTCGTGTTCTTTGCTAATGTTCTTCGTTCAATGATAAAGCTTTTTAAATCGACCTAGACTAGCACACTGAACTCTTGTTCGGGGGGCCATAGGTTCAATCCCCTCCCCCCGCCATATCCACCTCAAACATAGTGATGTATGTTAGGTTTACCCTAGATTAATCCTACTAGAACTTTCCTCATTACAATGTTCTCTTCTCTACGTTTATTTTTTTAGTTGGTTATAGGATAACTTTCCTTCACAGTGTGAAATAGCCAATGGTTGTATTTGTGTTAAATGAAGTAAATTCATGCGAGATTCATTCTTCCCTGAAGCAGGTATCCAGGCGCGTCGGAACGTTTTGAAAGTTGGGGGGGGCAAACCTGGTGCAGCTGGGGTCTGGGGCGAAGCCCCAGCCGCCGGAGGCCCTTTCGCCGAAGGCGAAAAAAATTTCACTATACTACAGTTATTTCGTCATGTTTTAACTGCACCCGGACTCTGTAAACGATGTTTTACATCAGCTATCTGCGATCTAAAAACTCAAAAAATGAACGTGAAGTGGCCCATTTTAATAAATTAAAACCTAATTTTGTATGTAATGACAAAGCATACAGGCAAACATATTTGTTTAATGATTTACCCTCTTCTTTAAAAAAAAAAATACTAACTGAAGGCTGTTTAGTACGTTTCATCTTTAAAATTACGATATCAATTTAATCTTTAACACCATTAAACACGAAACAGTGACAAACACTACACACACTTACACTTCAGACTACACTATACTTATATTATAAGAGGAATAATCTTCCCACTTGCCACTTCGCTACAATCACTACACCACTCCAAAGATGACTTTACGCATAACGATGCGACACGAGGGAACCAAATCCCAACTTGCGTCTGCCAATACTCTAGCAAATCATTCAAAGGGATGTTTGGATTAGACGTGAGTCTGAGTCACGTGTCCACTCTCACTGAAGTGAGTGACAAACACACAATACAAGACTGGTGGCTGGTTATAAAGATAGTCGGCATGGGGTACGTCAGCCAAAATAACATTCCTGCTATTGTTGGGTTGTTTCTTCCTGGAAATGAATTGTTGACAGATCATCCAATGTTGTTTTCCCAAAAAGTAGAGTAGAAATCTTGATTTTTCAACTCTAAAATCTGCCCCCCTATGCCCCCATGGCATGAAAGTTAGGGGGGGCACTGCCCCCCTTGCCCCCCCCTGTTCCGACGCCACTGCAGGTATCCGCCTTCTCTCCATAATTATCGTGTTTGTTTTCAATTCATTGATTGGTATCGAAAGCTTGTCATTAGTTTAGTTTTGTCCTCGTTTCTAGACAGTGATTACACAGAACAGCACAGCGCATATCCTGAACGTTCTGGAACCTAGATATGTATTCTGATCTTCGTGAGATGAAACATTTCCAATGCCAGTACGACCTGAACTGAAGCAGCAGCTGGTGGAGGGTTCGAGAGCTAGTGTAACGGCTTCGTTCTCCACGATGTCTGCTCGGCAGTCCGGGTTAGTGGAGGAACCTATTATATGATTGTGAAGGTTACACCATCCTTTCGGATGGGACGTAAAGCCGTTGGTCCCCTTGGTACTTTTCATAAGGAGTAGGCTACGTGCCGGTACCGAATTTTCCCTCCTCCCTTCTCTTCATCCTTCATCCTCATCTATCACCACTCGTCGTCTCGAATAGCCTAGTGCATTAATAAGATGTGTTAAGAAATACAAATCAATCAATCATCTGAAAGTTCTAGAACCTAGGTGTATTCCAATCTTCGTGAGATGAAACATTTTCAATGCCAGCGACCTGAACCGAAGGCTCAACCTTTCTAAAGGTCAACAAACTTTGTTTCTTACATTATGTACGTGGAAAAACATCTGGATTGAAGTCTGGGTTCGGATATTATTTGGTATTGCAATTCTAATTAATATTGTTTTTATTTCTCGTAATCGCTAACGCTAATGAGGGGTTATCAGTAAGTTGACGTCAAATAAATATTACTCTTCTCAGAAATGTTTTCCACTAAATAAATGTCGAACAAATGTTGCTTCATGCTTGTACTATGTCTAATAATTTCAATTATTATGGTTCAATAAAATTCTTACACGCACAGATCACGCCGACGCTCCCCAGCCAACAATAGCATATAGTGCAAAAATATCATGAGTCTTTTGAATATTTCATCAAGATTGGAGCAGCTATCGTCTGGTAGAGAGCGAACAAACAGAAGAAAACATACCCCACTGAAAATCAGTTATGTGACTGAGTGGGTCGACTCTAAAAAAGGATTTATTTTATTTTTATTTATTTTTATTTAAACAAACAAGAATATTTTAACTTCATTAATAATCTATGAAGATGTTATTTTTAAATCTGACTGTTGATATGAGAGTGTTATTCTGTCCATGTTTGCCTCAATTATATGTAAATGAACTGTGTAACTGGCTACCTAAGCCATTTAAATAAATGCATTAAATCACATAACATTTTTTTTCAGAGTTTGGGCAAACTGTAACACTACTACATACATGAAACTAATTAATTGAAACAAAGGACAATCAAAAGGTTGTTATTATACCTGACAACACACTAAAATATTGCAAATTTTTATGAATAAAGTCATAGCCAAGTAGTCTACTCAACAATTCAACATTCAAACTCATATTAAGGTATTTTTGTTTGTTCGCTCTCTATCAAACAGCTGCACCAAACTCAATGGAATGTTCAATAGTTCTTAAAATTACCTAAGCATGGTCGTGACCATTATTGATTTGCAATATTCAAGTTTGTTGTTCCAGGCAACCTTTGACTTCAATATTCATGTGTTACATTATTGTATCAGTGCAGTTGCTAATTTCCATAGTAATATTAAAGACTTCGTTACGCTCATCCAGCAAAATATCACTATTTCGAGCATGCCAACATGCACAATAATCAACAATGACCATAAGAAGATCCAACAATATCATAGACAATCCCCATCAAATCCAAGAGCGGACACCGCGAGTAATAGGGACAGTCACGTGATCTTGTTCCGCGTCCTCGTGTATCTCGACAATAAAGTGATTGAAAAAAAATTTGAACCCTGTTCACCCCTGATTTAAACCGTATTTAAACATTTTTTAAAAATTTGGTCATTGTTCGCTCGTCGATTGTGTCGGCGCCAACAGGGTTGTATTGGTCTGCTTTAACCCCCACTGAAAATCAGTTACGTGACTGAGTGGGTATACTCTAAATACGATTTTTTTAATTTAATTTTACGCCGACTATAAGCTAATTATTCACAAAGGAGAAACCCTCAATTCTAGGTTTCTGGGTCCTTGCCGAGATGTTATGGCTGATCTGCATCCAGTCGTGATAACCCACAGCCCTCTGGCTGGATAGCCTGCAAACAAACAGACACTGATCGTCGACGCACGCATTTGCATCTTGTAACGGTGTTTTCGTCGGCGTTAGATAGAGACAGTTATCTTTATCCGAGTCTGCTGCCCTGGGCTTCCACGCCTGGCCTATAAAGCCAGATGTAACAGATCGGCTCATCTCACTCCGACTCCGAGCCACATTCGATACAAGGTAAGATTAAACTAGTTCTTCTTCGTCGTGAGAAACATTTTAGGATCATACTGGTGCCTTAGGAAAAGTGATAATATAAAAAGTGGTTGTATGTCTATATTTTTGTTTTGTTTTTATTTTACATAACGTTTGATTGCAGTGTGCCCTTGAGCCGAATCTAGGCTTTGGGTTTAGAAGACTTTAGGCTAGGAATAAAATAAGACGTTGTTCTGTACCTGACGTCAATTTTTTATTACTAGGGCGCTTCGCAAACGCTTTTTTAGTCGCGTTGATGGATGAGCTATTTGTAAGTTTTTAGTTTGGTGGGATCTCTTTACTTTTGCAAGTGCTTTTTGAATGCATTGTAAGTGATTGTTGTCAAGTTTCTATTGTTACTTGTTAATTGTTATTTTCTTCCTCAAAAAACTCAAATTAAAACCTTAATTCTATAAGTTTTGGCTATATTTTTCAACTTTTTCTTTCAAAATTCAATACATCACTATAACCTTAATGTCCATGTGAAATATGAACGTTGTAGCCCCACCTGTTTGGTCAGAATCGGCCCAAATATCACGAAAATATCGCATTAAAAATCGAAAAAATCGAAAAAGTACGATTTTCATGAGGAATATTTCTACGATTGTACCCAAAAACGTGGCAGGTCTAATTTCAGAGATTTCGAAGATCTCCTCCAATTTTCATTAAGATCGCATATGCCGTTTGCCCGGTAGAGCGCGAACAAACAGACAGAAAAAAAACACACAAACACAAAAAAAAAACACCCGAGCTAAATGTTTTGGGGGGGTCAGTGAAATTGAAGTCTTCGCTTCGCTCATCCAAAAATAAAAGTGGTTTAAGTAAAAGTTAACCCTTTAAATCGTGTTCCCGAGAAAATTCGGAGGTACCGGCGAGTCACGGATTTAATCTTGTTCTAATCACGTTTGTGTATTTTTTTATATTATTTTGTATATTTAATCAGTAGGTGGACATGAAAAACGATATTGTCTTCGAGATTCTGTGTTTGTTTTTGTTTGTTTGTGTATTTAATTTATTTTTGTTTCATTCATCAAATAACAAATATAAAATAATCAGGCACCTAAATCATTTCCACTAGTTTTCCTACTAGAATGTTTTAGAATTTCTAGGTGGAGTGGTTGTTGGGGTTGGGGGGGGGGGGGTGAATGTATACTGTCGAAATGTCGAGCTATCATTTTTCAAGTAGATCAATGATTCGTTGTGGAGGGGGTAATACTTCACGAAATTGCATTTGACATGATATGTTTTATAGTTTTGCGAAGTTGTCTTCATTTTATTTCCTTCCCCAGCGTTTTTGTCGTTACATTTCCAATTTCTTTACTTTGTATTAACTTCCATTTTTAATTCAAGTTTTAAACTATTATTTTAATTTTCTGTTACTGCAATTGTGAGAATATGTTTCCACTACGTATTGTTGTATAAAAAAGTGTGTCACCACGACTGAGAAAATCTGCATTAAATTATTTTTTCATTTTCATTTTTATGAAGTGAAAAAAAGCAATTTCTCTACACAAGCTTTTAATAACAGAACTAGTGGATACCCGAAATTTCGGGTCGGGTCGGGTATTTTAGGGACGACCCGACAGTCAATAAAGATACCCGATTTTCGGATGAGGAAAATATATTTTTTGCGGAAATGGTGGAGGTGCCGGTCCAGAAATATTTTTTTAATTTTTTTTACATAATCCCATTCAATGGAAATCTAGACAGTAAAACATAAAAATGGAGAAAATTATACTGTAAGATTCTTCACGTGTAAAATTATCCGATTTAATTTGCAGTATTATAATGGGAGTATTTTCCCTACCCGACGCGACCCGACTGTCAAAACCTCGACCCGCACCTGCAGATCCAACCACAACCTCTGTGATCTTCCGAGTCTCAGTATAGTGGAAGCTGACTGTCCATAACACGTCCGTCCGGCATAACCTAGTGCATGTGGAAGAGAATGTGTGGTAGGGCTCCGGGTTCGAACCCCGTGTTTGAGGGAGCAGCCCGAGTCTCAGTATAGTGGAAGCTGACTGTCCATAACACGTCCGTCCGCATAACCTAGTGCATGTGGAAGAGAATGTGTGGTAGGGCTCCGGGTTCGAACCCCGTGTTTGGGGGAGCAGCAGCACATCTAAAGCCAGTGCCCTAACTAAACTGAGGTGGGACCAACCACAACCTCTGTGATCTTCCGAGTCTCAGTATAGTGGAAGCTGACTGTCCATAACACGTCAGTCCGGCATAACCTAGTGCATGTGGAAGAGAATGTGTGGTAGGGCTCCGGGTTCGAACCCCGTGTTTGGGGGAGCAGCAGCACATCTAAAGCCAGTGCCCTAACTAAACTGAGGTGGGACCAACCACAACCTCTGTGATCTTCCGAGTCTCAGTATAGTGCAAGCTGACTGTCCATAACACGTCCGTCCGGCATAACCTATAGTGCATGTGGAAGAGAATGTGTGGTAGGGCTCCGGGTTCGAACCCCGTGTTTGGGGGAGCAGCAGCACATCTAAAGCCAGTGCCCTAACTAAACTGGGGTGGGAATGGACCAATATTTTCTTTAAATTTAACACCCTATCCCCGATACTATTTCTGGTTATGTTAAAATATCAAATAGTCAGATAGCTACTCATAGTGTACTCGTGTAGAAACTTTTGTGATAGCACTTCAGATGTAAAATCAAAATATATTTTTTGATTTGGCATATTATAATATTGGGGAGGAACTGACTTCGAACCTACAACCCTCTTAATAAAGTTTCGTGTTTTCGCAGCACTAGCTCTCTATGTGCACTTATTCTGCTCCGTGGTAATATTTCGCATGGTTAAGTAGCACGAAAATACTCGTTTATTTATGTTTTATTTTTTTTAGTTTCTTGTTTCGTCTGTTGTAGTCCACCATGTTAAGACTCGCTGTGTTGTTGGCCTGCCTGAGCCAGGTCCTGTCTGCCCAGACATGCCTGGACTACAAGGCTCGCATCCAGCCTCTGATCGAGCGCGCTGACGTCAGAGGGCTCCAAGAAGTGTTCGAGGTCATGAACCGTGGTAATCGCTCGGTCAGCTCGTTCCGTCTGCCTCCGATCGAGGACTCGATCTGGCCGGAGACGAGGGCGATCAAGAAACTCATCTCTCTCTCGAGGCCCCTGGTGAAACACATCGCGGCGCCGGACATGTGGCCGGAGAACAATAACATCAAGGTGGGTGTGGTTCGATTCCCGCTTCTGGGAGAAGTGTTGTTACTTTCAGTGGCGGCGCTACGGGGAGCGAGGGGGGGCACTTGACCCACCGCTTGCCCCCCTCCTCCCCGCCAACCCGGTGTCAAATGCCTGCCGCACGCGTAATATTACTAAAATTAAATCATCAAATCACAAATAAATTTTGGTAATTTCTTAGGATAACGTCCACATGTATAGGCCTACAGGATGTGCTACCAGGCGTAAATGTAGCAGCTATAGTTTTGATTCAACTGTTTCCAATATTTATTACCACGATAATTATCACCTCGATCGCAGATAGTTGCTGTAACACTTCGTTTTCAGGGTCCGAGTGCAAGAAGTTTAGTTAGGCAAATAATGGATGTAGTCTTCCAGCAACGAAGCACGTCATAATAAAATGTGAAACGCTAGCAAACACTAATTAATGTTAAATATACGTACTCGTGGGTTTTTATCAGGTTTGGCCACCAGTGATAAGTAAATAATCACATTACAAAATCTTGTTTTGTCCTTTTTCAAACTTTTTCTAGGTTATTTGACCAATAAATGTCACATAACATATTTTTACCTCAAAATGATACTCAGCAGCTCAATATACGTGTAGAAACCAAAATTCAATCAAATCCGTTAATAAATGACAAACTGATTTTTTGTCCGCCATCTTTAATTTTGAGAGGTTTCTGATTAAAAAAATGTTAATTGGAACCTCAAATTTATATTCAGTACTTGAAAGTACGTGCATAAAGTGAAAATGAATAACATAGGATCATAATTTTTTTAAATAAGGCCATGTTTGGACGCCATCTTTGATTTGAGAGGTTCCTGGGTAAATTTTCGATTGGCTCCATATGTGCATCATCAGTATCATCAGTAGGGTATGTCCGATCATCATGCCAGATTTCATGCTTTTATATTAAAATTGAAGTATTCCGTGGACATCTCCAGGTATGCCGCCTGACTAGTGGTAGACTTAAATAAAGGTATTTTACTTTAATTCTTCCAGGTGTCCGAGAGCGGCGTGTCCGAGACTTTCACCCCTCTGACGTCATACCACGGGGCTATCCGGTACATCTACAACTGCGACACCTACCAGGAGAAGTCTTGCTTCCAGAAGGAGTGCCGATACGACCCGAGCAAGCCTATCATAGTAGCGAAGAAAGACGAGGAGATCTACGTCCCGATCGAGAACTTCGTCGCGTCCAACGGAGACGCAATGTCCGACCACATCACGGAGGACGGTCCGTCTCGCAGCTACGTCATCAAGGGATTCACCAAGCTGACGGTGGCCGAGTGCGGCGCCAGGCAGGTCTTCTTCAACGGCACCGAGTGCTTTGATTCGCTCAAGTTCTTCTCTCTGCCCGAGTCCGTGGAGTATCGCAGCATGCCCGAGGACGACTCCACGTTCGAGAAGAAGAAGAGGAAGGTGGAGGTGCCACAGAATCTGCTCTACGTGAAGCGAGCGTACTTTGCCATCATGAGCTGAGCGCACTCTTAGGGATGCATATTTATACGAAATGCTCTGTTAACTTATGTTTTAATTTAAGAACAATAATCATTTTCATTTTCCAACTTAATAGCATTGGTATTTCTTGAACCTTTTCCGCTGCTCTGGTGCCTAATTAGTTCTCCGCCTTTATCTCCATAATGTATGTTCTATTTAGCCAACACTATGGATGGCGTTATGTGTGGCTTATGAATGCCACTGCTAGACGTAAAGCTGTAACGAATAAAGTTCAGTAACCCAAAACAAAACGAATTAATTACATATTTGTAAAGAAATGAAGACCCCTAAAGCATAATTTGAAATTAGAAGACTGCAAGTGAGTATTAATATCCCCAACATAATAGCCGGCAATGAATGATCTACACCAGTGTGTCGCGATCAGTTGTGAGGTGTGTCACAAGTATTTTGTTTATTTATTGTTCTTTCGTGGTCTATTGATTTACGCCACTAACATGAACGCTATATCGCCAAAGTTCTAGGGGTGAATAGAAAGTGAGTGACAACTAGGGGTGTGCGAGGACCCGAAAATTCAAGCCGAGTCGAGATTTGGTAGGCCCCTACTCGAAATCGAGTAGAAAAAACATGATTTTGGTGGAGGTGCCGGGTCGAGCGCGTGTGTGAAAACGTAAATATCTATATGCATTTTTGGTGTTACTTTACCAAACTTGTTTTTCAAAAGAAAAAAAAAACTAGTGTTGAAAGATTAAATTCAATACTTGACCTGTTTTCATGAGGGTATGAAAAAATACTTTCCTTCCTTTTCAACAAAAGTAATAGAATGAGTTATCTCCCCATTTGCAGTTTCGGTAAACACATCAAACGATATGTCAGACCTAACGTAGGCCAATCCACAAGAAGAATAGTTGATTGAATTTACTTCAGATACAATTCTAAATTCAAGATTTCATGCGATCTCTCTTAATTCATTTGGGATCAATTCAAAATGAGTACCTGCAATTCTTAACAAGCCTCTGTGTGTTTTACTTCCCTTCTCCAATTCATACCTGTGCGAGGCAGCTTTCTCAATTTTAAAAACAATCAAGTCAAAGAACAGATCGAGACTTCTTGGTATTGATAGTGAAATGCGCGTCAGTTTGTCTACCATTCGCCCTCGTATTGAGAAATTGTGTGAATTACATCTGTCCCAGGTTACCCATCACTGATGAGGGAGTATGTGACATTTGTACATTGGCACACATTAGTTAGCTATTGTGTAATTTAATTAGCAAAATTTAACAATAAAGTAACGTTTATTAATCTGGTTAAATATTATTTCGTTGGAATGTGGGTACACCCACGTAGGTGTGTCGCGTACGGGAACGTACTCAGTCATGTGTGTCGCAGCGGAAAAAAGGTTGAGAACCGCTGATCTACATAATGTATTGTTATGCATAAGTTAGTTCCCAAACCTCTTCTATATAAACGAAAATAAAACCTTGCTGTCATTCACAACATCGAAGGAACGGCTTAGTTCAAGGTAAAACGAAGGAAGGCTAGGCTTAGTAATAATACATTTTAAGTGCAAGGTTACAATTAGTTGCGGTTCGCTTTGCACCTAAACAATATCTTGTATATCGGCGTGTATTGCCGAGTTGTTAAAATATTGTAAACGGGATTTAAGTGATATTTATCCTCATTATTAAGTATAAACGTTGTATACATATGCAAGTGTAAGTATTCTGAGCTCGCAACCTTCTCATGGCTTAATCAGGTAAGTAAGAAATTTTTGTATCTAGGTGCCCGTTAGGGCGCCGCAGCCAAGCCGCGGTGCGCTACACACTCAGGCACCTTATACAGCAAGCAGAGTTGGGGTGATTTCGAGGTGTCACCCAGCCATCATGAAACGTGATGTGAATTTGAAAACTATCAAAATCGATGGGATTTAGGTACCCGACAACACATGCCAAATTTGGTTGGGGTACGAGCATTCCTTCTTGGTGAAAATATGACTTGAAACATGCTCAAAATCACTTTAAGGATGTTAGTTACTACTGGCTACTGGCTACTATCTAATTCGTCAGTTTCAATTGCCCAGCGATTCTGACCAAACGGGTGGGGCTACAACGTTCATATTTTACATGGACATTAAGGTAATAGTGATGTAATTCCCTTTGAAAGAAAAAGTTTTAAAAAATTGCTGGAAGGCTCCCAAAAGCCTTAAACAGGCATACAATCAACAAGTAACTATAGTTACGTGACAATAATCGCCTACATTGTTTACAAAAAGCAAGTCTTTGGACCACTATACTTTTCATTCTATTGTTAATTGGTAATACCATAGCAATTAAATCGACTTTGATAAAATTATTATATTTTAACAAATAATTTTGCAATGGAACTTGAAAAAGTAATGAGATCCCACACATAACAAAAACTTGTAAATATACAGCCAAACCTTACACACTCAAAAGAAATGAGATCTAAAAAAAGTGCCAAGCTCATCTACTTTTCCACATTTGCGCATTCTTAATTCATAAACGTACAGTTTCCCGTAACAACATCCTTGAAAAGCTTGGCAAAATAGAATTTGCATGACCATTACGTTAAAATTAATTTTAAAAAAAGAATTTGAATGAAGTTACTAATTAAGTTTAAATTAATAGTTGCAAATTCTATTTTGCGAAGCTTTTCAAGGATGTACGTTTATGAATTAAGAATGCGCAAATGTGGAAAAGTAGATGAGCTTGGCCCTTTTTTTAGATCTCATTTCTTTTAAGTGTGTAAGGTTTGGCTGTATATTTACAAGTTTTTGTTACGTGTGGTACAGAATATCTATAAGCTTTTTCTTTATTAGAATCCAGATAATCAAGTCTTGGACAGGGTTAAATAACAATTAGATGATGATGATGATTTGGTAATGTTAATGCACTAAGGCTAATAGAGACGATGAGTGGTGATAGAAGAGGGTGAAGGATGATAACAAACAAAACATGCCTTATGCGGGATTCGAGATTCGAACCCACGTCCTCGTAGAGCCATACTCTTCGGACCAGCGCCCTATAAGTGCCACCGCGGACGGCAAACAATAGTTGTATGGTAGTACGAGATGAGTATAGGACGCTGACGCCATATCTTTTTTTAGTTGACCAGTGGTCGTTATCAAATTTGATCCAAACTTGCTTAATAATCTAATATACCAAAATAAAAAGTTCGAGAGCAGGAACTAACATGGAGTAATCCGCGTGTAAACGGAATTCCCTCCCCTCTTTTCACCAAAACTTTCCTGGGAATTAAAAAAAATAGTTCATTAAATATTACTTTTATCCCTTCTTTTGATTTAATTTATCGCGGCAAACCTAAGGGGGTAGGCCTATACTTTCAGTCGTGATTACCGGTTGCGGATATTGGACCCAGCACCTACCAAATCAATCAGCTACATACATTTGTAAATTGTAAGTGAAATCTAAAACCTCAAATTAAATAATTTTCACTTGAAATCCATCCATAAATCCACTTTGAGCATTTAAAACGTAAAACAAAACATTTAACGACATAAAAGGCAAACTGGTTTCAAGTGGACATTATTTTAATTGTGTGTTTTATAGAGCTCGTCAAACGTAGAGGTACTATAAAATATATAAGAAACTCATCAGGATACCTGGGGATAACCCTTTATGGACCATTTAGACGGTTCAATGTGTCTGACGTTCAAGATTCCGTGTAGTCAAGGATAAAACTAATAAACAAAACAAGACTTCCCTTTCATTGATAATATGATTGAATATCATCATTTAATTCAAGGAAACGAGCGTCTAAATTATAGATGCTGCTGCAAGGGCGCGTCCATTCGGGTAACACACCAGCCACTTTCAATGGGGATATAACCTATGCACAAGAGCTCAAACAAATACCATTATTACTTAGTGTAACAGGGCTAATGATAGGAGCCAGGGGGACAATTCCAGTATTTTTATAAACTTTCAGGATTTTTTTTATTCCAAGTAGTTTAACGGATGAGATTGTAATATGTGTTCTGCGATGGTCCATTCGTATTTTTTAGCAACCACTTATATAGTTATTAGTAGGTTTTATTTTAGATGTTTGTTAAATGTTAATTTTTAATTTCAATGTATTTTTTATCGATTGAGTTTTATTCGTAAGGCAACAGCGCTGGCTGCAGAGACCAATACAGGTTTATTATCTTATAATATGCATTAGCCAGGATTGCCGGGAGATGTATCGGACCGAGGACCTCTGTAATAAGTCTGACGTGTAGCGAACACATCTCTCGGTTATGATGACTTCATTAACCAGGATATGGTCGATTTCCGCGGATTTGTTGCAAAATCACGGAATCTTTATACGCAGGAAATAAATAACCACACAACTGTGTGTATGTAAGCAGCTGTCCGCAGTGGCGCATACCATTACGGCGCTGGCTAAGCCTATGGCTCTACGAGGACGTGGGTTCGAATCACGCATAAGGTACGTTTTTTTGTAATCATCCGTCATCCGCGTCTATCACCACTCATCGTCTCGAATAGCTTTAGTCCATAAGAGAGATGTTAAGTAACAAAAATCATCATCATCATCAATGTTGTGTGCAGCAGCAATGGCTGATTGCTATATTTCCTATTAAAAATATCGATCTTTGGTTGGTTATCGCTCACTCGTCGATTGCGTCGGGGCCTACAGGGTTGGCTTGGTCGCTTTGATTTACTGTCCCCACTGAAAATCAGTTATATAACTGAGTGGGTAGACTCTAAATACTATTTATTTATTTATTTATTTATTTATTTATTTATTTATTTATTTATTTATTTATTTATTTATTTATTTATTTATTTATTTATTTATTTATTTATTTATTTATTTATTTATTTATTTATTCATTTATTTATTTATTTATGAGTTCATAAAACTGCTGCCGCTTACGAAAAATCAATTATCGTTAGTTTATAACTCTATCAATCATACGGATATGCCAATTACACTCTCTAGTCTTCAGTCTTCTATTTTACAGATGTTACTACCTAATCCTGTCAAATAAGAATTTTTGAAGGAAAAAATTACGATGTCTCTGAATTTTGCAGAGACCTTCCTTAAATGATACTTATGAACATACTAAAACTCCCCTACAATCGGACTGGAGCTTTGGCCGCCATATTGGAAAATGGCGGCCAAAAAGTGTTGATTATCGAATATCTCCATATTGGTTGGAGATAGACAAAATGTTTCAATGGCAAAAGTATTCCTCATTCAATTCCCTACAAAAAAGTATATTCTATAGTTTTGGTAGGGGCAAAGGTTACGTCACAAAATCGTGGTTTATATGTTGCTCATTGGAGTACCAGCTAATTTCCTAATTTTCACGCCCAGCATCAAACAATGCCCGGTAAATCCCTGAGAAATCGATTGAAATACAAAAGGACTTTTGTACGGGGTTCATGAAAGCTTCCACTAGTATTTAAAAAAATCAGGTCTGCAAAATCGGATTTTGCATTTACCCGGAATTTGGGTTTTTCCATTGTTGTCATTTCCTCAAAAAAGCCATATTTGACTGTCCATTATTAAGTCGTAAATAGCTTTGGAGGAAAAATTCTTTCTATGCACACTGAAATGACTTAAATAATGATCCGATTACAACCAAAGTTTAAATCCAATATGGCTGCTAATTCCTAATATCCACAACATCAAAGTGAATTATGTAACAAAAAGAGTGTAAAAATAGCACGAAAACAGTATTCATATTGTGAATATTAGGAATAAGCAGCCATATTGGATTTAAACTTTAGTTGTAATTGGATCATTATTTAAGTCATTTCAATGTGCATAGAATGAATTTTTCCTCCAATGCTATTTAGTGCTTAATAATGGACAGTCAAATATGGCATTTTTTAGGAAATGCCAACAATGGAAAAACCCAAATTCCGGGTAAATGCAAAATCCGATTTCGCAGACCTGATTTTTTAAAATACTAATGGAAGCTTTCATGAACCCCGTACAAAAGTCCTTTTGTATTTCAATCGATTTCTCACGGATTTACCGGGCATTGTTTGATGCTGGGCGTGAAAATTAGGAAATTAGCTGGTACTCCAATGAGCAACATATAAACCACGATTTTGTGACGTAACCTTTGCCCCTACCAAAACTATAGAACATACTGTTTTGTAGGGAATTGAATGGGGAATATTTTTGCCATTGAAACATTTTGTCTATCTCCAACCAATATGAAGATATTCGATAATCAACACTTTTTGGCCGCCATTTTCCAATATGGTGGCCGAAGCTCCAGTCCGATTGTAGGGAGTTTTAGTATGTTCATAAGAATCATTTAAGGAAGGTCTCTGCAAAAATTCAACGACATCGCAATTTTTTCCTCTTTACGTCAATATCAGATCTTATTGACAGGATTAACCACGGAAAGTAGTCTACACTAAACAATTTTTTTTTATCGTGGGAAACCAGCGCAGATGTATTGCACATAACTAGAGTGTATAGAGAATAGAGACAGTTGGTAGAGGGAACAACCATCATCCGTAGCATTCGCCTTGATGCTGTTCTAAGAAAACCTTCAGGAAAGTTAGGATTGACCGTGGCGGGAATTAAACCAACTATCTTCCAAAGCAGCAACTAAATCCTAGCCCTGTCCTAAATACATTGGCTCGCATTAACTAAATGTTCCCAAAAACTCCAGAACTTATACACTTTTTAAAAATCAATCGAATTGAAATTGCACTGATAAACGAGACTCACCTTCTACCCTACCAAAAGTGGACAGTCCCACGATACTCTGTCAATAGAACTGACTACCCAACAGCTACAACAAAACATCTGGGGGGGAGGGGGGCAGCCATTCTAGTAGCAAACCAAATCAACCATCAACTTCCCACACCGGCCAAACTCCCTGAAGCTACTGCAGTAGAAGATGGATGTTTTGAATGTGGTTAAACCAGGTAAGGAACGCATCCATCTCTGTACCAAGGTAGTAAGCCGATGCTGACCATAGGGATCTGTACTCCTGCTAGCTCCAGATAGGGCAGTAGCGGCTTCCTTCGCTTTGTGAAATAAACCGCTTTCGTCTTGGATGGGTTGATCGAAGTTCGCCACTTGGCGTACCAGGCTGCCATCTTGTTGAGACCTGCCTGGAGTAAAGCTATGTTCAGTGAAGGAGATCTTGCAGTAGCTGCCAGGGCATCATCGTTCGCGAATAAATGGATATCCTCATCAGGAGAAAGTTTAGGGTGGACCGCTGAGTATATATTGAATAGGAGTGGACTTAACACAGATCCTTGCGGTACACCCGCTTTGATTGGTCGTGTAGTAGAGACCGCTCCGAGCCAAGAAACTTTGAACGATCGATCTTTTAGGAAAGATCTTATTATAGGTGCTGTTGGTGCAGCGGAAATTTAAGTTGTTCCAGCTTGAACAAGAGGCCGGCGTGCCAGACAGTATCAAAGGCTTTAGCCACATCAAGAAAGACAGCTGCTGTGGGGGGTGCTATAAATACTACCAAAGCCACTCCACGTGACACGTTAGTGGGATATACACTGGAACTGCTGTCAGTCCGACTCCGAGTCAGTCACTGACTGGAGCCAATTACAGTTTTGAGTCGCAGTTGGCTATACCATTGCCAGGGTATAGAATTTTCTAAACTGCCGACTGCAATTGCGGGTTGAATTTGTATGGTAGTATGCGCTCGTTCTGCTCAATTATGATTTTAATCAAAAAAAAACTGTAGCCAGTTGGCAGCAGTCCCCGAGAAATAGCCCTTCAGTTCCCATGTATAATACCCCTTTTTATGCCATGTCAACAGGTCATGTCCGCCTCCATCACCAAGTATGTCACCGTACTCTCATTTCTCGGGCTGTGTCTATGCACCGAATCCGATCCACTATGTAGTACCTACAGGGCCGTTGTCCAACCCCTGCTCGCGTCGGCTGACGTAAGAGGGCTGCAACAATTCTTCAAGGAAACTCTGAACGACGAGAGTCGATGCGAGCGCGTTTACAAAGTGTTTCCAATCGACTACACCGTGTTGCCGGAAGTAACCGCCATCAAGATGTTGATATCGCTGTCACTTCCCCTGCTCGGTCTGATTGGGACCGCCGATCTATGGCCCGCGAACAATAACATCGAATATCACACGTTTGGAGCGGCGACGTCCTTCGACCCCACGTCTTCGTTCCACGGGGGCATTAGGTACATATACAACTGTGTCACGTTGGACGCGAAGACAATCATCGACAGATTCGTTTACGAGCCGTCAAAACCCATTTTCAAGAGAAACCACGAAGAGATTTATGTAGTGCGTGAGAACCTGGTGGCGGCAAATGGCGACGCGATGGAGCGTCACTTAAAAATAGACCCCCTAAATAAGTACGTTTTGAAGGTTGAGGGATTCACCAGGATGACCTTGAAAGAGTGCAACGCAAGGCAGGTGTTTTTCAACGGTACCAGCCCAATTGACTGTATCGGCTCGAATAAGTTCTTCTCTCTGCCCGAGGAAATAGTCGTAAGAAGCGAGAGAGAGGGCGTGAACGAATACGTGCCCAATAGTCTTTATGTCGCCAAGCAGTTCTTCCTCGTGTTCTCTGTATGAGTTAGGGGCGCAACATGACGAGGTTTCCAAAGCCAAGACTAAAATAATAATAACACAAAAAAGAGGGAATATTTGGAAGAAATAATGAAATATATTGAAAATAATGAATATCTATTCAGGTATACAATATGTACCAACAATCCAGATGTTATGAAGTTAACTTGAGAGACCGGGGTTCGTTACCCCACTGAGATGGATTTTTAATTTCTAGATTGATTTACATATGCCTACTATATCATATAAATTTAATAAAGATTTCTCACTTGGATTGGAATTGAATCTTGTACTTTCCTAGAATCCCGATTCCAATAATAGTATCAAATCACACATTTCATACCGAATCACATAACTATAGAGTATCTAATGTACTGCATAAACAATGATTAAAATAGATTATTATAAGTACTAATGAAAAAGAAGCGATAGGCCCTAGATGTAGTTAAGGAATCGAATCGAATGGAAGTGGATATTCAAATAGGTCTGAGAGATTAATTACCGTAAATTAGACTCCGATTGTTTACTGACTATCTATAAGTATAACATCGCGCATCAACATCTGCTCGGCTCGTGCTCTCGGTAAACCCGATGTCAGATGTGACGTCACCGTTCTTCCTCCGAGCCTACAGTGGTACCACTCGGAGACTCATCACGGATCCAAGGTTAATCAATTCCGCGTATAGACTTTGAGTGACGTAAGACGGTTTCACGGGTTATATCGGCTTCTCACTGAAATCCCGCAAGAACAGTGACGTCACTCGTGCATCTTACGAAGTTTGACGGAAACTCACGAACTCCATTCATTGGGCGTGGTCAAGTGACTCAACCCACGCTACCTTGTCGTTCGTTCAGGCTACACTGAGAGCCGGGTAAAAAAAAAACTTTTTTGTAGGATACCCGCTGTGTACAAAAATAAACTAATGCGATTCTCACAACTTTCACATCTCGTTGTTCTTGGAGGTGCCAAGTATAAAGATTGATACATATTAAATTATGTTTCTCGCGTGTTTTTGCCATCACTAACGGTGAAGGTGCCGAGTACATAAATATTTTGGGGTGACAAGGCCCCCATTCAACCCCCGGATCATCAAAAACATTCTGTATCTTCCTTGTTGAAGGGCTCTACAACCAAAAATATGTAAATAGGAGGTCATGTTGGATTTTTATTGTGAGATGTGACACATTCCCATACGGACAGACGAACGGACATCTAGGGGAGTTTCGCTCACTAATAATTGGTTAGAAATTCAGAAAATCTGAATTCTAACATTTTCCTGAGGTCCAATAATTCTTTGTAGCCTATAAACGATCGTAAACAGCCAGAAGGTACTTTTTACAAACACACAAACATGTGAAGTGCATTCAGGCGCGTAGGAACTCCTTTTAGACCAACAGTTAAAACATTTTTTACGAACAGATCATACTATTCCCTTAAAGATTATTTGGGGGGAAACAGAGATATGCCCTAATGTCAAATCATAATTTCATTGTATATGTGTAAGTAGTATGTATAGTACAACTAAGCCGCTTCGCAAACGCTTTTTTCCAGTCGCGTTGATGGACGAGCTTTTATGGTCGATTATCGTTGTCCAAAAAGTACTATTTCTACGAGGAATATAATATTTAAAATATATCACATTTTTTTAAAAATCGTTAAAGTACTATATTCATGATAAATATCTCTTCGATTGTACCCAAAAACGTGGCAGATCTTAGTTCAGAGATTTCGAATGTCCCCTCCAATTTTTATCAAGATCAGAGCAAAAAAAAGGACAAAAACAACACCCGAGCAATGTTTCTCAGGGTAAGTGATGAAATTGAAGTCTCCGCTTCGCTCATCCAATTATATTGTGGATGCTTAAATAAATATTTACTATTTATCTGGACAAATAAACAATACTGAATATTGAAGTGGGGGAAAGGGGAAAGTCTCAGGAAACGCGAACTACCTGTGCATGTGGTCCTACCTGTGTCTGCCAACGAAGTGACTTCAACGCACGATGAGAAGGTACCAAAACCGTAATCACTTCTCCTGGCTAGAGTTTTCGTGTTACCCCTCCGTGACTTAGTGATCATTAATCAGAGTATTTGAATAGTTGGGAGTGCATGTTTATAAGGGCTAATCAATATTAGACTATGGTTGAGAACACCATGGGAGAATTTTCAGTCTGGATTGCTGGTGGCCAGTGGTTAGTAGAGTGAGAGAGAGATTGATATTGATTGATTGGTTGATGTATTGACTGATTGTTTAATGAGAGATTAATTGATTGATTGACTGATCGATTGATGTATTGACTGATTGTTTAATGAGAGATTAAATGATTGATTGGCTGATTGTTGATTGATTGATTGATTGATTGATTAATTGATTAAAGTTTAAAGAGATAAGGGGAGGGAAGAGGGAAGGGAGAGAGAAGAGGGCAGATTGTACCCTACACAACAGGTAACCTACAGTCCTACACAACGCGAGCTGCGCGCCAGCCAGCTCTAGGATCTTGTCCAAGGCCTCGCGCACCTACCGTATAAATTGCATTATCAATGCAAGGATCCACTCAGTTGGTGTTTACACTTTGCGCCGTCAACATGGCAAACGTGAAGACTCCTCTTATCATAGTCGCCACAGTCGTCGCCGGCTACTTCCTGTGCGTTGCTGGTAAGTACACAATCATTACGTTACGTCTTATTACCGGGACTTGAACCGCACCGCTTTCAACTGTCAGCAATAAATTACTTGATGATCTTAATAAATTGTTAATTTTCAACTTGTTCGCTACACCGGTTTGAATCCAAAACGTCGTTGCAACGAAATAAAAATAATGTTTTTTTACAGAACAGGTTAAGCCGGAAAGTATGTTTAGTTTTGCTACTTTTATATATTTTTTTCCTTTGATGAAAATAACTGTCGTGAAATATAATTCTAGAATGTCGTCCTGTATCAAGTGTCTGGATAATAATATGTACTAATTCAAAAATAGTTTTCTCTAATTTAAAAAGTTTTCAAGTGTGTGTATCAAAGATTTTCAACTCAGCTTTTAGTTATAATACACAGTGCATTTTGTATGACAAGCAAACCATTAAACGTTCCGACTTTACATACGCACACACTTTAAAACACAATCATCAAATACTTCATAAGTTGACATATTATAAGTTATCTACATATAATTTTAACACTCTTGAAAGCTTAATCATTTTACATTGTTAGCATTCAATGAAACATTCCAATTTATGTGTGGAGTTTGCTCCATTTTAATTGCACAGTTTAACTAACAAAATGTTAGTCCACACATGGTTCACGAAAAGCATGAAAATGGAATAGTCTAGCTTACTAGTAAAACAATATGTATTTTTAGAAGTTTTCTTATTATTATATTATATTATATTGCACTTGTAGGACTACGGTCCCGTTGACAATAAAGATCAAATTATTTGTTATCAATCTCTTGCATTCGCTTTAACGACTGAATAAATCCTTGTAATAAACTTTTCAGTCAGGATTGCCGTCTGTAGGTCGCAGGTATCGAACCCAAGACCCCCACAATCAGTCTCGCGCTTAAGGTTTAGGTACAACCATTGGCAGACTGACGATTTCATTGCCGGGATAACTTAAACTTTTTCCACAAAACAATAGCAAGCAAAATCAACTATATATATACGTCTACATTGAAGTTATTTTGTGTGGTAAAACAATTTGATAATTATTTTTAGGTGTGGTTGTTTGCAAGGTTATGGCAACAAGCAATCATCAGCGAGTGATCGGTAATTAGTGAATACTGCATGGTTCGTAGGCACGTAATCTCTCATAAAATTAATCTTCGAAAAACCGCTTTTTTGCAATATACTTTGTTCGTTTGTATTTTTGTTTGTCGATACAAGGTCGCTATAATAATACTGGTAGTTACACAAAGGAAAAATACTCCACATTATATTGCAGGAAACAACCGTTTATAATGTAATATTCCACAAACCGCTCGTGTGCGTACAGGATCATAGTGTTGCCTTCTGTATGCTGCGTGCTGTAGCCCTACAATTATTAGACCGCGTTAAAGCCAATTTAAATCGTTTTATTTTGCAATAATAAATGTTACATTGAGTATGGAACACAATAGAATCGAAAATGGGTCTAAAATGAGATTGCACAACACTTTTAAAATATAATTTTTGGAAAATAATGTGATTTCTTATTTTTTTAAACACGTAAGTTATGTTCCGGCTGTTTTATTATATCTTCCATTTAGACAAAGGATTTTAATGTTTTAAAAGAGCGTTATTAAAAGTGTTTTTTTTTTTATATCATTATTGAAATGAAATCCATAGATAATGCTCGGACTACCAGTAGTGTGAACTGAAAGGAGGAAACACATGTGTGCTATACCGCTAGTGCTTAGATATTGGCTGTGGTCGGGAGTTTTATCTGTCAGTCAATGCCACGGATACCAACAACAGCCTTGACAGACAGAACATCGAACTCATTCAATTTAATTCCAGATGTTTGATCCACTTAAAACAGACATTACAATCCACGTCTAAAGATATTAACCGATAGGTTCAGTTCAGTCCAAGAACTTGATCAGCATGCTTAATTAGTATGTTTAATCTTTGTTTTAATTTGTCAAACGATGGTCCAACAACCTGTGGCTACACAGGTTTCTAGTGTATCAGCCCGAGCCGCACATGATAATAAGTCTTGAAATTTAAAAATGATAATGCATGAACCCGGGTCTCTCGTTTACCTAATGGACGTCTTAACCAAAAGTGAAGACTACCGGGACTGGTAATTTATTCACCCACTTCTGAATGTATGTTGCAGAAAACAATTATAATAAATAACAAGTCGCGCTAGCGCGCGGCTTGAAGCCGCTACGCGGAGGGCGTGGAAAACCTCGTACTTGGAAAACCTCGTAGTTGGAACACCTCGTTGACGCGACAAAATCGCGAATCGGTCCGCGTACGGCCGCGATACGGTAGTTTGCGGGTAAAATTTGTCGTTTATCCGAAGTCCTGGGTCAAATTTGTTTTCCGGGACACTTTTGGTACGCCGCCGGACGCTGTCCGCCGCCTCTAAGTACGGTGCAAAAGGATTTTCGAAATCGGATCATTTTTAAACCTTTTGTGTAAAATGTGTGAGAAATGTTTTCCTGGGACAATTGTTCGAGACTCTGGTGGACTGTAATCGCCGTCCCCAGCGTATTAAAAAAATTGACCCACTTTAACAATTTTTCGAAATTATTCGGGACGTCAAATTTTTTGGGACGCTGTTCCGGTCCACTCCACTGTCCACTGTCCAACAATTTTTGCCTTGTCCGTCCGGTTGTATCCCTAGATGGACCCGATCGGCCGAAAAATGCCGAGCTATTAAAAGAAACAATGTTTTTAGTATTTCCCAAAAATGACCACTATTTTAAAAGAAAATTATTCATTATTTGGGCCGTAACCTCTGATGCAACCCCCTAAAAACGCCATTGGAATCGCCCCAAAAATGACATGGCCTGAAGATATTGATGAAAATATGTCTTAATTTCCATTTCCAAAACACCACTTAGCCCCCCCCCCCCAAACAGTGTAATTGAAACCTCACGTTTGGGCAACTTTCGGGTACGTCAACGTCTTAGCCTAACTCGCGCGGTAGCCCAAGATGGACAGGATCAGACACTGCAATTTTTCATAAATCCTGGACAAAAGTTAAATAATAAACAGTCTGTTGTAAATGATGGGTGTGTGGGTGATGGGTGTTGAGAGTATCAGGTACTACACACCACACTGCAAACAAGTCTACGTGGGCACTGGGCTCATTGCCCATGCCGAGCCGTTATCTCATGATGGGCGGTTGTGCATGGTTGGCTGTCAGTTGGTATCATGCACCAAGAGAATAATCTGGAAGGGCATGTTGGCTAAACAACCTCAGCCTATATATACGCAGCAATAATATACGTACGGATAAGTTCTTCTATCAAGTGGTGTTGTTAGAATTATAAAGCCACAATTACCATGCATTTTAGATGTTAGATACAACGCAATAAACATTGTGGCATATAAAATAAATCTAGGTAATGTTTCATATCAGGTATTTTTAGGACTATAATGCATTTTTTTGTACAAAAAATTAGCAACTAGCCACAGTTTAGGAGGCTTCAGGTTCAGGCTAGGTAGGAAATTGGCTTTGTATTATGGTCTGGAGATACACAGAACGGGATATCCAAGTGCTTTCTATAGGAGTCAATCCCATGGTGCAAGGACCTCTGGAAGAATGTCATTGGATCATGTGTAAATCGCAACATGCGTCTTTCAACGGACGGAAAACTGGAATAATTCCTTCAGGATTGTCAGTGGCCGGAAAGGAACCTTCGACCCCTTGAAACAAAGTCGCACTTGTAACGTCTTAGCCACCTCTAGAACACATATCATGAGTTGCAATCTTGACGTTGATTGTCATAAGATGTCGTATACGTTCACATCAACACAGTCTTGTTGCCGAGCGGATCTATTCTTGAGATGAGTAATGATTCGAATGATGTTTTGATTGGTTGTTGCTTCACACCCTCCAGACCTCTGTCTAATAGACTTGTTTATCTTGTTCGTATATCCGTCTCACAGGCAATAATATATTAATGGTTGAAGCAATAAGGCAACACAAGATCACTGACTGGAAAATATGGATTTCAACATTTTCGACAAATCTAGAAGATGGTGTCAGGAGGCTAAATGATAGAGCAAGAGACTTGTTTCGGAGGTCGTGCTTTCAATGCCCGCCACAGGAAATCCTGACTGAATATTTTTCGAGATTTTAATTTGAGTTATGTTTTGTGTTTCCAAACTTTATCTTGTTAAAATGGCATTGGATTTTAAAAGTTGCATCTATAGATTGAAGCTATAGAAAAATTAACAACAGGGTATTGGTCATTGCTAGCGCACGAATCAAAATAAGTATTTACAATTTGTGATGACAGTGACGATAATCAATCTAAACAAGATAATTGCTGCATTTGAAACCCTTCTGAATAAATAATTATTCAACAACCTTCTTCATAATTGTTAAAAATCGCTGTTAGTTCTGCAATATAACAGAATACAATACAACAATAATAATTGTGTTTATTTATATGTTAAATTAAATTTACGAAGTTAATTTTCCTAATAATACCATAAACCTAAGATAATCACGTGTGCTTATTAATATCTGAAGTGAGCATAAATAACATTGAGTCTGAGCACGAGCTCCTATAAGTTCTCTGAGGTGCATCATTGACCGTGATAAGTATTGGCTCGTGCAGTCTTCAATCGTGCGCCCGTCACAATAAATCGAGTTTAATACCAGGCCATTAAACAGTTTGACAGACATGATGTGCGTAATTACACTGGCCTCCAGGGATGGGTGTGGTTACTGGCTAATCATCTCACCTCTAGCCTTTGTAAAGATTATGAGACTGAGAGTTCGTTTTCCAAGTAACGAATGGGAATTACCATCCGTTACCTTTGGTCAGGGGCAGACCCAGGACCTTGGAGAAGGAGTTAATGTTACGCAACGCCGGAGAGTCTGGTGGGCGCAGGTAGTTTGATTACTCCCTGATGTGCTGTTCCTGATTTTTGGCAACCTCATAATCGTTTGAGTGGAATCGTCTAATAAACCACTTATTTTATTTTTATTTTTATTTTTTGATGATTTTTCTTACTTTCTTTCTTTTTTTTTTTTCTTTTCTTTTCACCCCCCCCCCCTTTTTTTGGAATTTTTTATTTCCTTTTCTTTGTTTTTTTGAATTTGTTACCAACATTTTTGTGTTTTAATACTTGTTGTTGTAATACTAGTATTTCAAATATTTACTTAACTGTTAGTTCATTGATGTATCTGCATCTATGTATGTAAGTAGACTTTCCTTTGTAAATCAGTTTTTTAACTGAATTGGATAGACGTTAAAAAAATATAAAATAAATGTTTTTAAATGCAGTCTTGTCAAAAGTGTGTTTTAAATGGCTTTAAAGAGTGTATTTCAATGTTTTATTAGATTTACCAAACAGTTTGGTATATTATCACCACGTAGCAGAATTGTTATATAATCAAGGGGGACGATCATTGTCCCCCCCCCTCCCCCAGACCCGCCACTGCATTTGATTTTGACAATAGGAGGCTGAAGCCTGAACATGTGATTTGGTCCAGAACAATATATTATAACATTCACGACACGTGCTTAAAATCATCGCCTTATTTTGAAATCACTTACTTATTATTTGAAATCTCGTTTACACAGGCACGCCCGCCATTCCAAGAAGAAAATGAGTCTATGAGATGATGCTGAGACATTAGGAATGTGTCGCGACCTTCCATTATGTTGACATACGCCGTGATTCAGACGAGAGTACGAGTAGGATGTGATGGGAATTAATATATCGAAACCAAGGGCGATGGTGGGACGTCATAATAATCAGCTTTCTCCTAAATCTCATTTCTTGACGTGTGGAACATAACAGGGTTTCTGAACCAAGACAACTCCAGGGGCTGATGTGTAATAATATAGAATGTTGGGCAATGTCTTGTAAATAACACTCGTGTAAACATCATTCAGTATACCACAAACACAGTTTTAATGTTCGTGCCACTGCCACGCTATGTTTACCTAGCATCGAACTTACTTTGTGGCTCTGTGAAGAGTGTTTTCAAATTCCAATCGGCTATAGAAGAATTTGCGTTGTTAAATTTGAGGCACCTTTTAAAATGCGAAGGAATCGTACGACTATATAGTCAGAGAGAGGCATGGTCTCTTTTTGGGTAGTTTGAACTTTGATATCGTGAATAATGTTACGGGAGCATTTTATATTTGTTAATCAAGTTTTCAATCAAGACCACAACTGAACCATTTCTAGTCCGATTTTGGAAATGTTTCTATCTGTAGAGCCTTCAAAACTAAACAATGCAGTGATAAATATTACATGCCGCCAACACAGATTATGCAAAGTAGTTTATATGGGTGATATTATTGTGTTGCAATGATTGAACAATGCGCTTTGTTAGGTAGTCTCTTCCCTGCAAGGAGTGGTGAGAAGTGACAGCATAAAGACACGTCGAGCACACAAAGCGACCATGATGTCACGAAGTATGGCGACACTGTCAAGGTGATCGCCACCCCTAAAACTATTCTAGAAGAGCTCTCTAAGAATACGTGTTGCAAGTCGGTCGTAAGACTTGATGCGTAAGGAAACGACATCATTTCTTATAAAGGCATCGAGTGAAGAATGTGAAGCAAATGTCAACTAACACAATTTCGATGTGACTTACCCCACAAACCACACAAATATAGACAGACTTCTTAGAACTCACCATTAGACATGGTACGCATGAACCGTATGACACAATATGAAGGAAAACAACATGATAAAGGCATCGAGTGAAGAATGTGAAGCAATTAATGTCAGAGTATGTAAATCGTGCCAACTCTTCCGCTTTGGATATCCTCTCCTGTGTATTTTTAGCAATGCTGTAATATACTTGTACTAGCAGCATTTCAGTTTATTTTTTTATTTTTTTTATTTTAAATTTAAATAAATATTACAAGAAAATGTTCAAAACTGCAATTTCTTCGTTCGTTATTTATATCACCCAAAGATAACACATTTCATGATAATGTAGAGATTTCCACACCAATTCCGCATTATCACAAGTATTATGAGCACTAACTCAATTTAACTTATTTATGGGGAAATAGGGCCTATAAGTTCGCCTGGTCTAGAAATCAAACTCAGGTCATTCGGCTTTAGGGCAGGTCCCTGCTTCCCTTGATGGGGCCTCGGCCATGGACGTAACATAACAGGGATAGCCTATCCTCAGTTTATTACCCAGCACGCTACAAGAGAGTGTTGTCCAATAAAACACAACCGACTTGAGATGCAAATCACTTGGCTGACTTCGAACCTCGACTTGCATCGAAGACTTGTTTCAGTTTCATCGATACGATACGAGTCACACTAAACATGTCTAGTGGTTCGTTCACCTAGGCTTCGCCACATCCGACGGTCATTACCATAAGCGTAGGGTGACATTCTTAGAATACATTAGCAATCGCCACTTGGATTACCAATACCATTGCTTGCGCGCCACAAAGTATACTTTGGATTTATCTCCAACTTATGTTCGAGTTGCGACAACTTGTTTGGTGACAACGTGCCATGTCGTTGTCAAAAATATTAATTTAAAAGCGTGTAAGTATGAAGTGTTACCAGGAAAAACGAGTTCTGAATGATGTATTTAAATATTATTAAAAGAGGTAGTAAAATAATTGTTGTTACTTGTCAGTTAAACTTTATGCCGGTGACATAATACAATGAAGTGATTAACTGTGCAGGGCGCCTTGTAAGGTAACATCTCGTAGTCAGGGCCATTAGGGTGTCTAGTCGCAGATAAACTTGGTCGTTTATTTATGAGTGGAAATATTTGGTGACCTCTTGCATGGTGGGCTGTAAAACCATGTGGGCTGTAAACTTGACAAAGACCTAAGACGATAGCTTTTGAATACTGGTCATATAAGAGTTGCCGTGAAGATTCTAAGAAGGATCACCGTTTCCTTGAGCCCAAACAGGGAGGCATAAATTTACTGGATGGGAAAATATGACCTACATTGTTTTCTTAATCTTTTTATTGTGAGTCTATACTTCAGTTATATTTCCGTTAGAGGTATAGCTGCCATGTTACACGCCGACTCTAATTCGGAAGGTCAACAGTTTGATACCATACCAATCATGCACCGTCAATCCTGATCTAAGGAAGCTTCTTCCAATGCGAATGCTACGATTTAATCATATTACAATGCTGTAGGATGTACAATCCTCATACCATGGACGTTAAGCCTAGGTATCGTCAGTACAGAGTGGTAACTTTGATTCCTACGAACGTGTATTTATTTATTTATTGAATACTAGAACCTTTTACCATCGTTCAACTGCCTGACACCATGTTAAACGTAGCTTAGAGTAGGTATTTCTGGTATATTCGCGTTAACATAACTTTTTCTTCATAATTTTTCTTTCTACGTTATCAATTTCAAATTTGTGATTTTTTTAAATGAATTTTAGATTTATTTTTCAAAATTTTCCTTGATCTTTTAGGAAATAAATTTGATTTTGAATTCCAAATTGGTAGCAAAGTTTTAAAAACCCAACATTTGAGTATATTTTCAAAAATTTGATTTTTTGCATGTTCAATTGAATCTACTATAGACAAACAAACTATCCGGGACATCCCGGAAATTCGTGTATTTTTGTGTTTTTATGCACAATTCAGTTTTTGATCAATTACAAAAATCGTTCTAATAATTTGAATTGAGTAAGGAAAAATGCTACCAATTCAGAACAAAACGAAGCAGCTTTTTGACCGGGTGTAAAGTATGAAAAACTGGCAGATTTAATTGTGTAGATTTTGAAAGGTGGTGGTAACTATGTGTACCACTAACCTATAAAAGGGTTTTTAATTAGACGAAATAGCTATATAGTGATCCTACCTCAACGGCCCTCACTTCAACATTCCCCGGTCTTGGTCGTGAGCATCCACCAACAGAATTAAATCAATCACCCGTGGTCATTGAACCAGCAGTGAGTTACTCCTAGGACGCAACGCACTCTTAATTACAACCCAACAAGTTTGTCGTCAGTCACCGTCAGCTGTTGTAAACAAGTCCTCTACGGCCACACATGGATGTCCCGGGGTTTAGCATACCTTGTAGGGCATGAGCGATGACAATCATGCTGTGGTCATTGTACCACACCACACGAGCAGTGTTCTGTGGGGTCCCAGAACACCGAGGTCGCTTTGTTACTCAAGGTCAGTCACAGCACGCTATACCTGCAATGCTCGAGCTGGAGGGAGTCCCGCGTAGGGTAGATCTTATATTACGTCAGAGACACTATTAGAGTGACGTCATTCCATCATGGCCGCCCATGGCAACGCGTAGCAACGCCCTGTTTTGATTCCAAACACAGTTTCGTTCCCATTAGAAAACAATGGGGGGTATTTTCGACGAAGTTTTTAAAGGATCTTTAAACTTTTTTCAAACGCGTATTTTTCTCCGATAAGTTCGACACTTCTACAACGAGGGGAAAATAGAAGATTGAATGCGTTATATTAAAATGTAGTGTAGGTTATGATTGACATTTTAGAATATGTTTACAGCTTAGATTACCTTAACTTTAAGACTTCTAGTATTTGTATAACCAATTATAGGTCTACAAATACTTTATTATAAAAAGTTTTAACATTTTGTGTTATTATGTTCAAGCTATGAGCCTTATACAGCAGGCGCCAAAGTTTGTTATGAGTCAATGTCTTAAATGCTAATGGCAACCAGTTGCTGTCAAGTCACCACTAACAGTGTCTACTACTTCCAGGTCAGCAAGGTAATAGTGCCAGCCCAGTCAGTGAGCTGTGCCTAGGCTGTATCTGTGAGGCCGTCTCCAACTGCAACCGCTCCCTGCATTGCACCGGGGACGTCTGTGGTCTCTTCAGAATAACCTGGGCCTACTGGTCAGACGCCGGCAAGCCAGTCATCAACCAAGACAACGCGGCCAATCAAGGAGGTAAGCTTCTGCAAGGATAGAAATAATTATCAATATAAGTAACACCGAATAACACAATACTTTTACTTCATATCCAATAATAAATATTACGTTTTACCAATGAAAGTTATTATTAATAATAACCTAATAATTTTACATTCTACTAAGTTCAACAATGCCCCTGTTGTTTATACTATATGACCATCATAATTCAAAAAGCACATTTAAAGGCTTTTCTTGAATTGAACAGAACAGAAGCTTTGAGAATTTTAAACCAATACTCCCCATGTTATCATATCGGTGATATTGGTAGCTGCATCGACTATGATACAAGTACCAGTAATGACTAGTAATACTAACCTAACATACTTTCACCTAATCTGGTTCCTTATTGACAAAATGTAAAATATTAACAACTACATGCTAACTATAGCTGTTTAAACCGTTCACATATTTCTCTTCCTTGGTTTGCTAAATGATGTACAAAGAATATGAGGCACATTTCCAAGGACTGAAAGCAAAGATCCATGCAATAAGGAGTCGATAATTATTCCGTATTGACTTTTTTTAAGTTTCGTCCTTGGAAATGAAAGATAGCTGTGCAAGACTTAAGAGTGCGCATTTAGAGTATTTTCAAGAATTAGGAGGCCAAAGAGATGTATCCTTAGGACATACAACGGAAGTTATAGCCATTTTCGGCTAAGTTAAGGAAATAATTTCATTCTTAGGCCAAACATGGACGTTATAGCATTATTAGGCCATATTCACGGGAAGTTATAGCATTAAATGTCCAAACCTAGGATGTTATAGTATTTTTATGCCACACACTAAGCGTTAATCTCGATGTTAGGTATGGTTCGACGACGTCTTTAGTTACTTCTACAACATAGTACTTGAAGGTGTCACGTCACGTTTAGCATCATTATGATCTAGTTAGGAGCACCTTTCTGGTACACAGAGGAATTAGAACATTCATTCACCGGAAGTTAGCAGATTCATAGAACATACTCCGGAAGCTAGAAGATTTGTATCAGTCACACTAAAATATTACGAGCCACTGCTTGTGAGACCAGTGATCATAGACAGTGCCCTTGAAACAGTGATGAGATAGTGTTGATTGCTATGTTCCAAGGTAAGCGTACGGTGTTCAATGATTTATTACTTCCTTTAGCTGTAGTTGAACACGAAAAATATGAAAAATAACTAGATTTAAAATTCAAATTTTTCACCCATTAGCGTTATAGGTATTTCTCTATCCCTGTCTTCATTTTCTCTCTCTTTCTAAAGAAGTATTTAAAACTATAGTATATTCTTACTCGAAACTATTAAATATGAACATACTCACGGCCCTATTGCATGTATGTCTTCTAAGCAAAATGCAACGCAGTGGCACTGGTATGGTTTATCCTGTCTTTCGCATTTTGTATTATTCATTGTGTGGTTTTAATCAGTCTTTGGTTATAACATCGTAAGTCGACACTATAACGTATGAAGCGTGCAGAAATTCTAAATCATCAACTAACTGCAACTGCAAGGGAAAAAACCTGCCATCAATTGGATTTGACCATATCATCTATAGCTCATTCATTCTACTTTAAAACTCTTGATCCAAGAAAATTATTTGTATGGTGATGATGATTTTTGTTCGAGACGATGAGAGGAGAGCGAGGACGATGAAGGACGATTACAAGAGAAACATGCCTTATGCGGGATTCGAACCCACATCCTCGTGGTAGTCGTAGAGCCACGCTTTGGACCAGCACCCTTATCGTATGTGCCACCGCAAACGGCGTGATAAATAAGATTGACTTTGATTTTGACACAAAATTATTTTGTTGATATAATAATTTGTAATATAGTAATGGACAAAAATTGGATTCTATCTCATGGGAGGTGTTTTAGTTTTGAGTGTACGGTCAAAAGAATAATTTGAAAGTGTGATTATTAAGGAAACTGTTTTATGAGTGTTTCACTGAATGAAACTCACTCATTCATTCTCTCACTGACAACTAATAAAACATTCATAGTGGCAGGGGTACACTACAAAATCCAGGAAAACGTAGCATATTACCTTTAAAGCAAACCACTTTGCACAGTTGTTGTATAGAACCCTAGGAGTGATTTGGCCCGCAGCACCTAAAATTTGGCCCCTTAGGGTTAAGAATTTGGCCATTTTTTCAAAATGGCGTCTAAAATATTGAAATTTTCAAAATTTTAACACGAGTGCAGTATAGAGGTCGTTTTCGCATGATTCGGGTGTGGGAAAATCAACGGTAGCCATGCTACAGTCGTGGTTTTCGTCGGTTAGGCCCTGGTGCCGCCATTTTTAAATTTCAAGGCCAAACGAAGAAACGGTTTGCATCCTGGAGATGTGGTTGAGTTGGGTGTCATTTTCGGGTATTTACGCATGTCTAAATACTGTAGTGGCCTTATAAACGTCCTATATGAAACCCTCATCATAATGAACCACCATTTCAGAAAATGGCGCACGCCCTTAGGCCCCTGCTTGTCTATGAACAGTATAGGGTGGAGAAAAACATCGATTTTTCGAGTATCGAATTCTAATAGGACTCAAAAGTTGTGTATTTGCATGCTTATTAACGGAAAGATATTGAAAAAATCATACGTTGGATCTTCAGAAAAAAAAGAAAGAAAGAAAAAAAAAGAAAAAAAAGAGCCGAAATGAAAATGAAAAATGACAAAATTAACAAATCAATGTTTCAAGTATAGAAATCTAATAGGGCTTAAAAGTTGCGTATTTGCATGTTAATCAATGGAAAAATAATGAAAAAATCATACGTTGGACTTTCAGTTCGCGCAAAGGCCCTTTAGTTTGAATTATTACAAAAACACCAAATTTCCCAAATCTTCACCCAATTTACAATTTTTAATGAAATGATCCAGAACTTAACACGAGGAGGTGGCTGCAAATCGTTTCTACCCAGTAGGCCTACCCAACCATCCAACCAATAAGGGCGTGTTAAATATCATACCTTTGTTGATTTAGTCAAGGACATTGTCTTAAATTCAGATTTTTCATAAAATTTTGTCGATTTGGATACTTAGAAAAGAGTTGCTCGTAGCCATCTCTGTTTTCTCCGCACACTTTTCTGCAGACTCTGTGACGGGGTTGACGCATTTTTCGACAGCTTGGCTATGGCATGGAAAATATAAAAAATCAAACTCGTGCAGAGTTTTATCTTGCAGAATTGACGATTTTTTTGGTTTATTTGGATTAAGGACGCGTCAACCGTTAGGTCATAATGCACCACTCTAGCCTAAGGGGGGGGGGGAGGAGGGGCCCATGCTGGTCAGAACCAGCAACGGGTAAGGGGAGGAAGGGGGGTTTCTCAGTCTCTGTTGTCAAGCTTACCGGGGCGACAGTTAAGCCTAAATTTTGTCCAATCTATCAGCTCAATGTAGTCCGTGGCATCAAAATTTATTGAGGGAGTCGCAAAAGTCCTAACAGACTTCCTCTTCGAGTTTTGAGTTCTTGCCTTTAGTACCCAACTATCGTATGTGTTGTCTCTCATCCACTATCTTAGCCAACATGTTGCCAACATGGGTGACAGAAAAGCGCGTTTCTCTCAATCACAGGATCGGTGATTCTTTTAATGTCGTCTGGCAAATGTCTCGTTGCTTAAAGAACTTAAACCTTAAAGACATTTTTAGGACCGTATTTCACAGAATGATATGTCCTCATTTGGAACCAGACAGGAGCATATGTCTTCACAATGCAGTTTACAAACATCTTGAGTTCGTTTAGTGGGACTTGTTTGGGAAATGAACAACCGTAAGACACGGTTTACACATGTCAGCCATCGGGAGTGACTAAGGGCTCCAGGATCTCTTACATCCAGATCTGGAGCACATTGTCCTGTCTGAAATGCTGACAATATCCAGAGGGTAGGTACTGTTGGTCTTTACTTGGATCATCTCTTCGTCACTCTCGATGGTTGACGTTGTGTAAACCGGGTCTTACGGTTGTTCAATTCCCGAACAAGTCCTACTAAACAAACTCAAGATGCTTGTAAACTGCATTGTGAAGACATATGCTCCTGTCTGGTTCGAAATAAAGAGATATCAATCTTTGAAATATGGTCCTAAACATATCTTCAAGGTTGTTTAAAAGTAAGTAAGATTTATTTCCAGACACATAGCATATTACATTATAATAAACACTTTATGGTAACTTCTAAGTTTATATTGTCTGGGATAAATACCTATGTACTTACTCCTAAACAAATAAACTTTTTATTGAGGTGTTTGGAAAAGGTGCAATTGCTGTATCAAGCAGGATGCAATTGGAAGATACTCCCTCACAATAAGTTCACCCAAATAATAAGTTACTTAATAATGAATTGAAAAATATAATAATATAGCCTTAGTTTGTACATATAACAATAAGCAACGAGACATTTGCCAGACGGCATTAAAAGAATCACCGATCCTGTGATTGAGATAAACGCGTTTTTCCGTCACCCAGAGATCATGTTGGCTAAGATAGTGGATGAGAGACAACACATACGATAGTTGTGTACTAAAGGCAAGAACTCAAAATCCGAAGAGGAAGTCTGTTAGAACTTTTACGACCCCTTCAATAAATTTTGAAGCCACGGACTACATTTAGCTGATATATTAGACAAAATGCAAGCTGTCGGGGCGACAGCTTGCAAGCGTGACAACAAAGACTTTTTCGTAAATTCTGTAAGATAAAACTCTGCGCGAGTTTGATTTTATTAATTTGCCAAATTGCAAATTTGCAAATTTGGCCATAGCTAACTTGTCACAGTGTCTGCAGAAAAGTATGCGGACAAGAAAACAGAGATGGCTACATTATAGCTACTTTGCTCTCTATATCCAAAATGCCAAAATTCAATGGAAATTCTGAATTTAAGAAAATGACCTTGACAAAATCAACAAAGGTCTGATATTTAACACACCCTAATTGGTTGGATGCTTGGGTACTGGGTAGGGTGTGGGTGGAACACGAATTGCAGCCACCTGCTCGTGGTAAGTTCTGGATCATTTCATTTAAAAAAAAAAGATGGGCAAAGATTTGGAAAATTTGGTTTGTCATTTTTGAAAAAACTTAATTTAAACCCTTTGCGCAAACTGAAAGTCCAACATATGATATTTTTCCAATATTTTTCCGTTGATAAGCATGCAAATACACAACTTTTGAGCCCTATCAGAATTCGATACTCGAAAAATCGATTTTTTCGCTCCACCCTACTCTTCATAGACAAGCAGGGGCCTGGGGGCGTGTGCCATTTTACAAAATGGCGGTTCGTTATGATAAGGGTTTCATGTAAAACGTTCATAAGGCCACTATAAAATTTAGACTTGCGTAAATACTCGAAAACGACACCCAACTCAACCACATCTCCAGGATGCAAACCGTAACTCTGTTTGGCATTGAAATTTAAAAATGGTGGCACCGGGGCTTAACTGACGAAAACCACGACTGTGGCATGGCTACCGTTGATTTTTTCACACCCAAATCATGCAAAAACGACCTCTATACTGCATTCGTGTTCCAATTTTGAAAATTTCAATATTTTAGACGCCATTTTGAAAAAATGGCCAAATTCTTAACCCTAAGGGACCAAATTTTAGGTGCTGCGGGCCAAATCACTCCTAGGGTCCTATACAATAACTGTGCAAAGTGGTTTGCTTTAAAGGTAATATGCTACGTTTTTTTCACGTACCCCTGCTACTATCATAATTCCTTCACAGTGCAATTGTACCGTTGGTTAACAATTAGTGATAACCAAATGCTAATTAATTCTATTCAACGCATGTATGTTCGCAACTTCTTACACCAGTTATTACTGTTCTTGTTTCAAGGATGTTGTGTGAATCATGTATTTTTATGATATAATAATAATATTGTGTTTTTCCAGCGTACGAACGATGCGTGACGGAGCCTTACTGTGCAGCTCGCGCCGTGCGAGGGTACATGGCCAAGTTCCAAAACAAGGTGAGTTGACATGACAGTACATGACATGATAGTACATGACATGACAGTAAACGACATGACAGTACATGACATGGCAGTACATGACATGACAGTACATGACATGACACCGCCGTGCGAGGGTTCGCCAACAAGGTGAAAACTGAAGAGGGAACCCACTGATATTGTATGGCATGACACCCCTGCGGCTGAGGGACATTATCTTTTTTTCGTTTATGGTATTTGCTTAGGGCCTACCACTGTCTTCAATTCGTATTATCCATTGTTTTTGCTAATATTATCGCGTATATAACCGAAAACTCCTGATGGAGTCGTTGCACCCTAACATGTCACACGCCGCTGCACACAAATGAACGGTGCCCACCACAAATAACATGGGCTCCCGCCTCTATGAGTTGTGTCACCGTACCGACAGACAAGACTCATGCGTAACGGGAGACACTGATGCGGGAGGTCGGGAATCTTATCCCGCCACCGGCAATCCTGACAGAAAGTTGTATTCAAGATCCTCTTCTGTCCTCAAAGCGAATGCTATTATTGAGATGACATTCCCTTCACAATTTCCCTTGCACCCGAATAAGTTTTTTTCGTTTTAATGTCGACGTCGACGACTTTGGTTTCCTCTCCATCTAATCTAATCCCAATGATATTTAACATCTATAGTAGGCTAGATCCCCAGTCTCCAATACATCCGCACAGGCGCGAGCGTAGCAAATTGAAGCTCAATCTGCCATATTCAAGATGGCGATTTGGCGTTTTAATTTATGCTTTTTTAATGCAATAAAGTATTTTTTCTGGATTGTTTGATATGGTTTTAGCTTGTTCAGCATGGGAATGCACAAACAGAAACAATGCGAAGTTATTGCAGAAGGGAATTCAGTAATTATTTGTGTTAATGGCTAATATGCTCACCTGTCAACCTGACGGCCATCTTGAAAAATATTTTAGTTGTGCTACCATCTACTTTAACATGCAAACTGACATATTCAAAATGGCTTCAAATTGTCACGGAAGTGGATTAATGACTGGGGATCTAGCCTACTATAGATGTAAAATATCATTGTCTAATTCAAATTGAAACTTGTCTGTTCCCAGGACTGCAACGCTGACGGTAAGGTCGACTGCTTCGACTTCGCCGCTATTCACCGACTTGGCGGCTACGGTTGTGGGGGCGCCCTCGACTACAACTACCAGAACAAGTTCTTGAGCTGCCAGAATCAGATCTCCCAGATGACTGGCGGACCCTTGTAGAAGACCACGTGTAGAAGACAAGACCACGTGTCACATGTGTGGTGTCTAGACTCCAGAGGACTGCAAAGCTTACATTATCACGCCGGCCCCACACACGCAGGGCAATGGGGCTTTGGTCTCCGCAAACGTTCTGCATTGCTTAAACATCAACTTGCTTTTACCAAACGAGTGTAGAAAGATTGGTAAAACTGTGCTTTCTAGCAGAAGATTGTGCTAATGTGCTTATGTCACATTTTTGTGGGCATTAATTTTTACAAAAGTGGGTTTTGTTCTATGTTATAGATAGACAGTTATATATACTTGTAAATTATCCATTCGTGGTTCAAGTGACAAAGGAACCACTTTAATTCGCGCGATTATCTTATGGCAATCTAGATGTTAGTGATCATGTCAGCTTTGCTTTTCTTAATCTCAACAACAAACTTTGCGATGCAACGACGATAAATTCAATAAAATAGTGTTTGTTAAGCCTATACGAAATGATCCACTAAAATGATTTAGTGATACAATTAATTGATATCTGTAAATGTTTAGTGCACAATAATATGTTCAATTTTTACATGTTCTTCGTTCGTCAGACGTGTTATTCTTGTCCATGAAAATTATGTACGAAATAATTAAAAACGAGCTTCATTTTTTAAGAATCTGTCTTGTGTATATTTTTACCAGTCCACCTCTTGTGTTACATTTACAGCATACCAAATGGAACGCAAATATCATGCAAAGGATGTGCATACAACAGTTGCATGATCAAATATCATTGTTTCGAGCTTCGATCACAAATAACATAATATATTATTAATATGATGTGAATGCATACATAGGTCATAACACTTTTGGTTTATTTGGATTAAGGGAGCGTCAACCGTAAGGTCATAAAGCGCCACTCTAGCCTAGGGGATTTGGGGAGGGAGTCCCATGCTGGTCAGAACCAGCCACGGGTAGGGGGAGGAAAAGAAGGATTCTCACGTCGTGGTCGTCATCATCTTTATCGTTGTTCGTGTTGTCATTGTCGTCAAGGGGAGGAGGGATGTCCCCGACGATGACTGCCAGAGTTCGACTCCAGTTTCAGGGAGTAACATACTCACTCCCCTACATACTAGCTGATGTTTGCGAGATGGACTTTATCTCTTTCCTCGCCTTTTACGATTAGCAGAGCCAGGCTCTGGACCTGATTCTACCCCGGAACCAAACGGATGTCCCTATAAACTTGGATGTAGAAAGCCCATTGGTAAACAAACCCTGAATGTACCGTGTACCGATAATTTGCACTAATCTTACGATCTGTTCGGCAACAACCTATAATTCAATGGCAGAATAGTGCAATGAATTTAAGCTCCAAGTCAAAACTGTGTTGAATTCACATATTTTCTCTATGTACACGTGACGTCAACAATTATTTTGATTAAGGTCGCGTCAACCGTTAGGTCATAATGCACCACTCTAGCCTAGGGGACATGGGGAGGAGTGGCCCATGATGGTCAGAACAAGCCACGGGTAAGGGGAGGAAAGGGGATTTCTCACGTCGCGGTCGTCATCGTCTTTGTCAGCGTTCGTTGTGTCATTGTCATCGTCGTCGGGGAGGTCGTCAAGGGAAGGGGGAGGTGTCCCCGACGACGATTGCCAGAGCTTGCCTCTAGTTTCGGGGAGTAATATACTCCCCTCTTACTAAGCTGATGTTTGCGAGATCGCCTTGTACGATTAGCAGGGCCATGCTCTGGGCCAAATCTACCCCGGGCCCAGACGGGGGGGGGGGGGATAAAACAAAGGAATTGAACCGAGGGACAAACCACACGTCGCCCAAGAAATCACTAAACTAAAGCTTAGCAATATAGGGATATAAAAGTCTACGATTGTGATCTATACTCAACAATATGAACTTCAGCAAGTTATTATTGTTTCATGAAGGTAATTAATAATTATTGCCTCCTATTGAAATGGCTCAAGATACTGTGGTGTTCTCTGACCCCAGACGGACTTATCTGAAATAATAGCATCTTATTTTATCTCTAAATGGAACAAGACTCCGCCTGGAGGACCACATTTCGCCATTCACCGTTCCAACATGCGTGAATGCCCAAGTCAGAATAAATCATGCGGAAAACCGTATTGCCATGACCAGTACATCAGATATGACAGTTATTTATTAATATTATTATTTATTATAGAAGTTGTAGAAAATATTACATAAAATTAAGATTTACAACTTAATGGAAAGTTAGAAAAGGGCCATAAGGCCCCATTTATAAAGTGTCGATAAAATACAAAAGATTGATGAATCAATGCTGAAAAAAACATAATTTGGTGCAATTGCGCCAGCCCTGACTTGATTTGAATACGCGTATGGGCCCGATCTTGAAAATGTGTTTTCCTGCATTTTTTCACTTGGCAGGGTCTCGCTCGGCTGCCCTGGCTCTCAGGCAATTTGTTCTCAGCCGTTGAGGCGGGCGACAAACTCTCCTTCCTCACGAAAACAGTTTTTACTATCCCCATTGAGTATAAAACCATCTAAAAGGGTATCACTATTTTCAAACTCCAATGGCATTTTATTACTCTCCCAAACCCAGACAGGGACAAAGGGGACAAAAATAAACTTTTGTGTACATTCATCGAGCATATCGGATAATTCATGTACTTAGCTCCCTTTTATTAGTACGGGTTGCCAACAGACAAAAGTATAACGGGCATCGATGTGCTACAAAGTCTGATCCAGAGATTGCGGATTCGAACACAATTTATTATTAATTTGTCCCAATTTCCTTAACGTTTCTTCCGTGTTCCCAGCATTACATGCAGCGCAATGCAAATGAGAATATTATAATTATGAATGTAATTAACATTATTGTTGGTACAACAGCCACTTCACATCCTATATTCCCCTAAGTTGGGAACGCCGTTTCCGTTGGAAAAGTAATTTCTGTGACAGTGACATTTACGCCAATGTCCGAAGGTTATAAATAATTCGTTTTGCAATGATCTTGTACAAGGTTACAATGTAAGAGAAAAGGTATAATCGATACTCATAGTATGTATTAAATGTATTTACTTGATGTGAGTTAAGACAGTATTGGAATCTTGAAACTGATATTATGTTATAATTGTTTATTATCCAGTTTACTTATTTATAGTGACAGGTATAAACTCATAAAATTTGTCATGGGGCCAAACTCCATGTCTGAGTGACATACTCGATCAGTGACAGGTAGCTATTGTCTTCCATAAGGTGTATAATATTTTTTTAATGATTTTTGTGGGAAGCCTGCCCAGGGTGCAATTCACGCGCCCCTCTTCAGGGTCTAACCGGGTACATGATGCGGATAGGACAATTGTGAAGGGATGTCCGAGGCCTTTTTAAGAGGACTAAATCCCTTTAAATTCGCATTAACGACGGGGGGAAAACCGGGGGAAACTTCAATGGGGTTTTCCGGCTCGAGGGGTTTTTGAACCGGGCCCCTACCAATCAGGTCGCGCGTTTAACGTTCATCACACTGTCGGTTTTCCATAAAAAAATCTCGCAGCTAGAAGTTGCTCGTTCAATACTGCCCAATAGGGTGCTCATGTCTACGCGGGAGGTAGTTGAGTCGATACCAAACCCCCGACTTTCCTTTTGGGGAAAAAAAATCCAAAGTTTCTGGTTGAATCGATGTTTTTTATAAAATAATTACACCCAATTTTAGAGTCTACCCCCCACAGTCCGTGATGATGACCCTTGGGACTTTTTTTAAAGGGACCAAAAACAACTGTCGGGCCCCTTCGATAGCGACACACCCTTTTTCAGCATGAACATTGTTTTAATTAATTTTTTAATTAACAACTTTTTTTTTATTTGAGGGCTTATTCTTTTTATGATTTTTATATTTTCGTATTGTTTTGAATTTCTCAAAGTCATTTTTTTAAATTTAACTTCAGGCATTTGTTTGTTTGGCACTTCTGGGGTTAAATATCTATCAGTCAATAAATTAATTAAAACTGGTATTAGTTTTAAAAGTCACGGAAAAAATTCTTTTTTAGTCCTCCCACCCAAAGCCACAATCCCTGCGAAGGGATTGCCCTGGTCAGGCCACCGCGATAGAACCAGGGGGGGTAGAACGTTTTAAAGTTGGGGGGGGGGGGATGGGGGAAATCCATTGAAAGATTTTGTAGGGGCAGCTGCCCTTTCCCAAAAAAAGGGAAAAAAAAAACACCATACTACAGTTTTTCGTCATGTTTTAACTGCACTCGGACTCTGTAAAAGATATTTTACTGCAAATATCTGGGGAATCTAAAAATGAAAAAAGAAAGTGAAATAAAACCCTTTAGTAAAATTTTAACCCAATTTTTTTTTGTAATGACGAAACTACAGGCAAATTCGTTTTTTCAAAATGACTGTCGAACTGTATAATGTTAGTGCATTTTACTCCAAATTCTGGATTTAAAATTTTTAAATCACATTTTTGCCCCCCTGGGCCCAAAATTGGGGGGGCTTTCCCCCCCTTCCCCCCCGGGGTTCCCAGCCCCTAGACATGGACGTTTTTTCGTGTAACGTAAAAAACTCGCAGTATCCTCCTTCACCCAAAACCCTCATTTTTGAAAACCAACCCCACCCTGGGGGGTTTGGAAATTTCGAAAAGCGGACTATGTTTTCAAAATTTATTTAGTAATCATGAAATTAATTTTTATAGTAAAGATTTTTTTAGTAAATCTGTTTAAAGTAAATGACATTATAGAATGGAAAAAAATAATGCTCCTCATTTCGTCTGTCACTGATACCGACGGTACGCCTGCCATGCATGGGCATTAAAGTCACGCCCTAGTAGTTCTACGTCTGCCCCCCGGCCACCCTACGGTACGCCTGCAGACGAGAGTTGACAAGCCCCCAATACACTTCTCAACCCGTAGAGTGGGGATTTTTCCAAAAAAATGTTAGTATTATCGTCTTCCTAAAATTGACATTTTGATGATCAAAAATTTATTGTATCTTCAATAATCTGAATAAACAAAAAAAAAAGTTTCGGAAAACGTCCACTCTTCAGATACCATACTAGGTTTATGTTTTTGGAGGAGAATATCCTGGTCTTGAAACCTTGAAAATGTTTTTTTCATGATTGCGGGCATCGAACCGGCGACCCTCCGACGCAGTGTCGTCTCATGGGAAAAAAAATTGAATAAAATTTTATTCTTGTCAACCGTTGGGTTTCTTTTTGCGCCACTCTAGGAGGAAAAGCCCATCGGGTAAAAACCAAGCCAGGGGTGGGGGAAAGGGAAAAGGGGGGTTCTCTTCTCACGTCGCGGTGTCCTCGTCTTTAGCATCTTTTCTTTGGCTTTTTTTCGTGGGGGGGCCCGTCGTCGTCGTCGCCCGTCGTCTCGTCGTCGGGGTTTGGTCCGTAAAGGGGAGGGGGAAGTATCCCCGAAAACGATTGCCAAAAGCTCGCCCTCTCTAGGGGGGAAAATTTTTTGAAAGAGGGATTTTTTTCTCTTTCCTCATCTTTAACGTTTGGGCGAGCCATGCTCGGGAAACCAAAATTCTACGCCGAACCCCGGGGGGGGGGGGGGGGGGAAAAAAAGGGAAAGTGTTTTTGAGTAAACATCCGAAAATTTTGGGCCCCACGGTCCCAGGCGGGAGAAAAAATAAAATCAAAAACGATACTTAAAATATTATTTTAGCTTATTGTGGTTCGCAGGGCCCCTTTAAAAAAAATACCCCTTTATTTATTATTATTTTATATTTTTTTATTAAAATTCCCTTTGGTTTTATGTTTTTAAAATTATATGAAAAAAAGACGTGGGCCCCTACTTTGGTCGCCTTTTTGCATCAATGTCTTTTTTCATATATTTTTTTTTTAAAAATGTTTCCCAAATTTTTTTCCCAAAACCCTATATACATCCACCCTTGGATTCCCACGTGCAAAGGGTCAAAAGCCCAAAACCAAACCCCGAGGCGCGCGTCCCCCAACAATGATCCCTTTTACGTTCGCTAGAAATTAATCGGGGTTTCTTCTGCTCTTTTTTCCGGAACCCATTCCCCTCTGTGGCCTTGATAACTCCCTCTAACGCGCGGACTCTGGCCCCTTCAGTATTCCTCTGAAACCCATGGCGACTAGCTCGTTCCTGCTGCTCATTGGCTGTAAAACTGTGCTGCTGTCAGCGATACCAGGTAGGACCCCGGGAATACCGGGTTTTAACCAGTTTTCTCTTTGACAAAACAATTACGTTTTTTCAAAATTTTTTTTTTATAACGGGAAAATAACGATGTTAAATAAGTTTCCCGCCTCATTCTGTAATTTTTTGCATTATTGTGCACTAATTTCATAAAAAAATAAAAAAATAGGGCCCATTCATTAAACTGTGAATAATAAAAAACAACAAATTTGGGTTTTACAGAACAATGTGAAAGCATGTTTACAATGTGACCCCTTCTAAGTGGGGGGGTTTTTTTACACAAAAAAGGTTTTTTATTGTAAAATTTTTTTCTTTTATTACTGGTCAACCCCTGAACCCAGTGTCTTGCTACGTATTATTGTAATAAATTTTAAAAAAACTTTTTAAAAGATATTTTTTACTTGGAATTTATAAATCCTGCTAATTATAAGCTAATTAGATGTTAATAATTAAATTAAATTTTGAAAATAAAATTCGTACCAAAGTTAAAAATTTTTTATTTTTTGATTCATTTTAAATGAAAATGGGCAGTCAAGCTGGGTATTTTTTTCAAATATTGTTTTCAACCCCTTATAAATTTAAAAATTGTATTGTTTTTATTTATTTTATTAAATTTTTAAAAAATAAAAAACAAAGAATTAGAAAAAAACGGAAAGTTTTGTTTAAATTGGGAGAAAACTTTGCGAATTAAATGTGGATGTTTTTTCATTAGTGGGGCGAACGATTCTTAAAAAAAAAAAAAAAAAAAAAAACCCCTAATCCCAGGCTAGGTAATAGTTGTTCATAGTTCACAAATTTTGACGATTTACAACATTGAAACGCCCGTGGTCTGTTTTTCTGTGGGAGTTTTGAGTACCCACTGCCCCCTGTTTTTTCTTGCTGTCCCCCAAAACACAAAAATCACTACAGCACACTTTCATGAAAGGGGTCGTGAGAAATATTTGATTGCATTATATTTTCCCAAAAAGGTTTCGGGATTTATATCATAAAACAAAATTTTTTTAAATTTTTTGATAATTGAATTTATGGGGGTTCAAATGATTTTTCAAAATTTTTTGTTATCGGCAATATTGGGGGCAATACTGGGGTTTCGTTATTGTAATCATTACAAATTTTAATAAATACCATGACTATTTTTTAATAAAACAGTTTAAGGGGGAACAGTCTACCAATAAATCTGAATACAAATATTCACACTCCCCATATCTTACATAAAAAAGGTTTTTTGTTGAGTAAAGAATGAAAAATAACACTTCTATTATTTAAAGCAACCCGTTTATGCCAGTTTTTTGTTTTACAAACCTGATTCCTTTATTTTTTCACTCTTGTCACCCTATCAACTTTTCGCCTGTTTTGTATTTTATAACCCCATTTATTTTTTTTTTCCCTTTTTTCATTTATCTTGGGGGTTTTATACTTTTGCTATTCACTTTTTTCTTGTTGTATTTGTTGTAAAATTGTAATTTGATAGTACTTAATTGTTTATGTTTTTTAATGATTTTTATACGTATTTGTATTGGTTTTGAATTGTATGTTTTAATTGTTTAGTTTTAGTAACCTAACACTTTTGGGTTAAAACCCAGAGATCAAAAAATATAATTATAATTTTAAGACGATCATTATTCAAACATTTCTTCATCCTACTTTAATATTATTTTTTAATTTATTTGTAATGTTTAATTAATATTAGGGAGACACGTTATCATCGGTTTTCGTTTTTACTTTACTCATTCAATAGGTGTACAAAGCTAGGTTCTCATGCGTACGCGTGATACTAGTTTCGTGACAAGTTCGAATCCCGCCAATAGCAATGTCTGAAAGTTTCCCAACGTTTTGTGATTGAGTCCCCTAAACAGCCCTCGGACATTCCCTTTACAGTTACCCTGCCACCATAATAACTTTAGTTACTTAGTGTGTACCGCACAGCTGACATCCTTACGAACAGTGGCGTTACTGGGAAGGGGCACAAATTTTTTATATAGGGATGAGGTATTGAAAATTATATATATAATGATATTTTTGCGTTTTTTGCGTTTTTCATCCTCTTTTATAAGGTTTTAGTCCATTTAAAAAAAATCGAAACAATATACTCCAATCACACTCCCTTTGAATTAAAACAATCTGTGGGTGGGGGCTGTGACTTGCATCGTCCCCCCCCCCCCCCCTCCCCCCAGACCCCCATTGTTCCGCATACCCCTTCACTAGCTGTGCTGACCTTGGAGGTTATAAAAATGTTCGCCTCCCCGAAAAACAAGGGTTATTAGTCACTCAACGGTTATAGCACTTCTTACGAAAAAGTTTTCTAGTCATTTACCAAGTTGTTACCATATTCTTATCAATATTAATTACATGTACACCCGTCGTCAAAAGTAAATCAAGGGTCTCGTTGTATCTACAATACCCAGTCCTCATTCTTCGTGGTAGTAATTACTATTATAAACACTCGCTGGCACATTTGGGCCCTGGGTCGAATACAGGTCCCTGTGTGAGTCCCAGGTTGAATCTTGGCTGGGCATGGGGGGGATGTGGCGACATTTGATCAAAATCATCGCTCGTTTAGCATTGTTGCCATAACATGAGACATAAGCCCACGTCCTCTCGTTATAATTACTATTTTGCATCACGCCTGCTTTGTAGCTTTCCAACTCCCACCAGTTTAAAATACAACATTTCATTTCCCCAAACGAGTTTTTTAAGACAGGTTGACCCGAAATGAACCCCAAGTGTTTATATTGCTGACTTGCGAGTCTATCACTTGTTTTTAGATTTGGCAGGACGGGTACGACCTGGGGCTACCTCGGGGTTCTCCCCGCAACCTCTCCCAGTCAATTCGCCTCTCAGATGATTTTTAGGGTCTACCCGGGCTTGGGTGAAACTATACCTTACATGGGTATGATGTCGGTGTTTATGTATATCTAAACAGTCCTCATCATCAGAACACTTTTAACTCTATGCCCAGTAATTTGGTTTTGGTATTCGCCCCCCCCCCCCCCCCCCCCCAGACGGGTTTTAATTGTAACTTCCTCTTTTTTGTTAAATTTTTAATACAATCCAAAATAACCAAAACTACCCTGCGAAATTTCGGGTTTTGTTAAAAAAAAACAAATACACTACGGGAGTTTTTCGCTTTAACGAAATTGAGAAAATTTCCCCGTTTTTTTGTCTACATTTGTCTTTTCAACAATTTTCTTCAAGGGGGATATTTACATTTACACTTCTGGTCTCTGTCTCGTACGGGGCTCAAAACGTAGCCTCCCAATCTAATATCCGCACCACCTCGCCCTTACGACTATGCCTAGTGTTAGCTGTGACCTGGACCTCACTCTGCCACTTCAACCTGACCCCGGGTCAACCTCTCCAACAGCTTCCAGTACATTACCATGTTTCAACTTAGCAACCTCAAACTGCCAGACAAGTATAATAATATCTACAATCAATACCCAGTCCTCATTCCTCGTGGTAGTAATTACTATTGTACAAACACTCGCTGGCACATTGGCCATTATTTTATTTATTATTTATTTTATTATTTTATTTACTCAGAAGTAGCTCATTCGCAATGCGTGAGACTATGATTCGGGCGGTCGCGGGTTCGAATCTTGATACCGGCAATCCTAGCGGAAAGTTTTCTTTGGCGAGTGCCGGAATTGAGTTCTCTCAAACAACCCTCGTACATTCCATTCACAATTACCCTTACTCCCTAATAACCTAGTTCTATTATAGTCACCTGAGGAAGGTCACTCCAGGTATAACTGATTTGTACGGTTGTACCCTACAACGGCCATCCCTACAAAAATCATCTTAGGAATAGCCTTATAATATGACCGATGTCGTTTCATGACAAACTATTCATGTTTCATAAGTCAGTGCATGAAGAGACCAGGGGGCAAAGGACAATAGGGGCAAAGGGTGGGGGTCATTGTTGGGGAGTCGCCCTGCTAAAATAAAAATTCATATTTCTCTGAGTACACTAGAGCCTTTCGGGGGAACCTACAAACCTGATCAAAGCCATAGTTTTCTTGCTATATCCTCCATCAGGGGAATGCCAGATATTAAAGTTTGAAAGTATCTATAGTAGCACAGGCGCGAGCGAAGCAAATTGAAGCGTCAATCTGACCTATTCAAAATGGCGATTTGGCTTTTCAATTTATGCTTTACATTATGTTTTAGATGCGATTAAGTATTTTTCTGTATTATTTTGATATGGTTTTATCTGTGCAGCTGGGGTTGACAAACAGAAACAAAAAGAATTATTGCATAAGGGGGAATTTTTTAATCGTTTGGTGTTTGGCTAAAATGCTCACTTGTCAAACCCGACAGCCTTTTAAAAATATTTGGGCTACAAATCGCTACAACCTAATTTTTCATACAAACCTATTCAAGATGGCTTAAACTGCACGCAAAGGGGCCAAAGACTGGGGATCAGCCCGCTTTGGTGTTAATCATTGGGAAACTATTACAAAAGGGTTGGATAGACCTAGTGAGGAAGTAACTTCCAAGGGTGGGGTCACAATGTCAGGTGTGCTGGACGGGAAATCAACCTACTATCTTGGATAGATTCTCGAAATCTGGCCTGACCTGCCAACTGTGTTAAAATCCCGCCCGCGGTTTACTGTGTAAGACACAATTACTAACACTGACTTGCTTGTAATGATAATACAACGCCTGGACATCTAGCTCTGATCGCAATATCATTTTATAAACAAGAAGAAATATTATTCTACACTAAGAAAACGCTTAAGTCCCACCGCGTTGTTGGATGAGCGTAATTGGTGCATTGAGCTACCATGTGTTATGTGGGTTTTCCGTTGTTCTGTGAAAAAATCATTACTAAGTTAAAGTTTTTTTTTAATTAATCGTAATTTAAAAAAAGAAAAAAATCGTAAAATTTTTGATTTTTTATAAGAAAATTTATTTGCTCAAAAAAACACACGAATAAAAATTCAAAAATTAAGGTTTCTGTGAAAAAAAACATTACAATAGGATAAACTGTAGGGGTTTTTAATCAAAAAATTGTTTTAAAAAGGGAAAAAGCTTAAATCCCCCCCGCGTTGTTTGGGTGCGCGTATATGGGGCATTGAGCTGCCATGTGTTACGCGGATTTTCTGTTGTTCTGTAAAAATTCTTACTTAGTCGAAGATTTTTTTTAAAATTTAAATTAAAATTAAAAAAAAAAATTTGCTTAATTTTTTTTAAATTTTAAATAATTTAAAAAAAAAATTTCTTAATTTTTTAATTAAACGTAAATTTAAAAAAAAAAAAGTAAAATTTCAATTTTTTATAAGAAAAAATATTCGTTGCGCCAAAAATTTTAACACAATATATTTAAATTTAGAAAAAAGGTTCTTAAAAAAAACATTACATAGGATAAAGCATGTAGGTGTTATAAGTCAAAGAATTGTTTTAAAAAAAAAAAAAAACCCGTAAATTACGTTTTTCATGAAAATTTTTTCGATTATGCTCAAATTTCATACGAATATTTTAAATTCATAAATTAAAGGGTTTCTGTGAAAAAATCATTACAATGGGATAAAGCATTATGTTTATAAGTCGAAAAAATTTTTTAAAAATCGAAAAAATCGTAAAATTCTTTTTTTTATGAAAAAAAATTTCCCCGTTGCGCTCAAAAGTGGCGTTCAAGTCAGAGATTTCGAAGGCCTCCAAAAAATTCATCGAAATCGAGTATCGGTTTACCCGGGAATGGGGGTTTTAACAAAACACCAAAAAATAAAAAAAAAAAAAGAAAAAAAAAAAAGAAAAAAGAGAAAAAAAAAAAAACTTCCGGATTTTTTTTTTTTCAGTGTAGTGAAATAAACTTCGCTTCCCGCTACGCTCGCTACGCTCATCCAAAAAAAAAAAACCCGTAAATTCGATTTCTAAGAAAAAATTTTTCGTTTGTGCTCAATTGTACTCCCATTTTAATTCAAAAAATTATGGTTCTGTAAAAAAATCTTTAAATGGGATAAAGCTGTAGTGTTAAAAGTCAAAAGATATTTTAAAAAAATCAAAAAAAATCGTAAAATTGCGATTTTCTGAAAATAATTTTCCGGGGATTTGCTAAAAAACGTGGCAGTTCTAATTTCAAAATTTTCAAAAAGGCCTCCAAAAATTTCATCAAATCGGAGTACGGTTTACCCGGGAAATCGTGCCCAAACGACAAAATAAAAAAAAAAAAAAAAACTTTCCCGGGATTTTTTTTAGTGTAGTAAAAGGGAAATCTTCGTTTCGCTCGCTACGCTCTCCAAAAAAAAGACATTACCATAAATTTTAAATTAAAATACATTAGTTAAAAACCTCGAAAGACATTTAGGGGGAATTTTAAATTGCTATTTATTAAGTACTCATTATAAAAATTTTTTAAAAAAAACATTCAGTCAGATTGCTATTTGGTAAAAACCTCTCCCGAAATTTTCCCATGCCCCTCGTGACGTATGAGCTACTTTTATCCGTTTTTCAGTTTTTTTACAATTTGATTTTTTTTTTTTAAAATTCAATACCAGCTCCCATTCCAGCGCGTTGGAAGTGAAGGTGTCCCCTGCGCCTAGTGTGAAGGCAAAAAGGTCAAGCACCCTTGTTGGCCCGGGTTTCATCTTCCTGTTTGACGGGGGCATGTGCATGAGGGGAGGGGGGGGGGGAGGGGGGGACGCGTCACTGAAAAAAAGGGGGGCCAAAATCCAACGTTAAAAAATTAAATATCGTTCCCAGACCATACAGAAAAAAGAACACTCTAAATTTCATGTGGAAGTAATGCGGAATTTAAACGCAAAAACCCATGAAAATTCTTTTTATGCGACAGAGTGGGGGTCGGGGATTCGGGGAGGGACTCAAAATCAAAAAATTGTATACTTTGTTTTTGGTTATAGGGTGTTTTCTACTCATTCATGTATGGTCTTTTTAAAATTTAAAAGGGGAAATTTATGGTGGGACTGAGTTTGGGGGTGTTTTTTCAACGAAAAATTCCTATATTTGACGTGGGCCGGCCCCCGACTTAAGTTTTAAACACGCAATGAGCCCTGCAACGACAGAGGAAGATTTTACTTAACTGTAGTTCTTTGTCGTGTCTGCATCTGTGTAATTAGATTTGTTTAGTGTTTTTGTAAACATTGTTTAACTGAATAGGATATATGTTAATAAATAATAAAATAAAAAAAAAAATAGTCAAAAGGAAAAATTAGAAAAGTGATAAAAGCGATCATAGTTTAGGACCCTCGGGTTTTCCCGTGCTCATTTTTAGGATCCTCACCATAAATCGCTAAAAAAATAACTGGTCAAATAATTTTCTCGGCGTCTTTTATTCGACCCCCGGGTTTCGGGGGTTTCACTGCTTTTAACCCGTTGACCACTGCATGGACCAAATGCAACTGCACGCACATGCATCGACGGAAGACTTTTTATTTCGTGCTGTGTGAAATCTTATTTAAAAATTAAAATTATCAAAAAAAAAACTTTTTTTAAAATGTGGACTTTTTGTCTAGAGCCAATTTAGAAGCAAAATTTGGGTTTCGAAATCTTTTTATTGTCCTTTAAAGTCGCCACGCTGCAGTTGCTAAAATTTGCCTTTTCATGTTTATAAGATTTGTCTTTATGAACAGAGGTTTTTAGCGGGGTTTTTCTTTTCTACCCTACTCAAGGTCAAGACTTTCCCCCCCGGCCATTAAAGGTTTATCTTAAAAAGGAACCTTCCCCCCCGAGCCGATGAGCGACCCCTGCATGGGCGCTCTGCAAAGCGCTTCCAAGTGTGATCGCGCTCGCCATGCAGGAACGGACTGTGGCCTGTTCGCGATTACTCGTCCATATTTGGGAAAACGCCGGGAAGCCCGTATCCCCGGGGACGCAGCCAACCGGGCCCGGGGGGTAAGAGAAAGGGGGGGTTATTTTGAAGAGGCCCCCGGGTTGAAAGCCCCTATTAAATACAAGGGGGAAAGTAATTCTTTTTACCGGGCCATCGATTTGGAGCGAATTTTACTTCTTCATGAGCTATATTATAGAGAATCAGTTTTTTTTTTTGAACAACTTTTAAGTAATTTAAATTTCGGGGTTTTCATGAGCCAATTTTGGGAAAAGGTTAAAATGAGGTGTAAAAACCCAAGGTTAGTAACATTTCGAAGGACCCTGTTTCTTATCAGGTGGAGTATAGGTCCTCTGTCAAGACAAACCTATAAAAGTTATACTTAATATGGTGGGGAGGAAGCGGAATTAGAGGCAAAAATAGGGATTTAGATAAAATCGAATTTTAAAATTATACTGTCGGACATTTCAAGGTAACGCTTATTATTTTTCTAAAAAAATTAACCAGAATTTGACTTTAAAGGGGTGATTCTATTTTTTAGCAATGCAAGTTATTCACAACTCTGCTGTTGTTTTCAACGTACTACTACAAATCCATTGTATTGTTGTGACTTGCTTAATAAATATACTAAGGCGTCAAGACGTAATAAGTTGTAAAAATTAACATGTAGCTCTCGCTAAATTCAAAACGGTGAAACGCTACTATTGTTTATTTCAGTGGCCGGTATGGCAACACGGGTCAGCGACAAAAACAGTCTACCTGCATCCGTTCTTCACAAACAAAACCGTCATCCGGTCGAAGTCTTTTACGATTTTAATTTCATCTGTGTGTCCTTCATCGCATCATGATCGCATCTATCAAACACGTGCGCAAAATGTGCACAATGTATTATATTAGAATAGCATGCGAGTATAAATAATTAGTTGAGACATTTTTTCTTTACAAAGACCTGAAAAATACTCAGCACCGTTCTATGAAAGCATAAATTGCGAGTTTTATAGACGTCAATCTTCTCTTTGTAATCGATTACACTATTTGATCATTGATCTAAAGAAATAATCTAACACCCCGAAGTTGTTTGACCATTTTCTCAATAGAATTAGGTGTCAAAATTTCTTCTTTATGCGTTTATGCATTTTTTTATTGTACATTTTCCTATTAAGTTTGATATAATAATGTTGAAGTACAGGTAACTCAGATTCAAAATTAAAAAATACCCTGTTTCATAATAATTAATGTAACTTTTCAACAATAATAATTGTAAAAAGAAAGAGAAAAAGATTTTATAGTGTTCTTTATAATACAGCAACAAGCCGCAGTTGCGCAAGTCATTTCTTCACCACATAAAAGTAATTTATAAAACAATTTCACTTTAATGATTCATTTACTTCGTCATTTTAATAAGTGCATTTCCCTTTCCGTTTAGTTCCGAGATAATAACTCGATAGCGGGTCACGATGACTGGTAATGAGTCCACGCTGCGAGGAAACCTGGCGGTCGACTATTGTTTTTATTAAGTTACTCGCTACCTACATTTTTTCACAGCCGAGGGCTACTAGAATCATCTGTGAGGTTATGTTGACCATCTATGCGAAAATAGCAATATTCAAATTATTACATTTCCAGCAAAAAACTTTTAAAAGTAGCATAAGTTTTTACTTTTAACTTACAATGTTCCCCTTCATTAAATTGATATATATTAGCCAAGTATATTTCCGTCAATAAAAGCGTAGGACTAGTAATTGTGATAATATCCAACCTAAGTGTGATGTTTGCTAACATTTCGTAACAATCCTTAAAAACTTTCGGTTCGAAGGGTAAACAAACGTTATTGTCTTTGTGACTAGAAACATTCTGAGTTTTAAATTAAGGCCAGTGAAATGTGTGTATGTTTTGAGCACGTGTGCGCGTGGTGAAATGTGTGTATGTTTTGAGCACGTGTGCGCGTGTTCATGTAATGTGTGCGCGTGCGCGTGTTGTAAGTGTGCGCGTGCATGCATTTTTGTTGTGTTCATGCAAGTGCGTGTGTATGTATGTATTAACACACCATTCTTTTTTAAAGAAAGTTTCCAAAACGAATCAGGCTCCTCTCAAACCTACGGTATTATTATAATTCTAGGTGAGAGGCAAGCAAGCAGAGTTTTAGGCACGCCCGCCAGAATACAAGAGTTGTGTTTGGATCTTGATTTCAGCGTTCGAGAGATGCGTTACCGAACCGTTCTGCGCAGCCCGGACCGTCCAAGAATACATGACCAGATACTCGCAGGTAACCGTAACAAGTCATTGACGAGAAACCAGGATAGACAAACAAAACAACATCGGCTAATATTTAATGGACTTTTTAGATCAACAAAATAAATTACTATTTGTTTTTTTTTTTTTTTTTACACAATTTATTAAAACGTTTTAAAATCAAAGACTTCATTTACATTTCCAGGACATATTTTGTGCAAAGTTCCGGCACCATCTTCATGTTTATTACACATTTGCAAGGTGAATAAATAAATAAATATATAAATAAATAAATAAATAAATAAATAAGTACATAAATAAATAAATAGATAAATAAATAAATAAAAAAAAAGAAAGAAAGAAAGAAAGAAAAGGAAAGAAAGAAAGAAAGAAAGAAAGAAAGAAAGAAAGAAATAAATAAATGGACAATAACATGGTGCAAACTAAAATCCCACTTCAAGTCAGCTCAATGGGTCTAGACTTTGAAAACAATATCAAGTATTTTTTATGTTTTTATTTATTCATTTATTTATTGCAGTCTCATAAATGACGTAGATTTCAGGTCGGGATAGGCGCCAGCCCGGATTCAAACCCCGGTCGGATAGATTTGGTAATTTCTGGATATAGTATTAAAAATGAACAATTACATGTACGGGAGTGTTTCCCAAACGAAACATTTAATAAGATTAGATAAAGTTTCATTTCATCGACACAATGATTACAATTCTTCAAGCTACAGCTATTATAATGTGTGCTGTGTTCCCCAGGACTGCGACGGGAACGGGATAACAGATTGTCAGGACTATGCGGCTATCCACCACCTGGGTAGGGGATGCGAGGGAACCCTGGACCGCTCTTACAAGCGGGACTTTCAAACCTGCCAGCGACGAGTCAAGCCGGGGCGCAAGTAAAGAGCGGAGTCTGCGGACCGCTCTTACAGGCGGGACTTGCAAACCTGCCAGCGATGCGTCAAGCCGGGGCGCAAGTAAAGAGGGGAGTCTGGAGGAAGAGGAGCAAACCCGACTACGAGTAGGGAACTAACAAACAACATGTGAGGTGGGGGCGCCAAGCTTCGTAACCAGGCGCGTCATCACGTCAATATACGCGTCTCACTTGCATTATGTTATATTTATTTTATATCAATACACATATTAATTTGTATCTTATAATGTTAGGTATTATTAAAGTTATATTTATGCATAAATTGTTGTTACTGTATTGACTTTGTAACACTTTGCAAATGTTTACTGTACGAAGCTACTTTCAGGTTTATTCACGAATTTAAATTTTGAAAAATTTGATTTGATTTTGAATTTGATGATTTGATTTGAAATGAGAGGATGATTTGATCATCATGCAATTTGTTTTGTGAAAATCTGAAAGCCCGAAGTGAGTAGATATATATACGAATGATCGTAGATCGAATCCCAGTAGGGGCATATCTTTATGATGGTCACTATCACAATACAACGCTGAAAAAATTAGGGAACAATAATTTGATTTAATGTGGTAACCAAACATTAATTGTGTTCTTGATTCAAATCAAATTAAAAAAATTTGTATCCTACTAACTTAGTTTAAAAATATGTATACAATTATTCCTTCACGTTTAAAAGGGGATTAGATATTTTTAGGCACACATTACATTAATGTTGTGTAGTGATTTTTGTTCGTGGAGAAAATAGCAAACGTGACATTTTATAGAGTGCAACAATATTTTATTATTGTAGTGAAGATAAACGCCCAAACTGAGGTAAAAAATGCCATTCACCACTAAGAAAAAACTATGAAAATGGGATTAGTTGTTTGAAAAGTGTTAGTTAATGAGTAAGTTAGTTTGGTGGCTTTAATTCTCCAAGCTGGTGTAATCAGCGTTTTGGGAGAAACGTCAACAAAGAATAGAGTAGATGAGCTATTTCCTCCTGTAAAACCCCAACCTGGATCTAACAAGGCAACTGTGGACAAGGATTGTTATAACATCCGTCTGGCGTGAGACAGCTCGAGCGTAACCCGACAACTGTTTGGGTTGTATTTAGTTGTAGCAACACTCAAATCTTGAACTAACCAAGGTGTAATCTCCCAATTACATTATCAGCATCCCGTTTCTATATTCTGTTAGTCAAGGCTGGTCTTGTAGGACACACTGGAGTCCGTGTTCCGTACACAGCGCTGGACACGATGTGTATTGCTTTTAGTGCCAACCTTGCCCACAAAACAAGATAATTACAAGAGTTTATTTCTAAAAACTCATCATCCAATAATTAGGATATCATTTTTATGACGTCCTTCGACTGAACATACTCTATCGATGTTTCCAAACTCGGAACTGGAAAGTATCAGTGTATTCAAACTTATTCTCGAGTGATCAATTTGGAATCTTGTCTTAAAATTTCGCCGTGCACCAACCAGTCACCAATAAATTTCTATACCACGTGAGTAATATAATATAGTTCATTTTTAATGACCCAAACATTGCGAATTAATCAAGTTTAGTCGTTACTCGCAATGGGATCGACTAAAGACGGAGATGTTTTATTTCTCGAGTTCTGTGTTAGGTGATGCATGAGACTGTACAAGTAAATATCACATGAACTCAATTCCCTTTTCTTTCATCATTACCTGAGTATATCCGCAATTACATTATGGCAACAATAGTGCATAACAACAGTAAACAAGCATGGGCAGGAGAGTACACATAAGAGCGAGAGAAACTACTTTCTCAACTGTCGTCGAATACAGAAATAAAATAAATCGTTGTGCGCTTATCTTTTTGGTGAAGTTGCCGGGTAAGCTATCCACTTAGAAAAATGCTGTGAGGTGGAGAATGGGAATGGTGGAGGTGCCGGGTCATAGATTCCCAAACTTTCTGGAGGAACTATCCACCCCCACCCCACCCCCACACCCCCCACCCGTCTCGATACCACCAGGGTCGCCAAAAACATTCGGTATCAACAAACTGTTCTAGGATAAAATTAATGAGACGAGGGAGCGCAGCGACTGCGAACGGGTCTTCTAGTGATTAAGTCCGTAAAATGTATGTTTGTTTTTCCGATCACATATGGCCGTACGGCCAAACCGAACAGATAACTGTGAGTGAGAACTGCGAACAAAATTAGCTAAATCCGTTGAGTTGAGATTTAAAACTACAAGTAATAATAAACTAATAAATATTTTGAAAAAATGTGTAGGTTTTAAATTTAAAAACAACAATGGTTTTTTTTCTTGAATCTTTTTGAAGGTTGTGAGTGCACCCAAAAGCCAAGGTGGTCTATTTCGGGGTTTCGATCCCCGGGGGTCGGCTTTCTGTTGACAATACGCAGCGGTTTCAAAGCCCGGGGAACCTGGGAAAAGAAAAAGAAAAATTAAAACATTTTAAAAATTAGAATTTTTAAAAAAATACTTACATTTTTCCCCCAACTCTTTTTTTAATTGTAAAAAAATTTAAATAAAAAGGAAACGGAAACAGCCCCAAAAAGGGGGGGAAAACCCTAATTAAAAAGGGTGTTAAGGGGATAAGATTTTTTTCATAAAAAGAAACAAATTTGCAATGTTTAGGTTTTGATATGGGAAACAAAAAGCTTATTTTGATGTTAATTTGGTGGGCAATGTAAAAGCGGAGGCCCCCTTTTTTGAGGGTGAAAACGCAAAAGAGGGCCGGACAGAAGGTATCTGGAGATTTTTTCGCTCCAAAATAAGACTTTTTTTTTTTTAAATGAATAATAAAAAACCAAAAGGGAAGAAGTCTTGAAATTTATGAAAAAACGGGGAGAACTTTTAATTCACTCATTTATAAAGGGGGGTTTTTGTTTTAAAAGACTGTTTAAAACAAAACGCGTGCAATTTAAGTTTTTAGGGTGTTTTGGGCCACAAGTCTCGTCGAGACGCGGGACAGTACAATAATTTTTTACAAATAATTAGGTACGTGTGCGGGGCAACCCAGCCCAAAAAGTCCGATAGAGCCGTGTGCCTGATGTAAAAAAAACCCGACAAATTATCTTTTATTACTGAAAATGTGAATTTATTTTTTGAGTTTTGGGCCCAGTTTCAGGAAACACTGGTGTCAAAAACCACAGGGGTGGGGAGAGGGGGGGGAAGTGGGGGTAGGGGGGGGGCGGTGGGGCGTAGACCCCCCCATTTATCGGATTGATCCCCACGGGGGAGCGGTGGACTAACCTTGTGTCGAACCAGTGGGTAGGGGTGAAGGGGGACAGGGGGCCCGGATACAGGGGGGGCCCCCCCCCCCCCTTCACCTCTCCCCCCCGGGTATCCGCCACTCACTACTCCACGGGGGTTTTCCGGCCGGGGTTTAGTCTCTATCACCGCTCCCCAGTGGAAAATACACCCCCTGATTCAGGGGGGGGACCATCGCCCTTAAAACCCCCCCCCCCTCCTATACCCGGGCCATTTTCCCCCCCCCTACCCATTTACGGGACCATGGGGCCCAGCGTTTACTAAAGAAAACTGGTGTCAGGACCCCTTGTATAGTGGGGTTTTGGGGGGGGGAAGTGGCGGATATAGGAAAAGGGGGAAAGTAGGGCGATGGTTTCCCCCCCCCGAATCGGGGTAGACCCCCCCACTGGGAAGGGGGGGGGACTAGACACTAACCCCCGTGCCAGAACAAGTAGCGCGGAGGGGGCGAATCCCGAACCCCCCAAGTGGCGGGAGAAAGGTTCGGTGGTCGCGCTCCGATCGCTTCCCCTTTTTTGGGCATAAACCCCGCTTTTTAGTTTTACCCCACCTTTATTCATCTCATGGTTTAGGAAAGCTTTTGGCATCTTGCGGGACGGGGGTCCCGTTCCAAAGGGCCCGTCCGTTTTACCCACATCTTGGAGGCGGCGGTGTTGACGCTGGTGCCGCGGGCCCGGGACCCGCAACAGGGGCGTTAAAGGGGGGGGTGGTGCTGATCACGGGGGGGGGGGGCGGCATCGGGGGGCTACTGGCCCTCAGGTTTTGCCAAGCTCGGGGCAACGGTCGTCGTTGGGGTAAAACAAGAAGGGTAAGTAAGCTACACACCCCCTTTAAATAAATAAAAAAAACAGTGGGTTTTTTGTACCGGTTTGCGCACGAGATTTTGATTGTTAGGGCGCGATTTTTTGGATTTTCCCTCACCGGGGGGAATCCCGACTGGAGGGGGGTTCGAGGGGGTTTTTTTCGGCAAAGGAAAGGTTGTTTATTTGGGATTCAAAAGTTAAAATTGCCTTTGACATACTAAATTATTTTTATTTTTAAATTTTTTTTTTGTTATTCTCATTATTATTCCGGTTTTTTTCGGAAGGGATGTGGATGAGGTACTGTATATAGGGGATTTTCAAATGTCATTTTATAACGGTTTTGTAGCATCTTTTTTTTTGGGCCCTTTTTAAAAACCTTTAAGTGTATGAAGTTTTTTAATATTTTCATTTTGAAATTATTTTCTTAAAGGGTTTAATTAATATCAATTGAAAAAAAATTGTTTATTCACCCCAAAACCAAAGGGGTATATGTAAAAAAATTAAAAAATTTAAATGAATTTAAAAACCAGTTTTAGTGAAAAACTAGCGCTTTTTTATAGCATCTATTCCCCAAAATGCTATTTTCACGTAGGCCTACCACTAATGATGGACCTTATGGTGGCTCGTTACTATGACGACTCCTTTAGTTGGCGTTTATAATTAAGTATCAAGTACCTCGAAATGTGAATAAAAAAGCTTTAACGAGGAATCGCACCGGCACCGTGGATCTTCCTCATTGGAAGCGGAACAGGAACACATTCACTGGCCTAGCTAGGAATTCAAAGGCCTGGGTGCAAGGTTGCCCGATGGGCCCCATTGCCATTCTTCTCATTTCTCATGACCCCATTTTTATAACGATGTATAAATATGTGTATTTTAAAATAATTCTATGAATGTAGTTTAAAAATTATGTATACTAATAAAAACCCTAACTTACAAAGTCAATTGATTGGAAAAATACTAAAACGATTTAAAAAATTATTTCCAATAATTAACTTTAGTATATTATCCAAATCCGAATGTCAAGTAAGCTGCATCGGTCGGGCCCGTTTCATGAGAGTTTCTGTTCTGCGATTGTGTCTATGAATCATCCAGATTCACTTTTCTCGCTCGTTGCTCTTCGAAGACAAAATCGACTGGCCACTTGACGTTTTGACCATACTTTAGAGGCTGACTAGTTTTTGTATTAATTTAAAATTCTAAAACGACCCTTTTTGCTGCTGCAAGCCACGGGAATCTTTAAAATCAACAGCATCCGATTGCTGTACAGATGTCCGGAAAACTTGAAACTATAAAGACGCAAGTTTTTTGATAACAAGGTCGCAAGTTCTTTTTCAATGTCTTGATTTAAAATTAATTTGACATTACTTGGCCCGGTAGAGATTTTAAGTCCTCATTATACTCTGTTGCTAAAGGTTGGTAAAATTGGGAAAATTAGTCAAATACAGCTTTAAAAGTGTTTAATGCCAGAATTTGTTCGTCTGATAATGTAGCAAATGTAGTAAAGACCAGTGTATAACTATGGTATATTAGAGTTTGGATGTGAAGGGGTGTCCGAGGGCTTTCAATCCCTTGCATTCGAGCTAACGAATGAGGAAAACCTAGGAAAAACCATCAGTCTGGATAGTCGGTCTCGACGGGATTTGAACCCGAGACCCAACACTGTCGGTGCTATAACACTTTTGATTAATATATTTGAAAACACGTGTTTGAAATACGTTATGAACTAACTATATTATATGTTCGTATGTAAAATAAGAGAAATAAATTAAATCAAATTAAATGTGCTGGCGAAAAAGCTAGGTCCACCATTGATATACGCTTTAATGCCAAGCCTTACTAAACGACACAACTTAGTTTACATTCAACGCGTAGGAAGGACTTGCGACGCCTGAACATTATTATATCTCTTACGTTATTTTATTTCAATGGAGAAAGAAACTAAACTACTTGTCAACCTCAACCTCATTTTTTTTCTTTGAGAAAATGGGATTGTACGTCATGTTTTGAATGTAAAGTGCAGACCTCGGGGTATGCAAAGCACGTGCATTTGTATTCATGCGTCTGCTACTCTTGTGTTCCAACTATTATAATGCAAGGTGCAGAGGCAGGCGTGCCACTGCAAGCAATAATTGTTTGTTTCTATACCACGACTATCGAAGACAGATTCATTGGCGTTCATTCCTTATTAGTGTTAATTTAATTTTTAAGTCATGCTAAATACTATATATTTGCTCGGTACATAACAAATTGCATGTCAGTGCTTCGTTTGTGCTGGTACGCTGTCAATATATACGCCAACGCCGTAGTATTTAAAATGCATATGGCGTATGTTTTCATTGGTTTAAATTTTATACTTTCAATATATTTTTATAATAAACCCTAACCCTTAAAATAATCTCATTTCCTATTCATTTTATATTTACAAACAGGACACCCACATACTTGGGTCTCTTCGAGCTTGTAGATTATATTAGGGCCCACCCACGCACACCACAAACTATATTTTTATGCTATTATCAAAATTCAAAATATAATATGTTGTTTAAGCGTATGACTGACTACCTTCTTCAGTACAAAAAGAACTGAGAAATTGTTTCTTCTATGTAAATTCCTGTAAATTTGTCCTTTAGCAAGTACAGTTTGCGAGATAATATTCGGGGAAGCAAATACGCTTGTAATTGGATGAGCGTAGCGAGCGAAGCGAGCGAAGCGAAGACTTCAATTTCACTGACCCCCAAAAAATTTAGCTCCAATGTTTTTTTGTTTTTTTGTTTTTTTTTTTTTTTTTGTTTTTCTGTCTGTTTGTTCGCTCTCTACCGGGCAAACGGCATATTTATGCGATCTTGATGAAAATTTGAGGGACCCTTCGTTTTCTCTGAACTTAGACCTTGCTACGTTTTTGGGTACAATCGAAGAAATATTTCTCATGAATATCGTACTTTTTACGATTTTTTCGATTTTTAGTGCGATATTTTCGTCACATTTGGGTCGATTCTGACCAAACGGGTGGGGCTACAACGTTCATATTATACATGAACTTTAGGATTATGGTAATGTAGTACCTTTTGAAACAAAAAGCTGAAAAAGTTAGCTAGAACCCTTATAAATAAAGGTTTTAATATGAGTTTTTCGATTTTTAGTTCGATATTTTCGTCACATTTGGGCCGATTCTGACCAAACGGGTGGGGCTACAACGTTCATATTTCACATTGACATTGAGGTTATAGTGATAAAGTACCTTTTAAAATAAAAAGCTGAGAAAGTTATCTAGAATTCATAGAAATAAAGGTTTTAATATGAGTTTTTCGATTTTTTAGTGCGATATTTTCGTCGCATTTGGACCGATTGTGACCAAACGGGTGGGGCTACAACGTTCATATTTCACATGGACATTAAGGTTATGGTGATATGGTGATAGTACCTTTTGAAAGAAAAAGTTGAAAAAGTTAGCTAGAATCCATAGAAATAAAGGTTTTAATATGAGTTTTTTTACTTTAAGTGCGATATTTTCGTCACATTTAGGCCGATTTTGACCAAACGGGTGGGGCAAACAATGTTCATATTTCACATGGACATTACGGTTATGGTGATGTAGTACCTTTTTAAGAAAAAGTTGCAAAAGTTGGCAAAGTTAGCCAGAATGTATAGAAATAAAGGTTTTAAAATGTGTTTTTTGAGGTTTATAATAACAACTAACAAGAAACAATTGAAACTTGACAACAGTCACCTACAATGCATTCACAAAGCACTTGCAAAGGAAAAGTTGTCCCACGCAAACTTAAAATTTACAAAAACGCTCATCCATCAACGTGGCGGGACTTTAGCGTTTTCCTAGTAATTAAAAATTTGTTTCAATTTGTTTTCATCCAATCGGTCCACTCTTTTTCCTCAACCACAATTTTTCAACTCCCGACCCAAATAATTGGATGAGCGAAGCGAAGACTTCAATTTCACCGACCCCCAAAAAAATTTAGCTCGAGTGTTTTTTTTTTTTTTCCGTCTGTTTGTTCGCTCTCTACCGGGCAAACGGCATATGCGATCTTGATGAAAATTTGACACGACCTTCGTTTTCTCTAAACTTAGACTTGCTACATTTTTGGGTACAATCGAAGAAATATTTCTCATGAATATCGTACTTTTACGATTTTTTTTCGATTTTTAGTGCGATATTTTCGTGACATTTGGGCCGATTTTGACCAAACGGGTGGGGCTACAACGTTCATATTTCACATGGACATTAAGGTAATGATTATGTATTGCTTTCTGAAAGAAAAAGTTGAAAAAGTTAGCCAGAATCTATAGAAATAAAGCTTTTAATATAAGTTTTTTGATTTTTTGTGTGATATTTTCGTGCCATTTGGGCCAATTCTGACCAAACGGGTGGGGCTACAACGTTCATATTATACGTAACATGGACATTAAGGTTATGGTGATGTAGTACCTTTTGAGTGAAAAAGTTGAAAAAGTTAGCCAGAATCCATAGATATAAAGCTTTTAATATAAGTTTTTTACGATAAATAATACCAATTGACAAGAAACAATAGAAACTTGACAACAATCACCTACAATGCGTAGGCAACAAAACAAAGCACTTGCAAAAGTAAAGATATCCCACGCAAACTAAAAACTTTAAAAAGCTCATCCATCAACGCGGCGGGACTTTAGCGTTTTCCTAGTTACTGCAATAATAGTTCGCTCTGGGCTGGGATGCTAGCCGACATTCTTACCCACGAGGAAAACTGAACTGTAAACTCCGAAGTCAGTTGGCACGTGTTAAAACAAGAGCGTTTACTGTGTTAATTGATGCTCAGTTCAGTGCGCCACTGGTTTAGCCTCTTGAACACACCTCTCTTCTAACTAAACGGTCTAACACGACCTACGCTCATTGGATGAGCGAAGCGAAGACTTCAATTTCACCGACCCCCCAAAAAATTTAGCTCGGTTGTTGTTTTTTTTTTGTTTGTTTTTTTTTCCGTCTGTTTGTTCGCTCTCTACCGGGCAAACGGCATATGCGATCTTGATGAAAATTTGACACGACCTTCGTTTTCTCTGAACTTAGACTTGCCACGTTTTGGGTGCAATCGAAGAAATATTTCTCAAGAATATCGTACTTTTACGATTTTTTTCGATTTTTAGTGCGATATTTTCGTGCCATTTGGGCCAATTCTGACCAAACGGGTGGGGCTACAACGTTCATATTTCACATGCACATTAAGGTAATGGTGATGTATTACTTTCTGAAAGAAAAAGTTGAAAAGTTAGCCAGAATCGAGAGAAATAAAGCTTTTAATATACGTTTTTTGACTTTTTGTGCGATATTTTCGTGCCATTTGGGCCAATTATGACCAAACGGGTGGGGCTACAACGTTCATATTATACATGGACATTAAGGTTATGGTGATGTAGTACCTTTTGAAAGAAAATGTTGAAAAAGTTAGCCAGAATCCAAAGAAATATAGCTTTTAATGTAAGATTTTTACGTTAAATAATAACAAATTAACAAGAAACAATAGAAACTTGACAACAATCACCTACAATGCGTCGGCAGAAAAAAAAGCACTTGCAAAAGTAAAGATATCCCATGCAAACTAAAAACTTTAAAAAAGCTCATCCATCAACGCGGCGGGACTTTAGCGTTTTCCTAGTTACCGAAACTCAAAGTCGAGATACTTTGCTGTTACTTTGCAATTTGTTATTTCTAATTTTCTCAATTCGGTGTTTCGCAATTTTTCCAGACAAATACATAATAATATAAATGAAGGGTTGAACAAAAAACGTAATTACTCTAATCCAACCACCTCTCTCGCACTTATACACAAACATGGCGATCTTAAATAACCTTGGCTCGAGCGCTAAGCGCTCGACTCTGATTCGGGAGGTCCCGGCTTCAAATCCCGTCCAAGACCGGCAATCCTGACTGAAGTTTTTCGAGGTTTTCTTTAGTCGTTAATGCAAATGCAAGGAATTGAGTTATCTGAAACGGCCCTCTGACATCCCTTCATAATTATCTATTCCAATATACCTAGTTAGAAGAGGGGCACATCAGGTAAAACTGGTGTGCACCCTAAAACGGGTGTCCTACAAAAATGTGTATCACCAAAACTACTCAGACATAAAAGATACAGTTTCTCACCCATTTGCTACTGCTTTTTTATGTTAACTTCATCTCTCTTTAGTTTTGTTTTGTTTTGTTCATCTTCACAACGGAAATTTGTTTAAAATTCAAACATTTATTTATTTAAATTACAAAAATTAAACAAAAAATTACTATTATTGTAAGAAGTAAGATAAAGTACCGGTACCGTAGTCACAACTGTGGCTACAACAATTTTTAACCACTTCGACCGCCAGGTAAGAAATATTCTCCCTCCCCTGTGGCTTAATAATAATTATACAGACAACCCTTTTTTATCAAGGTTCGTTCGTGGTTGATTAGGAGTAGACCGGGTGAACCAGAATCCCCTCGCTCCAGAGGTTCGAACATTCGAGGAGTAAAGTGTATACAGTGTGGGGTCGACGACTCTGGTAAACAAAGCAGCGGCGAGCATTCACACTCGAAGTAAGAAAGTAAGAGGGAGCCTTGGAAGAGAGATGAGAAAGAAAGTGGAAGGAACTTGGTTTACGTAAATTCAATGTCTCTTGTTTCATGGCCAGGGCTGGACTACCTCGAAACTCGTGTACAGGCTGGCTCAGAAGTTTTGCAGCACAGGTGGCTCGAGGTACAGGCTGGTTCAGAAGCCATGCAATATACGCGTGCAGGCATCTCCTACTGCTAACATACGTTGTATTGGGGAGGTTTTTGCGAGATTTGTAAAAAAATATTTGAGAGTAAAATATATGAATTATAATAACTAGGAAAACGCTAAAGTCCCGCCGCGTTGATGGATGAGCTTTTTAAAGTTTTTAGTTTGGCGTGGAATATCTTTACTTTTGCAAGTGCTTTGTTTTGCTGCCTACGCATTGTAGGTGAATGTTGCCAAGTTTCTTTTGTTTCTTGTCAATTGGTATTATTTACCGTAAAAAACTTATATTAAAAGCTTTATTTCTATGGATTCTGGCTAACTTTTTCAACTTATTCTTTCAAAAGGTACTACATCACCATAACCTTAATGTCCATGTATAATATGAACGTTGTAGCCCCACCCGTTTGGTCAGAATTGGCCCAAATGGCACGAAAATATCGCACAAAAAGTCAAAAAACTTATATTAAAAGCTTTATTTCTCTCGATTCTGGCTAACTTTTTCAACTTTTTCTTTTAGAAAGCACTACATCACCATAACCTTAATGTCCATGTGAAATATGAACGTTGTAGCCCCACAGTTTGGTCAGAATTGGCCCAAATGGCACGAAAATATCGCACTAAAAATTGAAAAAAATCGTAAAAGTACGATATTCATGAGAAATATTTCTTCGATTGTACCCAAAAAATGTAGCAAGTCTAAGTTCAGAGAAAACGAGGTCGTGTCAAATTTTCATCAAGATCGCATATGCCGTTTGCCCGGTAGAGAGCGAACAAACAGACGGAAAAAACAAAAACAAACAAACAAACAAACAAACAAAACAAAAAAAAAAAAAAAAAACACCCGAGCTAAATTTTTGGGGGGTCAGTGAAATTGAAGTCTTCGCTTCGCTCATCCAATAAAAATTAATAGTATATAGTTATTGCAAAGAAACATAATTTATAAAATATATAGTTATGGGGAGTGGGGGGGGGGAGACACAACTTCTTATCTTTCTAAGAATATTATTAGGTAGGTACTATACTTAGTGTATCCAATCATGTGATATGTTTTAATCTTATCGGTACATAAATGAGTAACTTCATTCTAAAAAGAAAAACGTGTAGATCGTGTATATTTTAATTAATGTTTCGTGTGCCCTAGTCTACCTTCCTCCCAACACCACCCGAGGTGCCCGCATAGACACGGTTGGTTACCTGAAGTCTACAGAGCGCGTGATACTTCTAGTAGGAAGGTCGTCGGTTCGACACCCGAGAGCGGGAGTGGCAATCTAAGTCGAGGTGTTTCCAATGTCTCTCATCGTTGAACTGTTGGCCATTGTCTCCAACCTTCCTCGCGTAGTATTCCCAACATATTGTCCGTGGGAAATATTGCTACGAAACAATGTATTTGTTTATTGTTTAGTTACACAGCAAATTATCAGATTTCTATTCTAACTTCCAGCATGAGATAGTTGCATTCAATTACTATTTACTGTCACTCGCACTATGATTTTTCCCCCATTATATACCTATTCTTGTGGACATCTCCTAAGCTTTAGCGTATGTCTTATTAGTTGTTCTGTCTGGAATTGTTTCTGTTTTGGTTGGTAGTGATTTATTTCAGTGAGGGCAAGGGGGAAGTTTGTCACGCCGCCGGCCAGAGCTCGCCTTTAGTTTTGAGAAGTTTATATACTCTCCTATTAGCATAATATGTTTACAAGATGGGCTTTTTCTCTTCTCTCGCCATTTACGATTAACAGAGCTACGCTATGGGCCAAATACCGCAGGCCCATACGGATCTGTAGCGAAAATAATGATTGCCTGTTAATTGCAATTGGACACGGCATGTTGTTTATAATTTGCCTAATTCAATTAATAGGCATATTAGTTTGTGGGATGTGCACCGTAAAATTATTCTGCAAAATTATGTAATTTTCTGCTCAGAGAACCATCATTTATATGCTATGACAATGGTACCATTGAGTATATAACCAGGTTCCATACTCAAAGATGGTACCGACCATCTAACAAAAAGTTACATGACGTCATACCGGTCGCTTCTTTCACTGCCATTCTTTGGAATTAAAGTGATACCATGGGGATGTTGATTACAAATTTTGGAAAATCCCTGACTATGGGGCTACTATGTATGCTTTATTGACTAGGAAAACGCTTAAGTCCCGCCGCGTTGTTGGATGAGCGTAATTGGTGCATTGAGCTGCCATGTGTTATGCGGATTTTCTGTTGTTCTGTGAAAAAATCAGAACTTTGTTGAAATTTTTTAAAAATTAAATCAAATTAAATAAAAAATTAACTTAATTTTTTTAAATTAATTGTAATTTAAGAAAAGGAAAAAATCGTAAAATTGCGATTTTCATGAGAAATAATTATTTGATTACGCTCAAATTTCACACGAATATATCAATTCATAAAATAAAGGTTCTGTGAAAAAATCATACAATCGGATAAAGCATGTAGGAGTTATAAGTCGAAGAAATTTTTAAAAAATCGAAAAAAATCGTAAAATTGCGATTTTCATGAGAAATAATTTTTTGATTGCGCTCAAAAAGGTGGCAGTTCTTAGTTCTGAGATTTCGAAGGCCTCCATAAAATTTTATCGCAATCAAAGTATCGGTTTAGCCGGAATCGTGTTAACAGACAGTCAAAAATACAAAAAAAGAAAGAAAAAAAAACATTTCGGATTTTTTTCTCCAGTGTAGTGAAATGGAATCTTCGCTTCGCTCGCTACGCTCATCCAATAACTTTGAAAAGTTTCATAAACATCGGATGCTTCTTGGCCGAGCGAATAGCTATTTGCTAATTGCCAAATGTGTCCTATTTATAACTCACTAGACTAGAAAATAACTTCGAGGAGTTTGCACGTAAATAAAATATGTTATAACATATAATTGTAAATGTTCATGTACATTAGGTCTAATTATTGCTCTTCTATGTTTTATTGAGAAAACCTTGATGAAAAAGAAAGAACTTAATTTAAAATAAAGTTTTACTACTATCAAGTATTGCAATTTATTAAAACCGGCCAATTATCGTGCAAGATTCGCAAATTTGAAAAATTCAAGTTTGCAATTAGTAAAAACTGTGCGACTATAATATAATTATTGACTTACTTTTCGTATTTTTGTTTCTCGTCGAACATGACCTACTATGCAAATGAGCGCCAAATATTCTAGGCAATATACACCTTCCTCTGAATGAATTAGCATAAACGACGAAACGTGTAAATGTAACAATTAACCGAGAACTTTGGCAATGCAACGAAGTTGGTGGAAGTGGAAAGACCGTTCCACCCCTAATTCAGTGACGGTGTACACGCCCACACTACACTTTTTAACTTTATAAAATGTTTCGAGAATATTTGAGGCTGGATTTTTAAAACCTAAAACAGTTTCTATCTAAACAGATATGTTTTCCAATTTCCAAATTGTGAGCAGTTGACGTAACCTTTATTTGTATGTACAGATCTAATGGTGAATACATTATCTTATCTTATCTTATTACATAACTATCTCGTGTAATGCACATGGCGCATTGGTTCCAAAACAGGCGGCCGAGCAAAAAGATGTAAAACCGCCACTTAATCGTTGGGACAGCTTTTCTATTTGTCGTATTAATTATCGTAATTAACACAACGCTTTTAGGCTTCTTAACGCATCACGTGCACAAATATTTGTTAAAGCAAGTACTCAAAATTTGACAGTCGCGCCCAACGTGATAAATAAGCTACACGTGGCACAAATTAGTCTTCACTATTATGTGAATTGACTAGTGCTAGATTACTTTTACGATGAAATTGTGAGAAATATTTTTTATTTATCGTGGAAAACTTTCCCAGGGTGCAATATGCCTCTCTTCAGATGTCTAACTAGGTCCAGACCCTAACAAGGGCCGACAAGATCAAGAGAGAGGTGTAACGTTGTGTTCTCTTGTCTCAGCTCTGGACGAGACGGTGCGCAGAGTGCAGCTGATACCAGGCGCGCAGGTGTTCGGTTACACGTGCGACCTCGCTGACCGGCACCAGACCTACGAGGTGGCCGACAAGATCAAGAGAGAGGTCGGCAAGGTGACGATCCTGATCAACAATGCGGGGATCGTGTTTGGCAAGACGCTCATGGAACTACCCGATCACATGATCGACAACACCTTCCAAGTGAACATCCTGTCGCACTACTGGGTCAGTGGAGAACATCACCTTATTTATTTGTCGGTTTCATGCATTAGGAAACAATCCAGAAGGTATTGATTATATAGAAATCAATCCAGAAATTGAAACCGACAGTGTTGGCTCGAGCGTTGATCGGACGACTCTGATTCGGGAGGTCCTAGGTTCAAATCCCGTCGAGACCGGCAATCCTGACTGAGTGTGGCTCGTTGGTCTGTGTTGTTAGCATATCTGTTTCCAATGTAGAATGTCCAGGGTTCGATTGCCGTCAAAGTCAGAAGTTTTTTAACTTCTGATTTAGAATTAGTCCATCAGTTCGTGTCTTAGGAGTTTGTAAACGGTGACTTTGGAGCCGTCCTAGCAACGAAGCACATAATAAATTCAGAGTTGTTCTGAATCGGCCTGGTTGATTCTGGCGTTGATCCGCGGGTGTTCGCACTGTCCATACCACTGATTGCTATATTTCCTATTAAAAATATCGATCTTTGGTTGGTTATCGCTCACTCGTCGATTGCGTCGGGGCCTACAGGGTCTGCTTGGTCGCTTTGATTTACTGTCCCCCACTGAAAATCAGTATATAACGAAGTGGGTAGACTCTAAATACAATTTATTTATTTTTAATATTTTATGACTGAAGGTTTTTCCGAGGTTTTCCTCAGTCGTTAATGTAAAATATATACAAGAGATTGAGATCTCTTTGAACAGCCCTCTGCCATCCCTTTCAATACTAATTCCAATATACCATGCATACATTGCATCTTGGTCAGGTTTCCCACAAAATACTATGAAAGAAAAAAATCCATCTTAGCCGGGAATCGAACCAGGGTTCCCCGATAACGTCTGACTGACAATCGGGAGACCCGGGTTCGATAACTGCTGAGATGGATTTTGAAATTTTTGATTGATTTCTGCATAACTGCATTCTTTGTTGCATTTTAGATGTATACTATCAGTTTAAAGGGATAGGGAAAATGTGTTAGTTATTTATTCTAGCCACATGGAATGTGTGTCTCAGGGGAGGTTGACAAATACAATTGTTGTAAACGAACAAAAATTGGTCACCAACAAATTATAAAACCTCTACTTCTACAATCTACATGTTGCTCTTTCTAAGTTAATGTGTGCCTTACGTCTCATATTTATTTATCTATTTATATATTTATGTCGAAAGAGAGAATTGTATAAGCCTATTGTAAAAGCGGAGGTTTTCTAGTAAGTCGGGGTAATTTTTTGCGTGTTATCACATGCATTGGCCAGTCTCTCCTAGACGTTTCTCGAAAGTGTTACTTGAACATTTTTACCTCAGGTAAGTGAAGATGGAGGATGATGATGAATTGTAGGGTACTCAAGTGGTTTACCAAGGGGAGAGGAAGGAAAGCTTGCGCATATCACACTTTAATTGAATGACAACTGACAAATAAGATGTCTTGAAAGTAATTTCTAATGGATTAGATGATGTATGAACTATAAGGAGATTAATTAATTTGATGGTTGTGTTGAATAAAGTAAATTTGTGTTTATATAACCTACAGCCGTTCTCAAAACATTTCAATTTGATAACAAAAACCGATGACGACTTACAAAGCACGTTAACCGTTGGTTGAGACCACCGTGGTTGAGAATTGAGACTGATTGGAAACGGGACCTAAGAACTTTTTCAGACCATTACTTTGTGTTACTAAAATCTTGTTTATATCGCCCTGTGACGTCATTGTACGTGTATAATTGACTATTGACAGACACAAAATAATAGCGGGCAAAAAAAACAATATAATTTTTCACATTTTTAGAGGGACAGTTTGATCTTGCTTTGTAAGTGAATGCATTCATATGCTTTTTTAAATACTTTACAGAACAGGAAATCTAAAGATATAGGTACACGAAAATAAAATGATAATTTTCGGTAATGCAAAGAGGCCAAGTAATGTAGTGTAGTGACCATGCCATAATAGTTATTTATACATGCAAATGTGAACACTTTCATACATGTGTTTTGAGACCGGTGTACGAGTTCTGTGTTGCAAATGGAGACTGGGTTTATGGCGAGATATGGTCTAGGTGTTTGTGATTATGAAATTACTAGGAAAACGCTTAAGTCCCACCGCGTTGTTGGATGAGCGTAATTGGTGCATTGAGCTGCCATGTATTATGCAGATTTTCTGTTGTTCTGTGAAAAAATTATAACGAAGTCGAAGAATTTTTTAAAATTAAATTAAATTAAAAATTAACTTTTTTTTTTTTTTTAAAAACAAAAAAAATCGTAAAATTGCGATTTTCATAAGAAATAATTATTTGAATGCGCTAACATTTAACACGTTTTTATGAATTCATAAAATAAAGGTTCTGTGAAAAAATCATTACAATAGGATAAAGCATGTAGGTGTTATAAGTCAAAGAATTGTTTTAAAAATGAAAAAAAACTGTAAAATTTCGATTTTCATGAGAAATAATTTTTCGATTGCGCTCAAATTTCACACGAATATTTTAATTCATGAAATTAAGGTTCTGTGAAAAAATCAATAAAATCGGGTTAAGCATGTAGGTGTTATAAGTCGAAGAAATTTTTTAAAAATCGAAAAAAATTGTAAAATTGCGATTTTCATGAGAAATAATTTTCCGATTGCGCTCAAAAACGTGGCAGTTCTAAGTTCAGAGATTTCGAAGGCCTCCATAAAATTTCATCGCAATCGGAGTATCGGTTTAGCCGGAATCGTGTTAACAAACACACAAAAATACATACAGAAAAAAAAGAAAGAAAGAAAAAAAAACATACCGGATTTTTTTTCTCCAGTGTAGTGAAATGGAATCTTCGCTTCGCTCGCTTACGCTCATCCAACAATAGCATAATATGTGATAGTAAATTCAACAAGATTGCCTCGGGTCTTCTGGGACTCGAACCATAAGCTCTGGCTGGTTCTTACAGCGGACTTGATCGAATATGAGGAACTAGCACGTATTTAAATGAAGCAGACCACATTAAGTCATTTAGATGTTTCCAAAAGCAGACACAGGACTATAGGGTTGCATTAATTAATACATGTAATCATCTTTCCGACCGATGGCTTTGGCCTTCTTCACGTCTGGGTGATCTCGGGCCAACCATGCTTTAATGATTTAATGCGTGGGTTATTAACACTGATGATCTCTAATTCCTACCTTAAACATTTTAACTAAAAGGAGATTATATGGAAATCAATCCAGAAAATACCATCTCAGCCGGGTATCGAACCCGCGTACATTTTTATGGTAAAGATGGCTCTTTTTAGTAACAAAACGTAAACATACCATGAACACACAATTTCTAGTATTCTTCTAAGCTTATTTAAAACAAAATTATTTGAAATGTGGAAATATTGCCTGATAGAGTCGATATATTTTCTAAACTCACAGGTTACAAATTTTTGGGTTGAAAATAAGAGGTCAACAAATGGTCAGAAATGTGAAATTCGCTGGATTTGTCGATCGGCTATTTATTTTTAAAGAACGCAAATTTAAACGTAGTAAAATATTTAGCCGCTAGCTCACCTTAAGCTAGGAACAATACACGTACACAAACACAAACGAACAATTCCCAACTCAAATCTTAATATTTCAAACTTAATTTTCTCGTGGCTTTGCTATACATTCTCGCGTACGAACACAAACTTGTAGGCTTTGTGTAAGATTGGATTCTGCTTTTAATAATTATAATAATTAGTCTCGCCCATTGGTTTCTTGCTTTCTCCCGCTTTCAAGCCATCCAACCTCGCAACACCCACACAGCTCACTCACGCCATCGACGACAGACTGTCCAACTAAAGTGGCTGCCATTGCAACGCCATTGTCTTCTCTTCAACCATCACGAAGTACATTATAATAACACGTCTATACATCTAGTTTCTGCATTGGCGGCGCATCTTGCTACACGGTCGTGTTAACCGTGCGATAAATCGGATGGAAAATAAAAGTTCAACCACAGGTTTCTGCCTTGCCGCTTATCTCGCATCAATAACTACCATGGTAGCAATCGAGGTTGCGGAGAACGTAAAGAAGAGTATTATTTTCTTGCCGCGAAGTTTCACAATGTAGTGAACATAGCCTACACGCAGAGCTGTGCAACGTTAGGGACGTTCTATTTCTTTGTCACATCGCGTAATCTGACTCTGCGGTGGTATACACGATTAGGGCGCTGGTCCGAAGTGTGTGTATGACTACACAAGGACGTGGGTTCGAATCCCGCAGTGTGCATGTTTTCTTTTTGATCGTCCTTCATAGTCATCTCTCACCACTTATCGTCTCGAGATGTTGAGCAACAAATTCAACCACAGGTTTCTGCCTTGCGCTTGCCTCGCATCAAGAGTAATCGAGATTGCAGAGAACGTAAAGATAATGCCGATGTATTATTTTCTTGCCGCTACGTTTCACAATATAGTGAACATAGCCTACATGCAGAGCTGAGCTGGCAACGTTATTGTGAAGTATTAGCGTTGGGTGTCTAGTGTCACACTAGACACCCAACGGTGTTAGGAAAGTGACCATATTTTTAAAGTAACAAACCATGTGGACAACTTTAAGCTTAGCCTATGCACCTCATGGACGTCAGCACGAGGTCTGGGGCGAAAATATTTCAAGAAATATTTGCGTCAGATGCCCAGAAAACAGATTTCTGACATTAAAATATTAACAGAAATGGGTTTAATGTATGCATTTTTTGCAGTCATAAAATAATCTGGAATGTAAAAAAAAAGTGATAGTAGGCCCTAAATTATAAAACGAACACTCTGCAGAGTATAAAGAAAGGGATATGAGGGCATCATTCTGATGAAGGTCTTAGAAAGGAGAGAGAATCGATAAAAAAATATAATTTTAAATTTATTTTATTAGTATATAATATGCATGTTCTAACTTTTAATACACTATGTAGTTACAACAAAATAATTAGTGTTTGTATGTTAATAATCAAAAACTTATGAGGGCAGCAGTTGTCGCGCCCTAAAAACGTAGTTCAGTTGCATGTTGGTATATTTTGATAAATAAAATGAATAAATAAATAAATAAATTCGTATTTAGAGTATACAACTGATTTTCAGTGGGGGGGGGAGTAAATCAAAGAAACCAAGCCAACCCTGCAGGCCCCGACGTAATCGACGAGTGAGCAATAACCAACCTAAGATCGATGTTACAAAGTGGCGATCTTTGTTGACGAATTGCATTGACACGTACAAGTCGTATGCTGCCTTGTCGAAGGTAGCCACTTTATTATTAAAAACTATAACCAACCCATATAGAAGTTGTTTCTTGTGTGTGTTGAAAATTTTGGAAAAATAATTGGAGTCATGCATGGGTATGTAACATTGGACAAAATCTAATGGTAATACATTTTTGGAGAACCACAACAATGAACGTCTTTTGACTAAATAGATTCATATTTAGAGTCTACCCACTAAAAAAAACTACTTACAAAATAACTACTTTGCATTGTATGATTTCCAGACTACCAAGGCCTTCTTGGGGGAGATGATGAAAGACAACCACGGCCACATCGTGACGGTGGCGAGCGTGGCGGGGCTCATGGGGCTCTACAAAGCCACCGACTACAGTGCCACAAAGTTCGCCACAATAGGATTCCACGAGAGCTTGTACACAGAACTCCAGGCAAGGAAAAAACAACACAAAATCTTGAATTGTGACCAAAATTATGTTCTCGTGGACCCGTGGTCAAATAAAAAGTATTTCTACTCTGTTAAAATAAGTGATTTTCAATGCAAGACATAATTTCATGTATCGTGTGCATTGCAGCACCATCACCTATTGTGGCGGTATTGTGTTGATAATATTTCCCAACTCACAACATTGAACACATTGGGAGGTAAATACAATTTTCTTTTGAGGAATTCCCTCCCTAACATGCATTTTAAAAAAGGCAAGGTAAAGAACATTTATCATATTCAAAATATAAAAAATCCATCACATTAACCAATGACTTAATAATTACATTATTAATATTACTGGTACTCAAGGATTTTGAAATTAATGGCAAAGGAGAATTTGGGAACATCATGGTTTGAAATAACTTTGCATTTGTTACAAAAATAAATTAAACACACTAATTAAAGCCCATACTCCCAGTACGGTACTCATGCCACAATATAGGCTTACTAGATACTACTAGATAATTTCGAGTTGGAAGATGTTTCATCGACATGTGTATACCCAATTGCTTTGAGTATGAAAGCACCAAAATAAACATTAATTTTATAATAATAGATTTTTTTCTAAAACAGCCCGCTGACTGGATTATTGTAATAATATTTTTTTTAAATACCTTGATAAACTTCTTCTGGCAAAATTGGTGCAGACCTTTGATAGATGATCTTATTGTCATGTAATATTTATTTATTTGACTTTTCATCTTATGTATATTCTGCATCTAATGTTTTTAACCTTACTTGACATTTCCAATTTTGGATCTTGTAGCCTACCTGATCAAAGGAAGAAAATAAACATGAAACATTGTATTAGACATAACATAACATCATAACATGCTTACTGGTACCTACAAACAACAATGAAAGAGAGGTGGTACATGATAATGTCATGTATGGCGTATGAAGGCCTACAGACATTGTCATCACTTCTAATGTTTGAATTACAATTGCTTCCAGACACAAGGATACGACGGCGTGCACACCACATTGGTATGTCCGTACTACATCAACACAGGCATGTTTGATGGTGCTAAAACCAAGGTAAGAATGGCTATAAAAGCAAATAACACAAACAACTTTCATAGCAATTGTCGTAAAAGTTTGACCCACCTGACTAAGGCAAAACGTGTCTCCAGTTATACTCAAATAATATCACAAGAATTGAAGACAAAATATGCTTTTTTAAATGTTGCCAAATATTGATTCCTTGCACATTTAACTACAAGCAGGAAAATCATGACACAAGCAAATCAAAAAATAAATAAATAAGTAGACAATGTAGAAGTCTAAACTTACATTGTGCATATAGCGAGTATCTGAAAGAGATTAACTATGGAACTAATAATTCTCTAGTAGAAAACAATTATTAAATTTAATAAAAACAAAAGTATAAAATTTTCAATAGTTCAACTTCTTTTGTCTTTTTCCAGACTCATACCAATGTTGAAGCCTACCGACGTAGCCGATGAAATTGTATCGGCAGTTTTAGCCAACGAGGTCACAGTCACCATTCCGTGGTCAATGAAGTTTTTAATACCGATGAAGGCGTAAGTAAAATTTTAATTTTGGGTGGGTTTAGTTAAGCAAATTACTGCAAAAGTTGAGTAGGACATAGCTTCCATGACCGGATAGAATTGTGCCATATTGATGAAATGCAGATCATTAAAAGTTTGGTGAAATTTTTTTGGGTGAGCGTAGCGAGCGAAGCAAAGATTCCATTTTATTGCACTGGAGAAAAGAATCCGGAATGTTTTTTTTTGTATTTTTTTTTGTATTTTTGTGTGTTTGTTAACGCGATTCCGGCTAAACCGATACTCCAATTACGATGAAATTTTCTGGAGGCTTTCGAAATCTTTGAACTTAGAACTGCCATGTTTTTGAGCGCAATCAAATAATTATTTCTTATAAAAAATCTCAATTTTACGATTTTTTTTATTTTAAAAAAAATTCTTCAACTTATAACACCTACATACTTTATTCGATTGTAATGATTTTTTCACAGAAACTTAATTTTATTAATTAATATCTTCGTGTGAAATTTGAGCCTAATCAAAAAAATATTTCTCATGACAATCACAATTTTAACGTTTTTTTTTTTCGTTTTAAAAAATTATGCTCATCCAACAACGCGCCTGAAAAAGCGTTTGCGAAGCTTCCTAGTTAAGAAAACAAATAAGCAGTAGATTTAAAAAATATGGTTTCATGAAAAATGCCTCCCACTTCTGATATGAAAGCAAAACCCTTAAAATCCATTAAAACCTAAAAGAAACAATATGAAGAGCATACTACTCATAGACCAGCAACTGGCAAGTCAATATAATATTCCTAACCCAGTCACACACAGGGCCGTAGTAAGGGGGGGGGGCTTTAGGGGCTGCAGCCCCGGCCTCGCTCTCGTGGCGGCCTCATAATTTCACCTCCGCCCACAGTTTTTTCCATGTATAACTTTTTTTTTTAATGTAATTTTTGTAAGTTATAAGTAATATCCCTAGAAATATGAGTTTGATAAAAAAAAAAACGCTTACGCACAACAATGGGTGAAAAGAGACTCAATTCACTAGTCCTAATGTCCATTGAAAATGACGTTCTTCGGCGACTGTCGTTTGAAAAGACGGTAGAAGAATTTGCATCAACAAAATGTAGAAAGAAGTATTTTTAGTGTATCAAAAAATGAACTGAAGTGTTACTTCTGTATACCCCTCCGTAAGTGTAAAATTAGTTGAAATATTTCTTGCAGTGTTCTCCCCAGAAAAAAATGTTCACTGGGTATTTCACTAACATTGCCGGGTAGGGCCAAAAATAGTGGGGGTCCGGGGACTTGCCACCGCAATTTGAGATCCTAGATTCGATTTGGTGAGTTTAAGAGGTTTTCGAAGCCCTTTTAAAGTAGCTTACTTTGTTCTATTTTCTCCTTTGTAATGAAGGCTATGTGAATTACTGTAGTCCTATTGCTACAATGACTACAATAGGCCCGTATAAAGGTGATGATGTTATTCTTTCTAAGTGGTTATTATCTAAGATTTGTAGGTTTACAATTACTACAACTTGAAACATTGTTATATTTGATGACTTCATTTTTATTACTTTAAAATTCGTTCTAGCAATCAATAAATTTGGAAAATTGCAAAAATTGTTCACTTGTGTGCGCTCCTTGTGTGCAGTTAATGTTCACGATCATAGCGATGATTGCCATTTTGCCAACTTACGTGTTTCGTTCAAATGCATTCCTTGTCGGGTTCTATAGTGATCAGTGAGATTAGCCTCAACGATTTTGTTTACAATCTGTGCTGCAGTTTAGGGATGGGATGTTTAAACGTTTAGTGGACGGTTAGTTTATTAAATTCGCAAATCGTTTAGTAAAAAATACAATTTAAAAAAAAAAAAAAAATTTATTGCCGGGCGGCAGGGAATTATCGGTCCGGGCCTGGGGAGAACACTGTTTCTAGGTATAAGTACAACAGCTATTTAGAGTATTAATCATTCTTATAAATTTAAACTAGGGACTACATAGGATAGAATAATCAGTAGCCGGTTTGAAATTAGCCGCTCTTCAACTCTCCACAGTTTGTTTCACATTCGGGGGGGGGGGTATATAGTCAACAGATTAAGTTAACAAAACGGCCTCACAAAAAAATTAGCCCCCGGCCTCCAAATCTCTTAATACGGCCCTGGTCACACATGATCTGTAATGAGAGGAATTATAGAGAGGGAGGGAAGTTATAGTTTAATTTAAATAAATTGATGTTGCCTTTTCATGTGTGCTAGTTGTCAGAATATGAGAGCTCATCATCTATGATAGGATGGTCTTATCATGATGCTGCCCATGGTAGGCGACAGGTGTCGGAGCTGAAATAAAAATACGATTTCAAAACACAAACAAATTACAGAAACAGAAGAGGAACACAAATCTCTTTAATCAATACTGTTAAGAAAGTTTCCCCCCCCCCCCTCAACACCAAGTTCAATGTACAGTAGTAATGTTTGTCTGCTTTTACTTCTAAATCTTATTTTCCAGCATTATGGTAATAATACTAACCAGTCTTCGGTAAGTTTCTGCAAAAATTTAACTTTTGAAAACTGGGCATGTATAAGAAACTCTATAACAAAAAACCGACAGTGTTGGCTCGGGCGCTAAGCGCTCGACTCTAATTCGGGAGGTCCCGGGTTCGAATCCCGTCGAGACCGGCAATCCTGACTGAAGGTTTTTTCCGAGGTTTTCCTCAGTCGTTAAGGCGAATGCAAGGGATTGAGTCCTCTTAAACAGCCCTCGGACATCCCTTCACAATTTCCTATCCACACATACCTAGTTCACCTGAAGAGGGGCTAATTGCACCCTATAACAGGTTTCCCACGATAAAAATATAAAAATTTAAAAAATTTATAACAAAAAGGAACTTTTTAGTTCCCCAAATGTTAAAAGTTCCTTTAGTGTAGAAATGATGGCACTACCTAGAATTTAGGTGGCAATTTTTTACCCGATTCATTGCGAGAAAAATACAGGTTATCAATCGAGGTTACGCATCCTAAAAATGATGACACAGCTCTTTGATCAACTAATTTAATACTATCCATATCAGCTAAGTCCGGTTTGAAATGAAGAGGCAAGGCAGGTTCCAACACCTCAAACAACACCTTTAAGAAGAGGAACTGTTAAAATAAAGTTCCTGATATTTGTAACTTTCGTGTTTACAGTTATTCAAACTAAAAATTGAACGAGGTCTTCAAACGTTCCCAAAAATGGAACATGGTCCTAGGAAGGCATTATAATAATACAATAATCCATCCATTCAGATGTATAATGCAACTACAATAATTCAGAGATTAAATGTACCCGTCCTGGTGGTCTAGGGGTTAAGACGCTCACCTGGAATGTGGGAGATCCGTGGTTCGAGTCCCGGTTGGGGCGGACTTTTTTAATTTCTGGATTGTATTAAATAATAACATTTACAACTACGGGAGTGTTTCCCGATCAACCAAATTGAGAAACAATAAATAATAATATATATAAAATTAAAATGTATAATACAATCCAACTAAACTCTGTATGCACTTACCATGTAGTAGGGAGTTTCAACTTAACTCTATGTATTGCAGTTTATGAAGTTGTGTTCAAAGCAGGTAGTCATGTGTTGACAGTCGTAGTCAACTCATTGGTTCGGTGCTCGTTAATTTATCAGTAAACTTACATTTTAGCATTGGAAGGACACCCTGAATTTATATTTCCATGTCTGAAAAGATCCCTTTCAAGAAGTTTATTTCTTCTAGACTGCTGCCGGCAAAGATGTGTTGGGCGCTTATGTACCACGTAGCCCAAAACCCACAGTCGATGATGACGTTCAAAGGCCACGCCTTGCCACTGTTGACGGACAAAAACCAAAACAGTGTGGCGACCAAGTGAGATCGGCCAAGCTAATTGCCATTCAGATGTTCCTACAAATAACGTCATTTGTTCCTGGCAATCATCCACACACACACACACACACACATACAAAACTCATTTCATAACACAGCCATCACATGTCACAATATATTCTACCTGATCATAAGTATAGGCCTAGGTATAAAGTATTTAAGCTAAAAATTAAAATCACAATCATATATTTTATGTTTTTATTATAATAATATTGGTTTGGATACGTTTTCTAAATTACTTCCATTTATCTGAATAAATTGGAAAATAAAAGAAATATTTCTTTATATAATAATGATGTAAATACACACATTAGATATTTGGAGTACATACTACAGTATATGGAGATTGTAATTTCAAAAACTACTGTACATGCTAATATGTTTGTCTTTTCAGAAAATAACATAAAATCTATAATAATAACATCCTAAATCTTTAACAATTCACTGAATTCAGTCACCATGCATAATAATGTTGAGTATTCCACATTCCTAACCCTCGTTTCTAAGTTATGTATGATCTACCGCAGTGGTCCCGGACTCAAGCTTCACCATGTGCAACTTCATCCACACTTCAAGTTTAAACATAACAGTACAATTATTTACAAAACAATCAAATACTATTTACATATTAACACATTTCGGTTGCATAAGGTTGAGCCATTTATATATTGACTATATAATTGAAGTACTACTAACTTCTGTTTTGTACGTATAGAGAGAACATTTTTGATTAGGGTCTACAGGTATGTAGCAATAGGCAAACAAAGCACATACATATGTATAACAATTCAACAACAGCTTAATGTAATGATAAAGATAGGCCCAATTCTATCACGTTCACGTATATTGTATAATAACAGGCCTAACCCCTGGAAATTAATTTCTATTTACCTATATACCTCCCATAATGTTGTTAAGGTACTTTTAATGTCCTATTTAGCAACACACATAAATTAAGTGATCATATGTAATTTTTAGCACTAATTATAATAATTAATGTGTATTCAATCCCATGGAAAGTGTGGAAGCAATACATGCAACCATTTGCCCCACAAGTTTCTAAATGCACCTACGAATAAATTTTGCATAATTTCTGTACCTTTTATAGGGTACCATGAAACGAGTTTGAATAAGTACTAGCATATACCCGTGACCCATGCACAGTCAAAATGTTTTTGCCATCTTTACCAGCAAAGTTTTTGTTGCAACCTTTTCGCAATACCAAACTTTGCATCATTGACAAACAATGATGTAAACATACACTATCTTGTATGTGTCTCAGGAGGTCTTTAAGTTAAAAACTGTGAGGTACAGAATTATTTGGGAATGTATAAAGCAAATGCTACTATCTAAAACTTTTCTATAAAACAAATTCTATTATCTTATGTTAACTCAACGATAATAATAAAGAAGAGAAGAGAATGAGAATTACTTTCTCTCTACTCAAATAATAAAATATGTCTGGGGTAGGATGTAAAACGGGCTGGATGAATAAGGTACCTGGAGATGTAACCCGGGCCACATGTTGGGTTACTTCACATAACATTTTGTAATTCGATTCTACACAGTCGCGGACATGAAGACAATGATAATGTGCAGCACAACTACAATAGTTTGGGGGCTTCCCTCCACAGACAAGCCAAGTCTGACCCTGGATTTGAATCAATAATAAATTATTAACCACGGCAACAAGGACTCCTGTTGTCGCTGGGCTAAAAACTTAAATTTCTCCTCCATTAATCGTTCATCTCAGAAAGGGCAATTCATTTCATACCAAATAAATAATTTTGTAGTATAGATTGGAGAAGGGTTGACAGGTTGGGAAAGCATAGAGAACATCCCAGAAGGACGAAACGCGTCGTGGATTAAGGTAACAAACAACTTTAAACTAGCTGCAGTTGTCATCGGCAGGTGAAAAGTTTTGTCGCCCCCAGCCCTTCAAGCTGGGTTTTATGTTCTCTATGCTTTCCCAACCTGTCAACCCTTCTCAAATCTATACTAAAGTAGCCAATTGGCCTTTTCCTATTTGTAACAAATATATAATTTTGTTTGTCTTAAACAAATTTTAGAAGTGACATCATAGAAGTTTTCATTCCATTTTCATGACGTCTCCGCAAAGTTAAATTCACTATGATGTCATTCATGGGGGGCCACAACAAATCATAACAAATCATGTACCCCTTACAATGTTTATGTACTACTACTATGATGTCAGTCGTGAGGGCCTCAACAAATCATGTGATGTACCCCTTACAATGTTCTGAAAATGTACGTAAATGGCAAAGCAAATGAAAGACAGGCACAAAACACAATGCTGAAACAGTGTAAAGAAGAGTTATTCACGACTATGCACTGGCAGTACGTACTAGTACATACCATACCTACCACAAAACACAACATGTATCTGCAACACTGGATTCTTGTATGACACTGTATGACTGTATGACAACGACTGGAAACTGTATGACACTACAGTATGTATCAAAAGCTTCAATGGGACATAAAGATAATGACTATAACAAGCTATGTTACTACAGCATTTTGTTTCCAAAACAAGTTTAACAAGAAGATAAATAAAATAAGCAATTATTCAATTAATTTTCAGTAGGCCTAAGTGACTAATAACTAATGAGTAATGACTAATGAGTAATGAGTACTGATTACCAGCTAGCAAAATTAAAAGTAATTTATATGAATGTGAGGTTTACCTGGAACCACCACAAAACATCTCTAGCCTCTAAATTGGAAGCACATAATACAGTAGACTTATAGTATATTGTTTAATTTATTATAATTTACGTAGGCCTATAAAATGGAAAACAATGTTCTGCATGGTCTATTTTCACTATTTTGTAATTGGAAATCTGCATGCATGATAAATGTTTACATTCAATGCTGTTTTTCTCAATATTCATGTAAACCGACAAGTAAAAATTACCATTCGACTTAAATGCAGTATCCTGAGTACCATGTACAATGAAATAATAATCAAACACACGGACTTAGGGCTCGTCAGCCAACACATCACATTAAACAAAAGAACAACTAAAAGTTATAGTTCTGTATGCTTAGTTGAACAGGTACAAACAATCTAGCACTCCAACTACATAGTCACGAACAAGGTCAACTAGTAACTGTAGAGTTATTGCCTTTGCACGAACACAAGCTAAGGTTATCTAGTGACTTTGGTTGTGACTAGCTACAGAGCTGAAGTTGGTGCTCGGGCCTATGGTTAAAGATGTCCAATAAGTGGAGCTTACTTAATTGATTCGCAAATATGACTAAGGCGGCTGAAGGGTATGGCAATTAATATGATCACATAATTTACGGTGTGTACCAGAGAATAAGACCAACAGAATTATCACGGATCGACTACGCTAATAGCGACTGGCGGAATGAACTTCCACGTGTGTCCGAGACCAAGATCGCCCACGACTTGATTGCAAGCCGGCACAATGGCCGTGGGGTCGTAGTCTTGCGTTGAGCATTGGATGTCGACTTTATACTGGCCGGGAGTGAAGAAGACTACGTTGCACTCGTGGTAGGCGCTACCCTGCTCCAACAGCTGTTGGACAACATCACAAGGTGGGGGTTAGAACAAATAATTCCTTGCAGTAGAGTTGAGAATAGTATGTTTCTATCATACTCCAAGACTACCATTGAAGCAATAGAGCAAACTGAGGAAAACATAGCCCAAAATTAGAAAATGCAAACTACAGATTTTGCACCTATGAATGCTGGAAACAAAAAATGTTAGGCCTATAGGCCTATAAATAGGGACACCGAATTTTCGTGAATGGTTTTTGCACGAAATTTTAAAAAACACAACTCTAAGTATTTTTGACAACATAGGAACATGTTTTGAGGTTAGAGGAGGCATTTTGCGTTCACGAAGTTTCGCGAATTTTAGCTATTTTATGTTTTCACACGAAATAGACCAAAAAGAAGATTATTCACGAAATTATGCGCGAAATTCTCGCTTTTTTTCAATAATTTGAAGCAAATTTGCGTATTTTCGACGATCAAAACAGTCAATTTCTCGCGTATCACGCCCACAGCTAGAACGGTCGTGTCGAGCTTCGAGAGTTGCCTAATTTAGATCGATTAGTCGAACCCACGAGTCGCACTCGCACCACGTGACCAAGGTCGAATGCACGTCCGCGACTAATCGATATACGCGCAACGCACTTCGGAATAGGCCACATTTGGCTTCACTTCGTAACAGAATTCGTTTTTTCTTGCATTTTCGTTGCATTAAAGTCAAAATGCCAAAAGTTGTAAGCATTTTTGTCCGTGAATCGGAGTTTCAAGAACATGGATTTTACGCCTCCATCCTAGGCCTAGGCCTAGGCCCAATATAATTCGTTGTTCACGTAGGCCCTAGGCCTAGATGTGCTTAAAATCCATTGTGGGCCTAGGCTTGGCCTAGACCCCAGATAATTCCTTGTTGCTAACCTTTTAAAGATGCGTGCTTAAAATTTCCTTTAGGCCTAGGCCTAGGCCCTAGTGTAGGCCTAGCTAGCTAGAGTAAGCACCTTTAGGCCTAGCTAGGCCCTAGGCCTCCTAAATTTCATACAACCATGGATGGCCTTGTCAGAAAAATTGCATTTTACAATGTAGCCTTCAACCTACTTTAAATAAAGTACATTATTATTTGTTTGCAATTGAAAAAAGTGGATTTTTATTTACCGTTATTTACCATATTGTCAAGTTTTTGCACCGTTTTTGCCTATTTTATATACCGAAATGAACTGTTTTTATTTACCATTTTTCAGTGTCCCTGCCTATAAATAATAAATATACTAGAGATGGACCGATATACTAGAATTTACCGATACCAATACCACTTTTTTTATGAACCGATTCAGATAGGCCTACCTATTTAATATTCATTTTTAGTTTTATTTAGTATTAGTTTTAGGTCGCTTTAACAGCAAAGATTATTCGCACCTGTAGAACGAGTGAGATCTAAAAACATGACATTTGATTCCAATTAATGGAGCAAATTGGAGAGAGAAGATTAAAGTGGTTTGGAAAAAAGGATGGAAAGAGCGAGATTACCCAGAAGGATGATGGAATTCGAAATTCCAGGTAGGAGACCAACGGGCAGACCAAGACAACAATGGCAGAATAGTGTGAGAAAAGATGTGGAACAGCAAGGAGTAGACTGGAATGTGGTGGCAGGACAGACCTGTCTTCAATGTCGACCCAACGCAGAGTTGGACGTTTAGATAATGATGAAGGGAACTTGCTTGTACTGATTAGTAGGAGTATAGGATTCAATTTTATAAAAATAAATGTCATGAATGATATTGATAGTTTCTTGTAATTAACAGATGTGTAATAGCTGAACTGAAATTGTAGAGATGGTATCGGTTGGGGTGTACGTCAAAATCTTCCGATCCGATTGGGATTCTTCCAACTTGCATCTATTAAATGTATTTCATCTTATTTTCTAGCACTCTCAGTGTTGTTTTAGTTGTACAATTTGGTAAATCATCATGTTATAAAATAGACAATACGAGGAATATAATACAATATCACGTTAAAAAGAATGTATAATAATAAAATGATATCACAATAACATATACATGTAATTCAAATTATTATTAGTTAATTAATTAGTTGTAATACGTATTTGTGTTTTGTATAATATCTATCTATAATAATTATAGCTTATCAATGGACGGGTCCTGTATTGTGTTGATATCATCATGTATGGTATAGTTGTTATGCATGATGGTGATTACAGGATGTAGGACTGGTCTATAGATAGACTATAAAATAGAGTCGTGTTTTGTGGCAAAGATGTACAGTTATAATAGTTATAATAGTTAGCGTGTCATGTAAATAGTCTAGAAACTAGAAAGTACTATTAAGAATTAATTGTAAATCTAGCTATACAATGGTGGTAGGGCACATTTGTGTAATGGGGCTCTGCCCTTTTCCCTTCCACCATCAAATTGTCATATATGTCTGTATTTGGCTATTTGAAAATAAAATAATAATAATAATAATAATAATAACTCTATTTTGTATTTGACAGATAAAAGACTTGCGATCGGATCTCACTTACATCTGGAAGTAAAACCTTGGACGCTCCCGCGCTCGCAAGCCGAGTCTCGAGCCGGTAGTTGTTAACTCCGTTCTGGTGATCCTGATAGAACCGAACGTCGAGGGTGACCTGCCGCAGCTTCCGTTCCAGGAAGTTGTGCACGGTTATCCCGAGCTGGAGACATTGTCCGGCCTGACAGGTGAGCTCCTCCTGGAGCTTCACCGGCTGAGAGTTCAAGGTCACCTCCCACTGGAGAGGGGACATCCGGACCAGGTCCAGCATCTCCGGAGTGAGGAGGATCCCGCGCAGGGAAACCTGGAGCACAACGTTGGTGGGTGGTCAGTTGCGAGGCACGCGCGCAAGACCAAGCATTCACATTGTGAGGGTGGACAGAATGTCTTAGGCACAGGTGGTGAGTGTAATAACAAGTATTTTATAGTTAATATTTTGAGGTAAAAAGCAAGAACATTGAAGTGAATTATGAAAAATATGAAAAACAAAACACAATTTTTAATATGATCCAGTTTTTATATTGAAAGGCTTGATCATCTTTCAATATTCAGATTCGAAATGCCATGTAATTTGTTCTTATTTGCCAGATAGCGAAAGGCGCAATTTTAGAGAAACAAGGTTCGCTGAATTTCCGCACTGCAAATTTCCGCACATACTCACGCCCCCAGTTATGCAGTGTTCCATATCCTTGCCATCATCTAGTGGTTTTCACTGTTTAAAGTTACATTTTAGGTGTTTATTTATATTATTTTACCAATGGCAAAGGACATAATATGTGAAGCGTTCTGAGAAAAGGATCTTCATGGTGAAAATTGAGTTTTTAAAGGAGGAGCAATAACAGCTTAAATCGTGCAATAAGATACTGTTAGACGTAAAATAAGTAAATAATACAATAGAGACGATTTCGTAAACCATCAGCGCACTCTGTGTCGCACATTGCATGCTGGGAATCGTGTTGCTCTGAACTTTATAAAAACCTCTGATTAGAAAGCTGTGTTTTCTTCAATGTAAACAATGATTGCCGGCTTTTGTTGTAAATTTAAGATTTAGTTGGCTGTGCTTGCAACACACTACCCAGAATTTCTTGCAGAGTTCGGGCATGCGCAGAGACTTTACGTAATCGTCTATTAAAATAAGTAGGTTAGGTCCATAAGGTATCTTTTTCAGAATCCACATAAAAGAAAAGTCTAGACAGAAAGATGGATTATTGAGACGCTACTACTAGAAAGAATCATAAGATGATGATGAGCGACAGAAACCTTCCCGTTGGACTCCCCGGCGACGGTCTTCCAGCGTAGGTCGACGCAGGAGGCGATGTGGTCGCTGCAGAGTGCGTCCAGTTGATGCCGGTCGTCAGCCGACACCGGCCCGCCGCCGTAGAGCTTGGCCAGCTTGGTCAGCGGACACCGGTCGACGGGAACCGGGATGCGACACGACTCGCCCCCTTCGATCAGGATGCACTTGGAGAGGGTGTACTGAAGCTCAAGCTCGTGGGGAGTTGCGTTCGCTATGTCCAGCACCAGGTAGAACTGCGTACTCCTGTGAGGGGGGGAATAAATCAATACATTGCATCCATACAGGTTTAAACTAGAGATATTATTTTTATGTAGTAGGCCTATTCTAAATAATGTATTATTTTTCAAATTTTTTAAACTTAGACAATGGAGAAATGCATTTTCAAACGATCTAATACAGGTCATGCATTTTTTAGGTTCAAACTTCAAAGCAAATGAGTTAGAAAGTAAAAAAATACAAAAATTAACAGAAAAAAATCAGGTCTAGGTCTAGGCTATATACTTTTTTAATGATCTTATTTCCAAAGAAAGTTATTTCCTTTTTATCTTAGTGTTAAGTTCTTACATTGCTTAATTGTTTTTAGTATCGGCCTTCCAACAAACTCTATTTCTTACAAGAAATTGAAATTATTGAACCAATCAACCACTAAACCATAGCACTAGTCCTAGAGATCCAGCACGTAGGATAATGTAGCTTTAATCACTGGCTAGGCTTAGGCTCTATATTACTGGGTCTGGTACTTATTCATACAATACACTGTATACATACTAGAAATGTTCAACGATAACGATATCGCAGACAAATTGAGACTATTTTTGATATCGATACCCCGCCGTAATATTGGAAATATCGCGATATCGTAGCTTTATCATTCTCGATGTTAAATGTCCCGCCGTGGTCTGCACTACACATTTCTGCAGTTCAACGGAACACTCCTCCCACTTCTCCGCTACGATCGCCTGCCCGCCAAGCCAATGCTTGTGCACCTCCCTCCAACCTCGCTCTCGATGCTGCATGGGACTACTTCAGTCAAGTTGCTTCCGTCCTAGTGACAACATTGACAACGCGACTTGTTATCTTTACACGCTCCGAGTTCAAGCATTAGGCCTATTTATTATGAGGTATAAAAAACATGTTTCAAGTAGATTCACTTGAAAATCTCGATGACTTAATTAATATTGCATCAATATCAAACACACAAGACTAGCATTTACGGTCACGTATGAAAAATCGCCATTTTCACGATCGAAAAAAATTAGATATTGTGATACGATATCGGCAAAAGTGCGCCGATGGACCGATATCGATATTGAAAAAAAAATGTTAAACATCTCTAATACAATATATTCATCAGTTGGCAAATGAACTTGAAATAGAATGCACTTACGTTTCTGCTGGCAAGACATCCCATTGAGTGATGTAGACCGAGGGAAGCATGTCGACTACCAGCGAGACGGAACACAGACGACAGTAACCTTCAAGAAGTCCCGGACCCCCCGAGTATCGAAGTTTGAGGTGACCCTCCAACACTTTGGAGTCGTTTGGCATTGCCAACCTCGTGAGGGGGAACCTCGTTGAGCCGAGACTGCTTCCTGAGCAACTGCTACCAACCCTGTGGAAATAAAGAAGACCATGACAGTCTTGGAAGGGATCTGTAAGCTGCCACATTACATTAGTGTAGTAGGTTTATATTATTATGGACCCTAATACCTTGAAACATTTAATAATATATTACTAAACTACTAGGCCCAATTTAAAACTCTTTGAAGACTTTTTCCATAATGTCACTACCGGTACATCAAATTCAGTTGGTAATTGCAATGATAATGTTTGTTTTTGCTCCATGTGGTAGCAGTAGGCCTATAACAAAAAAAACTATAAATTGTTGCGATTACCAACTGAATACGATCCAGTGAAGTTATAGAAAAGGAATCCTAGAGGAGCTAATAATTCAAATCACAATAATATTATTTCACATCCTTTCTGCTCAAATGTCGACATGGAATGATATATATTTTACAACTGGATGTGACCAATGCCTTGCAGTGGCATTGAAGCAACAAGGACAAGGATCTCACCCGGTATGTCTATAGGTTTACTAACCTCAATGGCGATGATGTCTCAGTTCTGCGGTACGAGTCCCGGCCAGACAAGGAACTAAGGCGCGACGGAAGAGAGCTTGGACCAGAGAATATGCTGTTTGGCTGGCTGCCGCCGTACACTAAGCTATTTGCATCTGGAACATGTAAAGCTCAATTAATGAACTGTTAAAAGTTCTAGTATACTCGTAACAAAGAAAATAGGGAACACAATATATCCAACTTCTTTTCTTTGGGCAAGCTCGTTGGCAGTGGGCAATCGTGTAAAATATTGTATCTGAGATTTGGTAATTATTGTTATTTCTTGACTATATTTTTAGGCACCCTTATTTACTCGATTGTAAACTAATACCGAATGCCAATCCCTGATAAAAAGTTAATTTATAACAAAAAAGGATAAGGGTAGGTAGCATGTAAAATACCATTGATTGCGAGCCGAGCGCCTTTCTGAAAGCTGCGAAAATCTGACAAAAAAGGTACCGGTACACTTGCAATCAGGAAAAACGGTACAATTATGATTATGTATACAACACCAAATTACACAAACAAATTACAATCACAAAGACCTACAGAATTTAGCATGGCTTCAAGACACTGGTCTCTGCTTGTAAATTGTTCTCTCGTTGATGGCATTGATTGGCATCTACCTACAGGGTTGGCTTGGTCCACTTTAAATTAAAGTATCCAACTGAAAATCAGTTGTGTTCGAGTGTGTAGACTCTAAATACGTATTTATTAATTATTTATGTATAGACACAACTAGATGTCACACCTATAGCTAGAAACATTCACTTCTAAAGTAAAACAAGAAAAAGCTTGGTAGAAACTACAGGACCTTTGGAGTAACAGGAACTGGAGACTGGTAATTAATTACATTTAATTATTTTCTGTTTATTAATGTATGCCTACTTTGTAAATCAGTTTTTATAACTGAATAGGATTGACGTTGAATAAATAAATAAAGTAGCGGTACGTAACAAAGAATTACCGTGGTCAGAGTTGTGATTCTGCGAGAAGAAGTCCGCAACCGAGGTGAGGTAGATAGTGAATGTGGCCGACGTGCCAGGAAGTAGAGGCAACTGCGCTTGTAGATTCTCCTGACTCCACTGAAAGACTTGAGCTTGGATCGACGACTCCATCGTTGAGTTGACCGACACCTCCAACATCTCCACCAGCTGTTCGCCGACGTTTGTCAGGGTTACGCTGCACTCAGCACTGGAATTACAAGTTACACATTTCAAACATTATCTGCAGACGTTATCAAAAAATAAAATATATAGTAATATGCCATAAGCCTACAAGACACTTAAAATGTCTAAATAAACTAATGCAAACTGTTTTTTACAGTATTGAATTTTAATTTAAAAATATGTAGGCCAAGGTAGCTTAAAAAAAAAACTGAACAAATTTCTAAGAGGCTAGTTGCTAGTACCTGGATTCTGGAGCATGTTTTGACCTTGAATTCACACGAGACATTGGGAACTTTAGGAGGTTGAGTATAAAAGATAGGAACTTGTCTCTATCAGATAACTTTCTAATAAATATCTCCTACCACTTCTGGCAGGGTCAGCTTGGGTGTTGCAACTAAATTTTTCCACTTCTTTCTCTCCTGTCACAAGCATCTTATCCACATCCTCCCACCTCTATCCTCTAGCGGTCTAGCCTCCTGCTTTTCTACTAAACACACATGATCTTCAGTAAAAGAAGTCCAAACATATTTAGGCCTGGTACTACAAAGAATGTTATTAGTATTTAGTTACTGAAAAGTGAAAAGTAAAACCTAAGCCTTCAAAGTAAGCTACAATAGTATTGTACCTTTCTCCCGCATATAATGAAATGCTCGCGCTGGTAACGACGTGGGCGGGGTCAGACAGTGAGCTGACGGACAAAGTCTTTGGCAACGAGGTTGTAACTTGCATGTGTGGCAACGCAGGAATGACGTCAATTGAAAAGTGAGGATGAGGAAACTTGTTGATGTATTTTAATCTGCAGTTCGACTTGACACCGAGCGTATGAGTGGAATATCCCTGTATCTCCAGCTCGCCCACTTCCTTCGGAGTTCCCGTTAATGTCAATGGGTGCGGTCCTGAATCCGCAGACAGCGACAACGAAGATGGCACACTTTCGAAGACTGAACCACTCGTTAGCAGTCTCATGTTTGTTACTTTCAATTCAAACGGAAGAGGGTTTAAAAGTTCAATGGCAACTTCACATAAGTCTCCTTCAACCCACAAGTAATCTGAAACAAAATTGTTCAAATAAGGTACCAGTAAGCCAACCGAAAAAGTGTATCAAACCAACAATATACGTATATTACTTCATGGCTAACAAATAATAAAGTCGTAGTTCTGTAGGTGTATATGTTGTGATTGTGAAAGAAATGATACCAAACAACAACAAATTAGTTGGCCCTGTCAATCAGAAAGCTATCTTAAACTTTTGAGTTTATAGTATGGTTGAGTGCCAATGCACGGTTGTCTACAGCGGCGTACCGCCAAACATTTTCAAGTCAGGTAGTACATTCTCGTCCCGACACATCTCGTATGCACAGATTGTGATTGAACCTTCACACTAGGAAGGGAATGTATTTGTATTTGTATTTGTATTTATTTTGCCGCTGTTCAATTACATTTTAGATGGTGCAACAAGTACAACCACACAAGTACAACTACACAAGTACCACCACACAAGTACAACCACACAAGTACAACTACACGGCTAGCGTATGTTCGGCAGTACGGCATGGTAAACGACCGGCCACTGGGGCTGGGTCTCTAACCACAATATAAACTCAACATTGTAACTACGTACAGTTGGAAACAAGTTCACAGAGTTGATTTCGATAAATTTGTACGTTAATTTTGTATCGACATTCATTAAAACAACAAGCGTGTAGAGTAGGAATCACACAACTTTGAATGACCTTTTGACACTGTTCGGCGGCCATTTTTCACGTGAACCACTAGAACAAAACTGGAGGTCTAATTGAAAATGTACTTTTAAAAAAATTATTGAATTATACACGGTGCATTATTAAATAAAAATACTAAATTATTGTTTACAAGATTAATTTAATGTAATCTGGACGATCAAATTCATTGAAAGTAATAAATAACAAACAAATGTCAAGTCATTATTCGTTTTCACAGTTGACAACAATGGTTTTATTTTATTGACCAATGAGCAATCTTCCCAATACCACTTTCATACAATCAGCTAAAATATTATTAATATTACTAAAGGCCTGTCGTCTGCACAGCACAGGCCCTAGCTTACGTCGTCTGCTTTATAATCTTGTTTCTGACTAATAATTTCTTTACTTGGTTGCTCTTCTGAGTTCTGGGCTTGACTAATTATTAATTTATAATATTTTAATGTTATGTAGGCCTAGCCTATAAGTATTGATTAAATGAGTAGGTCTATCAATTGTCTTATGTTGAAGTAAAGTAGGTCTTTGCCACTAAACCTAGTAGGGGCCGCGGGAAAAAAACAGTCTAGTAAGCCAACCAATTTAGGTAGGGCCTAGGTACCTAAACAGTAAATACGTACAAGACAACAGTTATAATAGACCTAAGGCTTTTAGAAAAAAAAAAATGATATTCCTTTTGGGGGGTAGGGCTATAAATACTAGGCCTAGGCCTAGGCTATACTACCTGGGTTGGGCCCATACTAGGCTACGCGTACCCTAGGCTAGGCCTAGTTTCTCCAAATTGAACACATATCACAAGAATTTCCCTGTTATATCAATGTAGGACTAGATCTAGCTAGCCTAGGCTGCATATTGAAGCTAGGCCGAGGCTTTTGCCCCCCCCCCCCCCCAACCCTAAAAGAGAAATTGGCCCTAGGCTAGGCTAGAACGCCCTAGGGCCTAGTTCAATTTTTATGCAAATAGAATTGTGTTGATTAAAATAAAATAACAATAATATAAGACAAAGAATTTTAATATCCAAAACAATTCAGTGACAAAACATAACACGCAATGACAGTATCCTAATGAAACATAACCTCCAACGTTTGGAATGGTCTGTTGACATACACCTAGTTCGTCACCTCGCCACACGCATGCAGCGCACGGAGTAGAACAATGATGCTAGCAATTTTATTTTTCCTGTGTTGGTTACGCCTAGAGATGTAAAATTTCCGGAAAGATAAATCTCGGAAATTTTCCGGAAATATTTCCAGAAATATTTCCGTGCCTAAAATACATGCAAATTGCAAATATAATGTGGTGGAGTGTAAGGATACGGTTACCTGAGTCTGTATGCAGGATGATAATATTGAATCCTACATAGAGATGATACAGGCTTATCCATTAGACAGACCTAATTAGTAATTAGTAATTACTATATACAAAATTAGTAAATTGTATTAATTTGTTTGTTGTGGTAGAGTTGGAAATGTTTTTTAATATATATATATATATATATATATATATATATATATCAAACACCCTTTTCCAACATTCGTCGGGTCGGGGGGTGACGAGTCACCAGTTTCTCGGGCTATCTTCTAGTGCTTGCTAGCCAGGCTCAGCACCCCTCATCTTCTTCCTCGTTTTCTTCCATAACCGGCATTTCTAATAATTCTCTCCACTTCTTCTTGTCCTCCCAGAGTCTTTCTTCATTAACCCTATCCCATGTTTCCCTCTTTCTCGACGCTTCGCGTTATTTGTCCGCATCTATCTCTTGGCCGCCAACTCTTCGTATCCCCCCACGTTTTTATTCGTCGCTTCCACTGGGGGGGAATAAAAAAGGTTTAACTTTTCCCCAAAAACTTTTTGGGCAGACTATCAAAACCCCCTAAAATAATTTAGTTTTTTTATGCCTAGGGGAAACCTTTAAAAAATTTTTGGCACTTAAAAATGTTCCTAAAAATTTTCAAAACTAATAAAAAAGTTTTTTACAGTATTGAATTTAATTTTAAAAATAGTAGGCCCAAAGGTGCTTAAAAAAAAAATGAAAATTTCAAAGAGGTAGTTCTAGTCCCTAGATTCTGAGCAGTTTTGCCCTTGAATTCACACGAGACTTGGGAATTTAGGGGTGGTTTAAAAAGATAGGAATTTGTCTCTATCAGATAATTTTCTAAAAATATCTCCTACCACTTCGGGCAGGGCAGTTTGGGGTTGCAAAAATTTTTTAACTTCTTTCTCCCCTGTACAAGCTTTTTTATCCACATCCTCCCCCCCTTATCCTTAGGGGTCTAGCCTCCTTTTTTCTACTAAAACACATGATCTTCAGTAAAGAAGCCCAAACATATTTTAAAATTTAGGCCTGGTACTAAAAAGAATGTTTTTAGTATTTAGTTACTGAAAAGTGAAAAAAAACCTAACCCTTTCAAAGTAAGCTACAATAGATTTTACCTTTCTCCCGATATAATGAAATGCTGCGCTGGAAACGACGTGGGCAGGGTCAGACAGTGAGCTGACGGAAAAAGTTTTTTGGCAACGGGGGTTGGGTAATTGCATTGGCAACCAGGAAGACGAAATTTGAAAAGTGAGGATGGGAAACTTGTTGATGTATTTTAATCTGCATTTCGCTTACACCGAGCTTATGAGGGGAAATATCCCTGTATCTCCAGCCCCCCCATTTCCCTTGGGGATTTCCCCCGTTAATGTAAAGGGTGCGGCCTGCCCCCGCAGACACGACAACGAAGATGGACATTTTCAAAACAAACCACCTTTAGCAGTCTTGTTTTTTACTTTCAATTCAAAGGAAGAGGGTTTAAAAGTTCAATGGCAACTTCACATAAGTCCCCTTTAAAAACCCAAAAGAATCTGAAACAAATGTTTAAAATAAGGTACCATAAACCCAAACCCAAAAAAAGTACAAACCCCAAAATATAGTTATTACTTCATGGTAACAAATAATAAAACGGCTGTAGGGTATTTTTGTGATGGGTGAAAGAAATGATACCAAACAACAAAAAATTTGTTGGGCCCCGTCAATCAGAAAAACTATCTTTAAAATTTTGAGTTTATAGTATGGTGGGGCCAATGCACGGTTGGCTACACGGCGTACCGCCCAAAAATTTTCAAATCAGGTGTAATTCTTGTCCCGAAATCTGTATGCACAATTGTGATTGAACCTTCACACTAGGAAGGGGAAGTATTTTTATTTGTATTTATTTTGCCGTGTTCAATTACATTTTAGAGGTGAAAAAGTAAACCACACAAATAAACTACACAAGACCCCACACAATACAACCACACAAAGTACAACTACACAAGTACCACCACACAAGTACAACCACACAAGTACAACTACACGGCTAGCGTATGTTCGGCAGTACGGCATGGTAAACGACCGGCCACTGGGGCTGGGTCTCTAACCACAATATAAACTCAACATTGTAACTACGTACAGTTGGAAACAAGTTCACAGAGTTGATTTCGATAAATTTGTACGTTAATTTTGTATCGACATTCATTAAAACAACAAGCGTGTATAATTAAGCATCAACTATAAAATCCAGTGTTTTTAAAACTATAAAAAGTAGCACGCTACAGCTACTGGTACTCAACCTTTGAAAGCTCCTTGTTGGTTGTAGAGCCACGAGCCAGAGTACTTCAGGAAAATAGTGATTCTACTTCACAACTCTACTTTAACCCATCCGCACCAGCGCCCCAAAACGCTAGCGCGCCCACGGAAACCGCGCACTTTTGCCCTCTGCACATCAAAGTTGCAGCGTAGTAGGCCTACAGTAAGAACGTAATCAACATCATTACTGTCACTATCCCTTATTATTCCTGTAGCATTATTTCTAGGCCTGGGCCTGTTCACAACTAACACTACACGAATTTGTAGGGCTACGAGTACGACCCTCGTGATCACGCCCATTCCTAACCTCAATGTTACTCCCAACGCACATTCCTTCTTCGCTGTCACTTTCACTTAGGCCTACTATATCTGCACCGGTTCTACGCATACAATTAAAATCACAACCTTCACCATCACTATCACTGAAATCTGATCGAAGAACATCCAAAAATTTACTGATTTAGTATTGTTTGTGCCGAGAACGACGCTTTGATTGATCCGAATCTGCCATTATTGACAGTAGACAGGCGGGTAAGTTTCACGTCGATAACAAAGTCGATTGTAGCTTCACGTTTTTGCCGTAAGAGTACCAAAGAACACCACTAGATGTCACTACATGCTTGACGCGGGAAATGCAACAAAAAGTACAACAATTGGCCAATAGGAGCTGATACTACTGCAGTTTGAATGGAAGCGCGCGTAAATGCGGACCAGTCCGCTTATGGCTTCCGTGGCCAGGCTATGATTCGCGGACTAGTCCGCTTACGGGTGCAGATGGGTTAATTTGAGTTCCACTGCATGGACAACTACAGAGTAAAACCAAACAAGTTGATTGACACAATTAATGATTGATGGACTGTGGTTAAAAAAATGTTTCATTTCGTTATTGTTAAACTAGAGTAACCGGTAGCGGCAGATTTACAATAGCTACAGCAACTTGTTTATACTTGTAAGTTGTAAGGGCGGAGGGTGGAGAGTTCGCTACTCGTTAGTACGGACAGTACTTAAAAGTAGCCCGATACAAGCAACACTAGTAACATGCTACTTAACTTAAACTTTTCAGGAGTGGGTTTTTTTGAAACATTTTTTTGCAGATTATTTAACTTGGCCTATAAAACTAGGAATGTACATTTAAGTTCTGAAGATGACTTCATTGATGGAGAGTTGATATTCAAGTAAAAAAAAAAAAAATGTAAAAAAAATTTTTAGGAAAATTTTAAAATTTAAAAAAGCAAAGTGCGCGGACGTAATATTACGGCCGTACTCTAGAAAAGGTTAACAACAGTGTGTGATTTTTTTGGATTTTTATTAAAAAAATAAAAAATCATGGTTTATTTGATTTAAATCGGATTTATTTGATAAATCAACTTTTTGATTTAAATCCGACTTTTTTGATTTTTTTCGATTTAAATCAACAAAATCAGTGTTTCAAAAGTTTTCAAGTTCATGAGCGGATCAAATTACTTTCACAAGCGTTTCAGAAAATATAATTCAAAAATTATTTTATGGAAAAATTTGCCTAAATTAGTTAAAACTCTAGTGTTTGTTGCTCAAAATAAAGAAAAAGTGCATTTGATTTAAATCAATGATTTTTTGGATGAGCGTAGCAAGCGAAGCGAAGACTTCAATTTCACTGACCCCCCAAAAATTTAGCTCGGCTCGGTTGTTTTTTTTTTTTTTTTTTTTTTGTCTGTTTGTTCGCACGATTCCGGGCAAACGGCATATACGATCTTGATGAAAATTTGACAGGAACTTCGAAATCTCTGAACTTAGACTTGCCACGTTTTTGGGTACAATCGAAGAAATATTTCTCATGGATATCGTACTTTTACGATTTTTTTTGATTTTTTGTGCGATATTTTCGTGCCATTTGGGCCAATTCTGACCAAACGGGTGGGGCTACAACGTTCATATTATACATGGACATTAAGGTTATGGTGATGTAGTACCTTTTGAAAGAAAAAGTTGAAAAAGCTAGCCATTATCCATAGAAATAAAGCTTTTAATATAAGTTTTTTACGGTAAATAATACCAATTGACAAGAAACAAAAGAAACTTGACAACAATCACCTACAATGCGTAGACAACAAAACAAAGCACTTGCAAAAGTAAAGATATCCCACGCAAACTAAAAACTTTAAAAAGCTCATCTATCAACGCGGCGGGACTTTAGCGTTTTCCTAGTATTAAATAAATAAATTGATTTAGGTAAATCAAAAACACGCTTCTTAACAACACTGACAAACAAAATCTGAAATTGATGGAAATATCTATAGTATTCTGCATTTTCCTTATTTTAGTACCTACCTATTTTATTATTAATCGCAAGACTTTTCCTTTCCAACGATCCAAAATGAATGGGCGTGAACAGAAACGGCCCGGTGTCTTCTTTCAACTTCTCGATTTTCTGCGGTCTTAAATGCGGCAGCAGGTTCTTCAACTTGAAGCTCTTGACCTGCGGTATGTTGGTGAGATTGGCGGGGGGAATGACGACTCCCGACTCGAGCACTAGCGGCACGGGGGCGCCCTCGCACTGTGCGGCCAGCGCCTGAAGCTGAACGGCAAGGTCTCGCTGCTCCGCCGGGCCGAGGTGGGGCCAGAGCGTCTGCAAGAGGAAGGTCATGTGACGGGTCGCGAGGGCCGAGTGACCCATGCGTCGCGCAGCCACCACCAGCTCCTGAAGGAGCTGGATCTGAAGCGAGGGCCAACCACGGAGGCCGTCTAGAACACAAGACAGCGTCAGTTAGCTGATGCTGATGCATAGGCTGTAGTTACATAACTAATTAACATCTTTTTTAGCTTTCCACTGTTTTATTTACTAAAAAATACTACTTGACCAAAACTAATGACTATATTATAATATTGTAAACCAATAGGCCATAGGGATGATATTGGATGACAGTTAATTTTAGAATCAGTTCTAGAGACCGGTACGGATCACCAAACCGTTAACCTTTATAGTACAAAAGACCGGGAGCCAAACTTTGATTTCTACTTTAACAATTTGAAATTTGTGATTTTTTAAATGAATTTTATGTTTTTCTTATATATTTTTTTCCTCGATCTTTTAGAAAAAAAATGCAGATTTTGGATTCCGAATTGACTCAAAAGTTGGGGGAAAAAATCCAAATTTGAGTTTATGTTCAAAAATTAGATTTTTTTGCAATTTTATATGTTTTTCCTTTTTTTTACATGTTCAAATTTGTGTATTTTTGTGTTTTCATACACAATTTGATTGTTAAATCATTACAAAAATCGGTAAAGATGGAGGATACGGAGAAGGTAGTGGTTATGCTGTTTGCCGATGATTTCGTGGCGTGGTCAGAGTATGAGGAGGTACTCCAGAGATACACAGACCTCTGGAAGAGGCACATTGAAGAGGTCGGCATGAAGATAAGCGTGAGCAAGAGCAAGGTTGTTACTATGCCAGGAGAAGGAGACGTAAGGAACTATCATGCAGAGATCAAGATTGGAGAAGAAACCATGGAAGTGGTGGAGAGTTTTGGATACCTAGGAAGTGAAATAATGGCAAGCAAGAAGATGAAAAAGGAAATTACCAACAGAATACAAAAGGCCAGTAACTTCTACCAGTGTGTAAAAGGCCTGGTGTGGGACAGGGAAATACTCATACAGTGCAAGATGACACTATACAAGACCTACTTCATACCGACCCTCACATATGCGGCAGAAACCTGGACTATGGGTGATAGAGAAGAAAGCCAAATACAGGCGGCGGAGATGAGATTCCTGAGGAGCACAGTGGGCAAGACAAGAAGAGATAGAATTAGAAATACGAACATCAGAGATATGTTTGGGGTGGAGAAGTTAGGTGACAGGATGGGAAGGACACGGCCGAGATGGTTTGGGCATATGAAACGAATGCCGGAAGAGAGGATGCCCAGGAGAATGTATGAGAAAAGAATCGAAGGAGAAAGAAGAAGGGGGAGAGTAAGGAAGAGATTGAAGGAGATCATAGCAAGAGACCTACATAATAGAGGAGAGAGCTGGAAGGATGTAGCAGAGACACGATTGTGCGAGGATAGAAAGAAGTGGAAGAATTTGGTTGCGAAACCCAAGCTGACCCTGCCGGAAGTAGGAAACGGCGATGGATAATGATGATGATGACAAAAATCGCTCTAATCATTAGAATTTAATGGGGAAAAATTCTACCAATTCCAAACAAAACAAAACAGCTTTTTAGCCGGGCTAAAAGTATGAAAAACTGGCAGATATAACTGTGTAGCTTTTGAAAAGTGGTGGGAAATATGTATCCCACTGTCCTATAAAGGGTTAGAGTCTATGAAAGAATCTACAGTGAGATGTGCGAAGTAGGAAGATTGAAAACCGAGACTCATAATAGAGAAGTGGAAGTGTTTGCAGAGACACGATCCACAGACACTTCAATCCACTATCATTGCTGAAGTACAATTTACCTAGAGCTCAGAAAAATAACGTGTTGTAGTTCACTCACACGTCAATCAATATGAAAATGGTATGCCCGGGATACTTTAACCTAACGTGAAATTTAAGTAGGCCTACGTAGTACCTTTTGGAAATTCTGTTGGATCAAGGCTTAATTTGTGACCAGATAGAGCTTGAAGCATCAATTGATAGCACTGTGTCCAATTGGGTTGTTGGTTTTGCGGCGACACAAAACGCATGGCTGCCAGCCTCTTGCAGAACGACGCTTTTCGATGAAACCCTATCTCGGCATAGAGATCAGATAGACTGATGAACCTCTGAATCTGAAATGACATACAAACATGTACCGGAAGTATTAACCTCCAATACAGTGGTGGTAGGTCTACTATACTAAGCATAGTGACTAAGGCCCATGAAATATGAGAACTGTAAAATGAACAAAATGCGGTACTATACCCTAGAGCACATTTAATGAAAAATTATTACAAAAGGCTTCTGTATTACAACTCATGAGTGCCTGGTGTAGTCTATTCTCATCCGTAATCAAGGCGTAAGAAGTTCAATGCTGAGTGACTGCTGACATAGGCAAGGGGAATTCAAGTAGCCTACCAGCAGGCCTACTGACAATTTTGGGCCTTTTCCAAGAACTACCGGAAGGCTATATATTTTCCTACAACTCGGTTGTGTGATAGTGATGAGAAATGCTCTTTAAATACCTTTACCCAGGGCCTAAACCTTAAGTATTATCACAATTTACTGGAATCAAGCAGATGCAGGAAATGGGCAGCAACAAGTAGCAAGGTTCGTACAGAACTCAGCTTTCACTCCAGCACAGAACTTCTTGATTCTCTTGGTATAACCTGCATTGTTATAATTTGTGTGAATAACTTTGCCTAATAAATAAGAGTAAGACTGGAGTAGACTGGCCTACATACCTTTTCCGATTCACTAAGCTGTAAATTAATTAGCAGTACATTCTGTAGAAATGTTGCCGCTTGCAAAAAACACCCTTGTTCAACAGCAACATGAGCTCCTTTGAAACAAGCTTCCGTCTCGATTATTCCAGCATTTTGATATTTACTGTAGTGAATTATTGCTTCACGATATCGTTTGGGAATATCTTCTGGAGTCAAGATGTTTGGAACGTCTTCATTCAATTCTAATGGCTGAGTGTTACCATTTGGTAAAGAGTTTGTTGTAATAATAGAATTAGATCTGCTGATAAAAAACAATTTTGTTAATATTGATATGACTACCGATACCTCAAAAAAAACTTCCAAGTTCAAATACGTTTAGGCCTACAATGCAGCCCTCAGACTTGGTTATAGTAGTTCCATATTTCAAGAATATTCATACCGTTGTTTGGTTGGACTTCCATCTTGAAGTGATGAGTTGCGTTGCAGTGGTACAATCCTACTCAGGCTTGGGTAGAGCATAACAACAGAGGCTGCACACATTCCCTCGTAAGTGCCACCTAGCCACAGCCAATCGTTGACAGTTTTCAGAATATCGCTCGCAGAAACATAATAACCAAGAGCTTCATTAGCAAGCCCAGCTTGAAGGCAGAGGTCACCCAAATGTTTAGTCATTCGTCCAACACATCGTTTTCGATTTGTACGCGACTCAAGATCCAGCCCGACAAAATCTTTTCTTTCAAATGGTGCTAGTAACAAACTTACTCTGTCGACTTTTTCCCTACTTCTTTCTAAGCGTTTAGACTCCAAAACCCAGAAAAGGGATGATAAAAACTCTGTTATTTGTGCCTCAAGTTCAGAACAGTTTTCAACATCTGCATAAAACAATGCTCTAGCCTTGAAGTTGGAGGGTGTGGAATATGTAGGAGTATCCTCTTGACTTCCTTCAACTGGTGAAGGTAGACCCACTAAAACGCTACGTGAATCAAAGAGCGTAGAAGTGTATTTGACTTTTAATGACTCGTGAACACGGCACAGCTCATTGAGTTCTTGTTGGGAGTCGAATTTCCCTGCAAATGAAAAAGTAGTACATGTTCATAATGACCTAGAAACAATGCTCTACAAAAAAAACTTTACAATGCCAAATCCATTTCAAATCTTACCGACGGTAACAAGGCCCAGGAGTCGCCTGTGCGTCTGGTAGTCACCCCAGTCATTATTCTCAACAGGATACTCTTTAATGTACCGAGCCAGCACGTTGCGGCTCACTCCAGAAGAATCGGTTAGTGTCACATGGTTTTGACGAGCAATTCGATCAAAGATACGATTGAATGATTTGCTCTTTAGCTGACCCCCTAGGACATAAAACACAATTTTCAACACTTTCAAAAAGCAAACAAAAAACATTAGGCCTAGGCCTAAGTAGGCCTATGGTGTCGGTAGTACCAAAATAATTGTATCTCTAGGCTACTTGGTAGGATACCTACTTGGGATTGTTGTGCACTTGTGCTCACTAACATTATAAGTGGGAAAAGCATTTAACTTATAGGGCATACATAGGCTAGGTGGTCTGAGTTAAGCTGGCACTCGACAAGGGATCGCAGCACTGTCGCCCTTGCACTATGGCCACCCAATTGGCAAAATTAAATAAAATATCAGTCTCTAAAAGTGTTTTTGTTCAAGCCATGCCCAATAGGAAGTAGGAATCCTAAGAATAGAGTAGGCCCTTTTTTAAATGTGTGCAAATAAAATGATAACATATGATGCCGCCAAAACATTGCCATCTCATTTGGCGAGGTTGGCATAAAAGAAAGTACGGAAATTAATTAAATTGATTACCAACAGAACAGGCAAATTAACACTTTTACAATCATAGGCCTACTTCTTAAAATGGAGGCTAATTTAGATTACTCTAGGGGGTGAGTATTTTCCACCAGTTGGTCAAGGCCATTTGTAACTGGAAGGACTATTGAAGATTGGTGAATTGCAAGTTATAAAATCTTGACGACAACTAGAACCAACATCAACTCCAACTTTCAAGTTGTGAAAAGTTTAACATAGAAGTTGATGGTCAACACATTTCCTCAATCGCATGTTCAAACGTTAGTGTAAATATCACCCTGGCATGTTGAATGTTGGAGTCAGCATTGACGCCAATAGGGAACCAAGTTTTGAAGGCGGGAAGGACATTGGTTCTCTCTGGTCTCAGCGCCCATAAAAATTAGCATGGTACGAAAATGTAGCTTGCCGTATCTTTTGACTCGCGCAAAAGAAATCTAAACCAATAACATCACAAGATGCATAATTTTGTGAAGAAGATGATGGCATTCTACTTTGCTCGATGACGCTTCCTTAATTCAAACTATTATGATTTAAATAGACCCATGTTTGCGCGCTGTCGCAAATGTACTCTGACTGAGCGGTAACCTAAGCGAGACGCAGCCACGTTGTGTGCAGCTGTGGCATCCTCGCATACCACGCGCCTGTCCATGGTTGCTAAATGTACTTCGCATTCAAGATTTTGTTGGCACATTAAAGGATATTTTATTAGTAATGTATAATCTAGTACAACCCAGTGACCTCACAGTAGCCACAAAGCAAGTCGGATACCAAATGTTATGCTGATGCCACGGACAAAATGTTTTCACGTGCTTTTTCATGAGCAGTTTGGAAGGTTTGGCAACAGTGTAAATGTAGAGCTCACTTCAACTCAAAACAAATGTCATTAATATTGAGCAAAGTTATGTATATCCACGCAAAGAGGAAAGATTATAGTTTCTTACAGTATGAATATAATTCCGGTCCGTGGTCGGGTTCTCGCGCTATCGCTTACGAAACATTTAGCACGGGTTAATCGCCTATACCACGCTGACCGGAGAGAAACGGACAACGCCCACTTAGGTTCCCTATTGTAAACTACCTCTGGGGTAGATTTAAGACAGAAAATTTTCTATCACTTAGGCCCTACGTTACCTACCACATTAAACAAACTTAGGCCTTGTGCAATTATCAGTAACTGCACTGAGTACTTTTCTCCACTCCAACTGGAATCAAGTTATTACACACTGCGGTAGGCATAGGACTAGTAATCATTGGTAACATGATCTCGCTAGCGAACACGAACTTACCCACACTGTACTCAGTGCAACCTAGGACCTAAGACTACCTAACTTAAGAAATACAACTTAATGACATAGGTCTCACCTATGTGCTTTACCAGCACAAGAATGGCTGCATGGTCATGAGCAGTTTGCTCGTAGTCTGGATGCGACATACTTGTGTCAGGTGCAGGACTAGACAATATTGCACTCACCGACGATCTCATTACTGAAGAACCTTATAGTCCTGTCACAAAAAGAAAATCTCCAAAATTGTCTACATAAATGTAAAGTTATTAATTACAGCATAATAAATGGGCCAGGAGGATACAATTATTCCAACCCACCCCCCAACATAACCTAACTTCAACAAGACAGATTCAACCCACTTCCAGCCCAACCCAGCCCGAATAATCTAGCCTAGGTCTTCGACCCACCTGCTCTATGATCATCTTACGATGATGAGTAATTGAATACCGAAGTATGCTGTCTAAATATACAGGAACTATGGTAATTCCAATGTCTAAAGTATGCATTAACAAGATTAAAAAGTTAATGTCAAAGAAACTGACAAATTCGTAGGCCTATAAAAATCAGCGACCATTGTTGCCATTTTCTCAAATCACAACACATACACGAAATTCCCCACACTCTAGGGAAATTCCAGTGGGGAATTCCCTATATTTTGTAGTTGTTGTACTTCAAAACGTGTGTAAAATCTTGTAAAGTGCTTGTTTTCGTAATTATTTCTAGATTCATAAAAAGCTGAATTTTTATTTTCCTTTGTAGACAAAAATTTCTTCTGTTTGCGAATGAAGTTTCAATATAAAATAAATTTTACAACTTTATTAGTTGTTGTACCGTTGGTGGACATGCTATTTTGGTCACATCCTCAAAAACGATCCAATGAAAACACAGGGTCATTGCGTGCACATCCGATCCATCATTTTTTTCTTCGAGGGAAGGAATCAGCCGGAGAGCCAGAAACAGAAGGTTACAGCCTGGAAAATTTGTGTTTTTAATTGGCTAATTAGATTTTAGTTTAAACAAGAATATTGTACAATCAATCATGCTGCGAACGACAGTAATTCGACGAAGTGTTATCGAGTTAACATGTAAACGAGTATGCCAAGCTAGATCAAATACACTTCGTTGTATGAGCTTGGAATGCACAAAAAGAAAACATTTGCACAGGTAGGTAGGCCTAGGCCTCTAGACTAGGCCCAGTTATTTTAAATTACTAACCTTATCGTATTTTATTAAGCTTAGGCCTATGGCATGTGTGTATAGGGAGGGTACGGCAGAAACGGTCTTTGGGGTGGAGTAGGCCGATGAATATAGACCTCTAGGTGTCATGCATGCCTCAAGAGAAGGGCTGGTTAGCACCAAAGATTAGCTATGGATTTTTAATCTTTGGTTAGCACCATTCAACCTTTGTGTATTTAATATCCCTAATTCAATGATTCAACCCCAAAGGTAAAGATGGGCTTACAATTATCAAGTGACATTTAAAGGGCCCGTTCACCTCTTTAACAAGTTATTCTTAAAACCAAGTACGAACATAAAAATTAAGTTCATTGTGTATATTTCCAGACCTATGTCAATAGCGGTCTTTAAATTCATCGGCGCGCTTCGGGTCAGTGACGTCACTGGTACAGAGTGGGCGAGGTGTTGCAACACAGCACAGCTACTAGCGGCAAGTAACGCGCGAGGCAGGTCCCGGTCTATCTGTCGAGATAGTCTGTTCTACTAAAAACAAAGCGGAAGGCCTGCGATCATCTGATTAACAATACGTTAGAGTTAAACCAACACCTGTTTTGAAACACATACGTTATTGTCGTCAATTTAATGGAATAAATATTATATTGGCACGTTCTTATAAAGTTATATGTTGCCAATAATGACAGGTAGGACAGGTAGTGGAGTTGAATAAGTATTGCCTGTACAACAACATAATACACGCGATAGCGATTCTTACACACACACAAACACACACATGATACAGAATTACTTGCACTTTAAAAAAATAAAAGTGATTTGGTTATGGCATTTAGAAATTCAATTATTCTTCCACAATAAGTGAAATTACATGATTAAAGTATTTCCAAACGCAATGGGCTGACAGCAGTTTTCCTAATCTTGTAAATGTCAGGATTGCCAGTGGTGAGGATCGTTTCGCGGACCTCCCGAATAACTCTCGCGCGTTATGCATGTATTGTATCATGTATTGTATCATGTAACCGATTAACAATGTTTCATTATCCCAAGCGGCATTTTATTTTAGTTTCTCATGGAATAATCTGTATATTTATTATTTACAGCCGCCTTATGACCACACTTGCATATACAGAATGAATAACAAATCTATGTTGCCTGTTTGATCAATTTCTGTTTGTAATAGCCATAAACAATGAGTAGGTATGCTTACTTTATTACGCCAGACATCAATGTTTCTCTATTGTACTGATGGATGTTTTTTTCCAAAGCTTTTCGTGGCGTAAAATATTGAGAACATCTTTGAAAACTATCATCTGCCCAAAACAACTTTATGCATAGTTATATACACTGCGCCGACTCATGTTCAAGTAATTCACTAATAAAGTCACTCTCGTCGCAACGATTTCACTCTTTGTCGTTTGACATTTTGACATTTTGTGTACAAACTCTACACGAACACTACTGAATAGAATTCGCTTGCCCTGTAACGTATAATAAACATTCTTATTTTTTTGCACCTATTACACCACTCCTCAATGTCATCATGAACGATTGATCGAAACGAGTGCACGTGTCCAACTGATGTGAAGAGGTCTGCGTAAGGTTTCTGGGCAGTGTTTAATGTTTATCTTTTCCCTTTTTAGGCCCATTAGCTTATCGCTTTTTGTTTATATCGTTCGAGTCTGCAGGCACACCCCACTCATAATATATCTTATGCTATATAGATTAGAAGAACCATTCCAAACACAAACAAAGATTTAAAAATCCACATCAACAGCATACTCGACAAAAGGATGAATAAATAACGTACTGGCATCGGCAGTAAATATATATTTCAGCTAGGTGTACGAGGTTTTGTATGTGTATACAGTAAGTGCGCTGCGCGCTTATGAAGTCAATTGTCAAAATGACATAACTTGGTAAACACCTCTACACTTGACACTTGAGCCGAATAACACATGGCATGCGTTTTTATTTCAACCTAATTTGAAGCGAGTATGCCATACTTGACTACATGTCATATCCCCCCTCGCCAAGCATCTTTAAATGTCCAATACGATAACTCAGTTCGCCGCGTCACCCGGCTACTTGACTCAGAAGCCAAGGCCGTGTCGTGCGTTGTTGCCAGTACAGCGAAGTGGCGAAAACGTAGTCAATTTCATTACATATTTAACAATTAATATATGGTGATTATGATTATTTTCGAGAAAGAATTTGTTGTAAATGGAGTCTACTTAGGTAAATAGATGTCTGGGTACACCTTTACATAAGAGGTGAACGATCCCTTTAACCCTGCATTACTCGCGCGTGTTTTTTTAACGCCAGTACTCGCGTGGGGTATATATAACCCCAAATTGAATTACCTGTAATTTGGAGTTGGAATGGAGTTTGGGTGCAGGGTTCACATATTTTAGTTCATTGGAATGTTATTGACTACTATTTTTAGATAACAACATCAGTTAAGGAATTTAAATGACTGAAATTTTTATTTTATGTAAACATAACATATTTCACTTTGAAATGGCAGTAACATCTTTAAACACCAAATTTTAATTGAAGGATAATATATTTGGATTTTTTTTTCATTTTTTTTGTTGACTTATCTTGTACTTATATACTGTAAAAATTTGCCATTTAATATTTTATCTTTTTTTTTCAAATCCAAACCTAAAAAAAAAAAAAAAAAAAAAAATACAATTTTTTTAAATTTCCAAATGCATGGTTGCATTGCCTTTATTGCATTAAGAATTGCATTTGCAATATTTCCACTAAAATTACTTTCCCCCCTACCCCTACCCAACATAACCTAGAAATTTAAGTTTTTATTTAATAGCTTATTTTGAGTGTAAACGCAAATTTACTGATACGGTCACAGGTGAAAGAGATATTAATACAACATATAATGTTGATAGATATTACATACCAAATAGCCTTCAAAACACTTTTCACTGGAGAAACAACAAGCTTGACAATCAACAACAATGTTCCCGCCTACCGTCTGAAGCTAGCGCCAGTCATCGCGTGGGATCATAGAAACCCCAACGAACTTCAATCATGTAACCTGCTAAAACTAAAAACCCCGCTTAACATTGATTTGCAGAAAAACATAAAAGATAGAATAACTTGAGAATACATAGAAGGAGAGAGCGGTAAGTTTGAAAATTACTGAGAATCATTAGATTTAACAGCACTGGGGTATATGTTACCCCACGCGAGTAATGCAGGGTTAAGTAGGTGGTCCCTAAGCCCTGAGCTAGGCCTCGGACTACATGGTGAAAACTGTTCTTAATTAGGCCCTACTAATTATTACCATGAGTATGACTGTCTTATTTATTAACAATATCCTAAATTAAAAAATACTAGGGCCTAAGGCAGTCCTACCAGTTTATCCTGTCTCATTTCTTAACATATTAAGTCCAGGGCCTACCATGCATCTAGGCATTTTAGCTAATCTCAAATTTTTAGTTGTGGGCATGTATCAAGATTTGGGCTTGTGGTTGGTATAATCTGTCACACACCCCTAAACACACGTTAACTCTATTTTTTTAAATCGTACATAACTCTTGTAGGTAGGCCTAATCAGGAAGGTGGTGTTGTTGTTTTTACGTAATTAGTTATGGTGCGCTCTTTAAAACATTTCATGTAGCTGGCAATATGCAGTTGGCGATTCCCAGCGAGACTCAAGCATGACGAAAGTGCGCTAGGTCCTACTATACGACAGTATTAATAACATGCCCAGCAACATTCATTGATTCTGACCTTTGATCTGACAGATTGGCATCTGGCTAGCAAGTTGACTCTTGACTTGATGTCCATGTAGGTAAATATTATGTTTGTGAAATAGGGTAATAATATCCTAATTGAGGTTAGTATTATTAGTCATTCATTATGCCTTGGCCTATTTAAAAGTGTGTCTGCAATACCGGTACCTATCATCGTACCTAGGGCCTATTTAAAAAGATAATCTTTGATTTCAAAAATGCTAAAATAAATTGGTAGGCTACCTAAGCCTAAATGAAAATTTAATAATGTATGCCTAGCTAGAGCCTTTGTCACAAATGTTACCCGTCGCAAGCGGAAGCCTACTCCTAACTTCTCTAAGTATGGAAGTCTTCAATCGTGTTCGTACTCACGGTCGCGGTAGCAATCACTCTTCCCTTAACCTCACCCTGCCTCAAACACTATCTGAACTCCTTTAAAGACCTACCTACTAGCTACAATATCCTCAGATAAGTCATTCCACTCCCCAACTTAGGCGGTTAGGCCTAGTTTGTTCCAAGAACCATACCTGCCAGAATCTGTCTCCACTGGAACTTCCGTTCCATGAGTGATCCCCCTGCACTTTCCGCTCCCTTGTTTATTTGTGTGATAAAGTTGTGACCCTCAAGTTCAGTTCAACCCCTGTCATTTAAATGCTTTTTCACTTGCAACTTGCCCTGTTGGGCATGTGTGTAGTCTATTTTCTTCATCATTGGGTTTTACTTTTATCTAAAGCTTTACCACTTAAAGAGGGGAATATTTACTAACGATATGGAAGAAGTTGTAGGCCTATTTGGAAAAGGGTGTAGTAGCATTGCTTAAACGTACATACAAATACCATATTGAACTGAATTATGCAACTCTACGTGCTAGACTTTTGTATCCTTGTTATTTAATTACTGTAGGCTACATGTGATAATATTTTCAGGTATGGAGGCTTTTCATTGCTCAGCAAGAACTTCTCCCGACGATGGGAATTAGCTCAAGCCCGTTACTACAGCTCGGACTTGCCGCCACACAATAAAGTCCTGCTTCCAGCGTTGTCACCAACAATGGAAATGGGCACCCTCATCAGCTGGGAGAAGAAGGAGGGTAAGCACACTTGAAGTACTGCTAGCCCATATGCGTTAGGGCTACCCTATGTACTATTCTAGTATAAGCCACATGGCAGACACAAAGCAATGGTACTACCATTACAGACGTGCCACACAAACAATGTAGGCTGTAGTAGGAAGGAAAGTGCTTCCTTACCCACTACCCAGCATTGATTGGATTGATAAGCCTATAGTGCCAACACCAAAATAATTGCAATTGGCTTTTTGTGGCACTACCAGTAGGCCTACTGGTAGAATAAATAAATTAGGGTAGGCCTATATGCAACTACTTTTTTTTTCATACCATAGGCCTAACCATATGCCCATATTAGGCAGACATCAGACAGGCCTTCCTAAAATGCTTTGTGGAAAACCTATTATTTTATCTTTAAGAGGGAATGGGTCACATTTCATATTTGGCACTTTGCAAATACATATCTTTTGTTCGACCAGAAAGCATAGCCTACAATGTAGCCGTATGCTATGCCTGTATGAAATGTTGCATAGTGGTATGGACAGCCCTTCAGTTATAGAATATGAATATTTTTTGTTACCCCTATATCAGCCAAAAATAGTTAGGTAGGCCTACTACCATACTGTAACAAAAATGGCCAATTTTGGACTTTTAAAGTTTAAACTAAATCCAAAATCGTAAAAACTAAAAATCATTTTTGGAAAAGTTTGACTAAACGTGTAGGCCTATTTAACGAGTCCTTCATTTCCACTTCCGTATTAGATGATTATTTTTGTTGCTCTAGCCTATATTATTGCAATCTTGCTATTTAAGACAATGACTGAAGGATAGATGAAGGTGAAGGACAATTATTACAAAAAAGTAAAAGTAAAAACACATGCCTTATGTGGGATTCAAACCCGCGCCCCAATCGTATCGGCCACCGCGGACGGAACATCACTTCCATAGCAGTACGTAGTAGTAGTAGGCCTAAATGTGCAAAGTTTAAACAACTGTGATGTCAGTTGCCCGAGCGAGCACAGGAATTTGACTTTACGCATGTCCTATATTTATTATCCTCTTTTAAGACTTGAACATCTCAATATTAGGTACCGGTAGCTCTCTATTCTATTGTTAATTCCTATTTCTATTCCCAGCAAGGTATACAAATTCACCTAAGATCTAATAGGTCGACAGATCATCCACTCATAAATGAGCGCAGCCTGAAAGGGGCGGGGTGAGGTAAACGGGTTTTGCCTAGGGCCACCCTGCCCTGACCGATGGTGGACTGCAGGGGTATTGTCCTCAATAAGTTTTTGTTGCCAAGGTCATTTTAGTGTCCTTTTCAGCATATTATTGAGCAACACTACTCTAGCTATGTTTTAGTATAATTCATGAAATATTGTACCGGTACCGTGAAACGGGGTGACTCGAGACAGCGGGGTGACTCGGGACACTCTCGTATTTCCCGCACTTCGAGCGGTGTAGCGCTTAAACGGGTGAAGCTATAACTATGTACCCGAGCGCGTTTAGAAGGCTGTGGAATTCTTTAAGTGAGAACACGTTTTGACAGCTCATCCAAAATGAAGTTTAGTCACCAAAAAGCTACTAAAATTACTTTTAAAATGTTATAAAACTAAACTACTGTAAACTTCCTACCCTACCTATGATACTGAAATTGGAAATAGGTCATGATATTTTATTTCGAAGTAAATGACGTGTTGTCTTTAAGGTTATGTTTGGAGACAAAACAAATTTTTTGGCTGAGATATGATTTTTTTAAATTTTTAACTACATCTTTGACAATGTTGGAAACGACTTTGGACAATGAAACAAATGCCAATTTGGAGTCTGAAATTACCAAAATTTTGCCCTTAAATTATTCTGCTTGATTCTTATGAATATCGATATGTATGTATGTATGAAGAAAACTTGTTCCTAACATATTCGTAGCCAATTATGCCAATTTGGGGTTTAATTTGCGATTATAAAATGTTATTTTTTACTTATTTTGTTAAATATGCCCCAACAGTTAAGGGCATTGATATTTTTGTAACTTTATACTTTTATATTATTATTATCACGTGTGTTTTTTTTAAAAGGCATATAGGCCCTACTGTCCCAAGTCACCCCCAAAGTGGGTATACATCAGGCAAATCGAGCTTTGAAAAGACTGTCCCGAGTCACCCCGACCCTCGGGGTGACACGGGACACTTTTGAAAAAAATAAAAAAAATACTTCCAATGCTAGAAAAAAAAACTTTTTTCTCCCATGTGTTCCCAGGACCCTACTAACACTTTTCCAAAAAGACTTGATCATTTTTGATAAAAAATGTAGCTTTCACATGTAAAAGAATCTCCAAAGTGTCCCGAGTCACCCCGTTTCACGGTACCTTGAAATTTTATGCTTATTATTATTTGTGATTGTTGGAAATATGCTCACCACCTACAAATTTTAATTGGCTGTTGGCAAGAGGTAATATTATGGCCTGCATAGGGCCCACAGGTCTTATAATGTTCTACACTAGCATACATGTTTTGTTTATTTGTTTATAGGTGACAAGCTGAATGAAGGAGATTTGCTAGCAGAAATAGAAACAGACAAGGCCACAATGGGCTTTGAAACACCTGAAGAAGGCTATCTCGCAAAAATCCTCATACAAGCCGGAACTCGAGACGTTCCAGTCGGCAAGGTAACACTTTGAGATCAATGTTCCCATGTAATGCACTATCCAGTGTTGTAAAATAACTTGCTACCCTACTTGAAAAATGAAAAAAAAAAAATTCAATGTGACATTTGACTGAGTAAGTTAAGTTGTGCATCTTAAGTTGTAAAGACATCTAGTTCTTTGTGTATTAAAATATACTGTATGTATATTTTAATATTTTTAGGTTGTGGGTGTGAGAACTAGTTAGTAACGCGTCAATAAACTTTCAGGTTGTGTGTATTATTGTGGAAGATGAGGCATCTGTAGCAGCGTTCAAAGACTACAAGGACACAGGCGCTCCTGCGGCACCCAAGGCTGCAGCCTCCCCTCCCCCACCTACACCATCCTCACCCTCAGTTGCCCCTCCCTCCCCGTCGTCTGCACCCGCCCCTGCGCCCGTCTCGGGAGGTGACCGGATATACGCCAGTCCGCTAGCAAGAAGACTGGCCTCCGAGAAGGGTCTCTCGTTGGCGTCGGTCGGCCAGGGGTCGGGCTTGTACGGGTCCGTAACATCGGAAGATCTGAAGAAAGCCGCCCCGGGAGGCGCAGTCTCCTCGCCGGCCGCCCCAAGGGCCGTATCGGGCGCGGGATTCTCCGACCTTCCCGTATCCAATATCAGATCGGTCATTGCTAAACGTCTACTCATGTCCAAACAGACAATTCCTCACTATTATCTGTCGATCGACCTGCAAGTTGACGAGCTTCAGGCTGTTAGAAAGCAACTTAATAAGCTATTAGAGAAGGATGGAGTTAAGCTAAGTGTGAATGACTTCATCATTAAAGCAATGGCGTTGGCATCGAAGAAAGTACCGGAAGCGAATTCGGCTTGGATGGACACTTTCATCAGAGAGTACGACTCTGTAGATGTCAGCGTTGCGGTCAGCACTGACAAGGGGTTAATTACACCTATTGTATTCGAAGCTGATAGAAAAGGTCTCGCAACCATCAGCAAAGATGTCAAGTCCTTAGCGGGGAAAGCACGTGAAGGCAAACTACAACCCCATGAATTCCAGGTAAGTTAGTTTAGCCTTGATTCTGTGTATAAAAGGATTGCGAGTGTTGTAAAAGTGTCCCACTACAATGCAGAATGTCCATCTTTTGTTGCAGGGTGGTACCATTTCAATATCGAATCTGGGAATGTTTGGTGTAAAGAACTTTTCAGCAGTAATCAACCCTCCACAATCTTGCATCTTGGCTGTTGGGACAACGCAAAAGAGACTGATTCCAGACAACAACTCGGAAACAGGGTAAGGGAACACTTCTTTGGCATTTGTTTTCTGGGGATGGCACCATCCTCGCCATTAACCCCCAACTAAAACCACCGAAGGAAATGGTCTTCTGACTTTTAATTAAAGTGTTCGCATGATGTGGAACTACTACTACCGGTATAGATATTGGGCAATAAGTTTATAATAATAACAAAGCAAATCAGTTTTATGGTTAAGGTTTAGTTTAGAGATGTGAATAGTAGCTAATTTTTGCCAATCTATAATGGTATTTTAGACTGAAATTACAAAACTGGCTCTACCGAGGATCTCTGCTGATGCTCTAATAAAACCAACTGGGCTATGAGACCAATTAAATTTGTCCAATTGTTGATTAGTTGACACATTCTTAATTTATTTTATTTCCCAACCTTCTTTTGCAGCCTGTGAACTTTCCTATGGCAGGGTATAATATTTAAATGCACAAAAATAATAGATTGGCATACATCATGATTCATGATATATTGACTATTGAGGCATAACCTAAATATGGCAAGTCATTCGCTCACATGCTAGACCCAGCACCTAGAGCAAAAAGGGTATCGCTCGTAATTACACTTCTTGTGATTTTTCAACAAGCTGTAATCCAGTTAAAATATTATTTACATACTGTACAAATGGTTGTATGCTTCGTTTCAGGTACAAGTCGGCAGAGTTTATGTCCGTAACGTTGAGCTGTGACCATAGAGTGGTGGATGGCGCAGTAGGGGCACAGTGGTTAGCAGCGTTCCGGCAGCTAGTTGAGAACCCACAGACCATGCTACTGTAGTAGCCAAGAAATCTTCTAGTCCTACAGATTGTATGAGTGCATGGAACTACTGAGTTATAACTTAATACTACCAAGTATACGAGTTAAATTTATATATGTTACAACCATTATTATGGGATGAATGAAACGTTGACTTTCATTTTCAATCCAATTCAGAAGTAATACGTAGTAGCTATAATTTGTTGATTACATATATAATTATAAATAACATTACCTACCTATGTAATACAAAAAAAACTCAATTGCTGTTATTCTATAGTTGTGGTAGGCCTAAACGTAAATGTCTAAAAGTAATACCTACCAGCCATTAATGGAATTATGGAAGTTTATATTTCTATTTGATGATAAACAAAAACGATGAAATGGTACCAATAAAATACAACATTCTTTGTCTAAAGAAATGTAGTATGCTTTTTACACCTAGCTGTAAAACTACTTAGCCTACAGGTTTTATGTTACTACTTGCTATACCGTTTGGTGGTAGCGAAGGTTGAATAATATTGAATTTGTTATGGTTGGCAGTGGGCACTATTCTTAGGATAATATGTTATGTTGGTTTCATCTTTCATGTGGTTGTTGTACTTTCTGTTATCGCTAGACCTATTACATAGATCTATCAATGTTATGTTTATTTAGCTTTAGATTAGGAAAATATGCTTAGTTTTGTAGACATTTATTTTGTTTGTTTTTTTAAATCGGCCTAGTTCCTAAATAAGAACCTTTATTAGGTCAATCATCAATATTGATATTATTGCTGGAGGCAACCAATTTAAATAGGTCTAGCTTGTATGACATGTATGTACTCTCTGGGCAAAGTGACTATGAAACTAATGAACAAATCTCAATGAAAAGAAAGCAATTGTAATTTTAATATTTGAGATAAAAGCTAGTGGGCATCATTCAATGACAGTAAGGATAAGATTTTTGTTAGACTTCTGTATGCTTTGGTTTGTTTGATAATTACGTATATTGAATTGCATTATATTGAAAAGTTAAAATAATTTATTCATTGACATTTGGTTAAGAGCACAAATAAATGTAAATAATTGTACACACGTGATGTAAATAAAAATTGTAGCATATAAAATGCCAAATAAATATAAATAGTATATTATTCAATATCACACTTTCCTACTAAAGATAATAAATTCATTTCACCTAAAAAGTTAATACTTTGGTTTTGTGTCAATTTAACATTCCAATACATTAGTCTTTGAGCATGGATTTATAAAGTTAGACAATGAGTAAATAAGTATGAAATGGTTAGTAAGTAATATGTACGAAGAATACAAAACAAAAGCTACTGTAGTACGCCTACATTTCACAATAAAATGTGAAAAGGCCACTACCTGTATTGATGGATAACCGCAGCGTAATTGCATAATGCACCGATTCAGGCCTAGTGTAGTAAATGCTGAATTACCAATCGTTATCATCACTTAGGTCATCGTCTTTGCTCTTCAACTTTGAAAAGAGAACGTCCCTGACTTTGGGTCGAGGGTCTTCTTGAAGCTGTGATGTCACTGCCCCAGTTTGAGACAGAATCCACTCGAGTTCTGGAAATATCAAAATGATGATTTAGTCGATGTTTTGTTGCAAGATGAATTTGCATAATATGTATATATATATTAATAATAGTACTGTTCATTGGATGAGCAAAGCAAAGACTTCAATTTCACTGACCCCCAAAAAAATTAATTTAGCTTCGGGTGTTTTTTTTTGTTTGTTTTTTGTCTGTTTGTTCGCTCTCTACCGGGCAAACGGCATATGCGATCTTGATGAAAATTGGCGAGGACCTTCGAAATCTCTGAACTTAGACCTGCCACGTTTTTGGGTACAATCAAAGAAATATTTCTCATGAATATCGTACTTTTACAATTTTAAAAAAAATTTAATGCGATATTTCCGTGACATTTGGGCCGATTCTGACCAAACGGATGAGGCTACAACGTTCATATTTTACATGGACATTAAGGTTATGGTGATGTAGTACTTTTTGGAAAAAAGTTGGAAAAGTTAGACAGAATCCATAGAAATAAAAGTTTTAACATACGTTTTTGAGGTATATAATAACAATTAACAAGTAGCAATAGAAACTTGACAACAATCACCTACAATGCGTTCAAAAAGCACTTGCAAAAGTAAAGAGATCCCACGCAAACTAAAAATTTACAAAAAAGCTCATCCATCAACGCGACTAAAAAAAGCGTTTGAGAAGCGGCTTAGTTTATAAAATAGAATAAGGCCTACTCCATTTGAAAGGTGGTGCTGTTGGATGTGTGGTAGAATGTGCCTCTCACACAGTATGACGTATGTACTTTCTAGCCGCAACTTACTTCAAATTCCCTCAACAGTTATCGATACGCTAGCTAGGCATATCTACATTTACTTTCTGTTGAGAACTGGGGGGGGGGGGGGGGCAAAACTTATGTAAGTTAAATATTAATCCCAGAATTTATGTAGTAAATATGCACTTGCACTTATACAATTCGACAGTCAGCTTGGTAAAACGAATATATTTGTCTGTATGATTTGTCATAGCATAAAAAAATTAGGTTGAAATTTACCAAATGAAATGGGCCACTTCACGTTAATGTTTTTAGTTATTAGACCCCAGATAGTTGCAGTAAAACATTGGTTACAGAGTCCGAAAGCAGTTAAAACATGACGAAATAACTTTTGTATGGTGAATTTTTTTTTAGACCCCAGCTGCCGCCAACAAAGTCTTCTAATAATTTGCCCCCTCACAACTTTCAAAACATTCCTACGCGCCTGTTTACTTTCATATCACGATAGAGTAGGATCAAAATAACTCGAGTAAGTGAGAGCTTTTAACTTTTAACCTCTTCACTGAAATAAAAAATCCAAACGGATATACGATTATAGTATAGGTATACCGTATAAGTCAAGTTACTTGCATACACGTTGATAACTATTTTGTAATAAAAGTTAACATTTCAAGCAAATGAGGAAGTACCTAATTTTTATTTTAATAAGGTACATAATTACTAATTGGTGATTAGATTAAACTTCCTCCTAAAAATCATGGTCGTTCTACACTAGATAACTTTACTTTGTGATACAAACGGCTATATTTTGTAATTGAAGAATGGCCATCAAACAGACCTAATATAACCCAAGTAGGGCAGATCTTATCAATATCATTTAGTTTACCAGTTTGGCCGATAGCCCTTTGTAAAAACTTGTAAATTATAATATCTAACCTAACAGCATAAATGAAAATAGCTTACCATTCACTGTAAGGTTCATTCCTCTAAACTCAAGTGGCCCAACAAATTGCTTTTTCAGGTCCCCCTCAAAGTACACAAAGATTGAAGGTAAATTTTTATCCGGGTAATTTGGAATACACGTTGTCGAGATACTTTTTAAGAATTTTGTTGCTGGGAACTTGGCTGCCAACCGATTCAGGTGCTGATTGAGTAGAGCACAAAGTGGGATCCTAAAACCAAGTTGTAGGTTAGAGCAATACAAGCACATTGATTCATCAGACTGGTGGACAGTAGGGTTGTGCAAACCCACTATTTTTACTTCAAACTCGAACTCGAACTTTCATAGTTTTGAAAATCGAGCTTCAAACTTCACAAAAATTTTGAACCGAACTTAAAGGGATATCAAACAGTTAATAATAATAATAATAATAATAATAATAATAATAATAATAATAAATGGTTTATTGTCATGGTATGTGCATTTTTCAAGATGCATTCACAGATGTACAGACAATGGTCCTGAAATACAGAGAACAATAAAACTTATAAATTATGGTACTATAAATACTAGACAATATCATCAAATATGAAGTTCAGTTTGGATCGGCACCTCCACTTAGAAAGTATAACTTCTGGACCGGCCCCTCCACCATCCAATATATTAGTTTTTAAATTTTTACCTGTAAACTGAGAACCATTTTTTACATGTCAAAATATAATAGGTACCCGAACAAAAAAATAAATTTTTTGAACTTTGAACTTTTAAGTTTGTTTGCACATCCCCACTGTGCAGTGTCGACAGCCAACCCTGAAACCACTCAAAACTTGGGTTTATTAAAGATCAAGATTTCTAGAAACACAAAATATGTTTTGCAACACATGCAACAATGTTCAACACAAATTTGAACGAGGCTACAACCTCTAACCTGTTAAAAGTTAAACTTGTGATAAAACACACACTAATTCAATTTTAACAGACATGTTGTTATTCCAGCTGACCCAAGCAAATTGAGTTTGATAATAAAAATTATTAAGTACCACTTTAGGAACCAATTGCTTGGCCTCTTATAACATTAGGGTCATTCCATGTCAAATCAACCAAGCCGAGCCTGAAATAAAACTTGACCATCTCCGATTTTGATGAAACTTGGCAAATCTACTCTTAATAACATGTAGATTGATCGTGGAAAATTTTGTATTCCTGACGCGCTTAGTTTTCGAGTAACGCCCCGGTCAAAAACTCAAATTTGGCGACGCCGAGCGGCGTACCGTAATTGGCAAGTTTTATACCGTTGGGACGTAAAAGGCTAATATTTTTTTTAAATTAAAGAGCATTTTATTGGCTCTTTAATTCAAATACATTTGAATGCATTCCTATTTGTGAAACCATGTAAAAAATCGAAATTTGTTTTTAAACCTACCCTACGAGAAAAAGTATCTCTGAAAAAAAAAAAAAAACGTGTTTTTGTTCAGATGTTTTTTACATGCACAAAAAAATTTGGGATGGGATGGCATTGGGATCATGATATATCACAGGGTCATGCATCAAATGTGTAAATGTGTCAGTTTTTACCTTCCGTTTTTATTTTTCTAAGACATTAAGTGCGGCAAATTTGAATTTCACTACAAATGGAAGGTAAAAACTGACACATTTTACACATTTAATGCATGACCCTGTGATATATCATGATCCCAATGCCATCCCATCCCAATTTTTTTTGAGCATGTAAGAAACATCTAAACAAAAACACTTTTTTTTTTTTTTAATTTCAGAGATACTTTTTCTCGTAGGGTAGGTTTGAAAACAAATTTCGATTTTTTACATGGTTTCACAATTAGGAATGCATTCAAATACATATAAATTAAATTGCCAATAAAAAGCTCTTTAATTTAAAAAAAAAATTAACCTTTTATGTCCAACGGTTCAAAACTTACCAATTCAGGTACGCCGCTCGGCGTCGCTAAATTTGAGTTTTTGAGCGGGGCGTTACTCGAAAACTAAGCGCGTCAGAAATACAAAATTTTCCACGATCAATATACATGTTAGTAAGAGTAAATTTGCCAAGTTTCATCAAAATCGGAGATGGTCATGGAAATGGCCTGGTTGATTTGACATGGAATTACCCATTAGGTAGACGGTTGGCCTGCTACTTGTTATTTGGCAATCACATTAATGGGGGCAAGAGAAATGGGGATCTGAAATAAAAGATGACAAGTTCACCAAAAATACGCACAGAACAAGTCGATATAGTTGAGGGATGCGAGTGTAGATGAAAGAACGCATTGGATGCTTCATTGGATGAGCGAAGCGAAGACTTCAATTTCACTGACCCCCAAAAAATTTAGCTCGGGTGTTTTTTTTTTTTGTTTTTTTTTTTTTTTTTTTTTTTTTTTTTTTGTTTTTCTGTCTGTTTGTTAACTCTCTACCAGGCAAACAGCATATCCGATCTTGATGAAAATTGGAGGGGACCTTCAAAATCTCTTAACTTAGAGGTGTATTGTTTTTTGGGTACAATCGAAGAAATATTTCTCATGAATATCGTACTTTTACGATTTTTTCGATTTTTAGTGCGATATTTTCGTGACATTTGGGCCGATTCTGACCAAACGGGTGGGGTTACAACGTTCATATTATACATGGACATTAAGGTTATGGTGATGTAGTACCTTTTGAAAGAAAAAGTTGAAAAAGTTAGCCGGAATTCATAGAAATAAAGCTTTTAATATAAGTTTTTTTGATTTGTATGCGATATTTTCGTGCCATTTGGGCCAATTCTGACCAAACGGGTGGGGCTACAACGTTCATATTATACATGGACATTAAGGTTATGGTGATAAAGTACCTTTTGAAAGAAAAAGTTGACAAAGTTACCCAGAATCCATAGAAATAAAGCTTTTAATATAAGTTTTTAACGGTAAATAATAACAAATTGACAAGTAACAATAGAAACTTGACAACAATCACCTACAATGCGTGGGAAGCAAAACAAAGCAACAAAGCACTCGCAAAAGTAAAGATATCCCACGCAGACTAAAAACTTTAAAAAAAAGCTCATCCATCAACGCGGCGGGACTTGAGCGTTTTCCTAGTTACACAATTAATTTAATTTCTGGATCGTTTTCTATAATATAATATATAATCGATTCTATGTAGTATGCTACCCAACTAATTAAATCTGGAAATGGTGAAACAAGAGTAGCTCGGGTAAAATAAAGGTGTAGTGGGGCTCCAAATGCCACTTATAAGCCTTTGTGCATTGTGCAGGGTCAATTATTGTAAAAAGCAATCTTGACTTAAATAGGCCCAAGTCTTTTTCTCAACCAGAAAACTGAAGACATTATTAAATACATCCTCCTTTGAGTGGTTGGCCTCGAGTCCAGTGGCAAAGATAAGAGGCTGCACCCGTTATGAATAGGGAAAATAAATAGCTCAATAGTCAATACACAATAGTTTCTTTCTTGAAATCTCTCATTGAATTACAGCTGCATTCTCTTCAACCTTGATCGAAATATTTATAAACATTGATCTCAAGGCTGGAAGGAAACATTGCAGGCTTGCAAACTGTTAGGGTGTCAAAATGTGTCATCCCTAGAGTGTAGTCTACCGGTAACCTACCCCTGTTTGTAGAGATGAAGCACCACCCAGATCCCCTCTCCGGCCTTGTTCACCTGACCCACGTAGTCCTCGGCGCTTATTTCCATTACGTCTCCGAATCGAGCTTTCGAAGCCTCTGCTTTTATTTGAGCAATACGTTTTTGTCTGTACTCGAGAATTACGGCTTCGTCCTCTTCATCTTCCAGCTCGTCCAGTTCATCAAGCTCCATCGCAGCGAGGGCCTTGCCGCCTTTTAAAGAGGTGCACAAAATGTAACATTTAGATACTTTACCTTCTCCCACACATTTCATTTCATTTCATTTATTGGGTGGCCTGGATGCATTTTAACTATAGGTTAACAGTTAACTGTCATAACAGTAGGCCTACATCATCCATCATCATCTTTTTAGCCCAAGTGAAGATATCGTAGTTAATTCAGTTTTTTTTCTGCGTAAAAGCGTCCAATAAACGGAAAATGAATCTTCTCAAATAATTGCCGGGGAACTAGGGTATCTTCTCCTGTATGTAGGGGTAGTTGTAGTATGCATTTATTTTGTAATGTTAACCCCTAGCACAGTGTCAGCATTAAGTGGTTGTGCAGAACAAAACATTAAAAGGGAGAACTCTTCCATAAGATTAATCTGTGGAATTGAAAAATATTTTTTTCATGAACCCTAGGTTGGCCCTACTCATATGCCTGCTTCTTTATTTAGAACAATAATAATTAAAGATGAAGGAAGTCTTTAGAAGAGAGCTTCCTGAATACATTAGCCAGACTTAAAAAATAAAAAGTTTAAAGTTAGTGTTCAAGTTTGGTGCCCTCGAGCTTCACTCTGGGACCACCTCGGTAGCGTCAGTGCAAGTTAGGAGCCTGTCTTAGAATGCCCCATTGTATGTTCATTGTATTCTTAAACTAGATAGTACGGTAGCGAGATTGTATTGCATTTGCGAGGTAATACAACTTTCTTTATTAATTGATGCTCATGTACTATGTTCCTACTTTCTTGTAAACATATCAGGTCTAGTATTTAAAAATTGGGGAAGTACCTCTACCTATACCTTGGTCCTTACCAAACTTGTATGTGAGTATAGTTGAGTTATTTAGGCCAACTGTGAAGTCTGTTCATACATAATTAAGGGGAAGGAAAGGAAATTGCACATACTTCTCGATTTCTCTTCAATTGTTGATTCAAGCATATTGACTATGTCATCTTCTGTGACTTCCTTTTCTTTTTGAGGTATAATTCCTTTACTACGAAGGATGTCATTCCACTGAGTATCTTCATTTGGATCCTGAAATAAATTCATCACCACAGACCTAAATTAGTGTACGTCAATCTTGTATTAAAATTAATTTTTCTTCCGTGGGCCCTAGAACCTACATTGTACTGTATTTGTATGGATAAGATATAAGATACAATAATTTATTCACCGTTTGATCTGTACATGATACAATTATATAGGTTTCATCATCACCAACCTTAAGACTGGAGATGAACAGATAGGCCTACCAAAAGGGTGTGTGATTTTGTTGATTTATTTGATTTAAATCAGATTTATTTGATTTAAATCAACTTTTGATTTAAATCAGATTTTTTTTTAAAATTTAAATCAGATTTTTATTGATTTAAATCAACAATATGTGTGTTTCAAAACTTGTCAAGTTGGTGAGCGGATCAAATACTTTCACAAGCGTTTCAGAAAATCTAATTCAAAAATTCTTTTAAGGATAACTTTGCCTAAATCAGTTAGAACTATGTATTGTGTTTGTTGCTCAAAATGAAGAAAAAGTGCATTTGATTTATCAAAAACACCCTGCCTACTGATACTGAGAATCGGCCAATACTATAGTGATATGGTATCAAGAGAATCATTATCAGATGTTTTGTCCCCAGGCCCGGGAAAAATTTGTTGCCCCCCAGCATAGCTTTGTAATAGGAAAGCATTACAATACTGTACCATTCTAAAGAATACCTATGACAAACTTCCCGTTTTCCCCATAAGGAACAATTATGTTCAGGCACTACCAAGCCAAATAGCGTGCAACTCACTACTTTACACAGACAGACAAGACTGTCAACTAGGCCTATTTGAAATCTTTTAGTGTACCCAATTTACAAGAAAACATCACACCATATTTTAATTGATTAGCGGCCTTATTTCATATTTCTCCATATAATGGATATATTTGCATTAGGATATGGAATTAGGCCTAGGTAAGCATATTTGAAGATTTTACTTTATTTAAATAAGTTACCGGTACACATTTCTAACTAATAGCAAGTTTCCTTAAAGAGTTCTACATATCCATTTCTTCTTGTTTGATGAATTTTATTATAGTTTTATTTCACATTATTCTTAGGATGGGTGCAAATGGATCATAGGTCCACTATTTGCATCTATCCGTATGTGTGTTGGGTCTATGTAATCAATGTACATAATAAGGCCGATTCTATTGACACGAATTCTGTGTCAACTAATACACAAAAATCTATTTTCACGAAAAATTTGTGTCTCGAAAACCATTAAAAGATATTGACACGAAACGAAATGCGTGCCTACTAGTACTACGAATTTCTAATGGCACGAATTCGTGTATGCAGGTGCAGGTTTAACAAAAACTATTGACACGAATCCACAAATCATCGCGCGTAGCTTGGCAACATTGCATGCCAGCCACGAATTTCTTGTCTCTTAGGTTAGGATTTGCTATTGACACGAAAATGCATTGAAACTATCACCGTGTAGGACCATAAAAATAGCACACAACAGTCGCCATTGATTAAAGAAGGCTATCCTTCTTTAATCAATGCAGTCGCGCATGGTAATTGGATGAGCGAAGCAAAGATTCTATTCTACTAAATTGGAGAAAACAATCCGGGATGTTTTTTTTTTCTGTTTGTATTTTTGTGTGTCTGTTAACACGATTCCGGCTAAACCAATAGCCCCTACTCCAATTGCGATGAAATTTTCTGGAAGCCAATCTATTTCTTTTTCTTGCTTTTCTTTCTTTTTTTTCTTTTTCTTTTCTTTTCTTTTCATTAATAAATAAATAAATAAATAAATTTTATTTAGAGTCTACCCACTCAGTTATATAACTGATTTTCAGTGGGGGACTTTAAATCAAAGCGACCAAGCCAACCCTGCAGGCCCCGACGCAATCGACGAGTGAGCGATAACCCCACCCTTTTTTATATTTGATTCATTCATTAAATGCATTTAATAGGTATCACTTTTAATTTGTTAGGTACCAAAATTGTTGTTGTAATGCTACTATTTCAAATATTTACTTAAATGTAGTTTATTGTTGTTTCTGCATCTAGGCCTATGTAATTAGATTTATTTAGTTGTCCTCCTTTGTAAATCAGTTTTTATAACTGAATAGGATAGACGTTAAATAAATAATAAATAATAAAAATAAATATGAACTTAGAACTGCCACGTTTTTTAGTGGAATCGAAAAATTATTTCTCATGAAAATCGCAATTTTACGATTTTTTTTTATTTTTAAAATATGTCTTCGACTGATAACACCTCATGCTTTATCCGATTGTAATGATTTTTTACAGAACCTTTAATTTATTAATTAATATGTTTGTGTGAAATTTGAGCGTAATCAAAAATTTATTTCTCATGAAAATTGCAATTTTACCATTTTTTGGTATTTTTTAAATTTCTTCAACTTATAACACCGACATGCTTTATCCGATTGTAATGATTTTCTAACAGAACCTTAATTTTATGAATTAATATATTTGTGTTAAATTTGAGAGTAGCCTTATCGAAAAATTATTTCTCATGAAAATTGTATTTTTTAGTTTTTAAAAAATTACGCTCATCCAACAACGCGCCTGATAAAGCGTTTGCGAAGCTTCCTAGTTTTATATCTGTAATGCCACTGTTTTTGTTTTTCCAAGGAAAACGAAACGTACAGGCTCATTTTTAAAGCGGTTCACTTTCTATAATTTTATCAGTGGCGTAACTAGTCCTTGTTTTTTGGGGTAAAAAAAAAGGGTATGTGGATACAGTCAGTGGCAAGGGCGATTCGAGATGGGGATCAGGGTGTCCGATCCCCCCCCCCCCGAAATAATCAGGGCTAGATCCGCCAACCGCCACTGAATAAAATACACCCAAATCATAATACTAATTACAAATGCTAATTTTGTTAGGGCCTACTGATCAATAGTTTTGATGGTTATCCACTGCTTTCGAAATGTTAGTGAAATATTTCAGCACACCTAGGAATTTGGAAAACCCGGCACCCCTGTATGTCTGTATTCTATACCCTCCTCCTTTAGTTTCGCACATGAATCTTTGGTTTCGCTCTCGATCTTGGGCCGGCGGCATGTGGGGTTCGAGGGGGGTGGGGGTGGTGTTGAAAGTGGTGCGAGCGTTAACTTTTGTGAGCTGGTGGTCGGCCGGTCGGCCGACGCCCTGGTCTGGCTAACACTGTTGCCAGATCGAAATTCGTGTCATTAGGAAATCCCATCCTTGGAGGCAAGAATTTCGTACGCTCAATTATTTTGTGAAATTTTCGTGTCCATAGTTCTACCGCTGATTGTAAACACAAATTCTTGTCAATAGCATTCAAGGGCCAGGAGACAAGAAATTCGTGCCACGAATTTTCGTGTCTATAGCCACTTCGTAATAATAAATGACAAGTTAAAACTTAATTTGTAGGCTAGGGAATTCTAAATAAATAGGTACCATCCGACACCTACAGCCTATCGGAATCGGTCAATCGAAAGAATAGAATCGGAATCGTTGCCGGCAAATTCTGGTAACAGTGGATAACCATAAGAAAAGTAGGCATACGGGCTATGCCTTAAAGCACGGGTAGGGGAGTAGGCCTATGCCTAGGGCCAACCCTGGAGGGCACCTAGTTATTAATTTAACGATTGTTGAAGATCATATTATATCGTCATCATTATCCAATGCCGTTTCCAGCTTTTGGCAGGGTCAGTTTCAGGTTTTGCAACCTTCACAAATTTCATGAATATTAATGTTAAATCTATTTTAGCACATTTTAGTGTGGGTGTGGTGCATAACAAAAATAAAATTCTATCTGCTAGGCCTAGGCTAGGTTAACCTAGGGGCCTAGGCCTTCGAGTAGTAGTAGTAATCTCCTCCGCTGTTGACTCATTGTCGGTCGGTTAATGCCTAGGCCCTATCCCCATCCCTGGGTAAGTCCTAGACCTAGGCTTTGTGTAAATTCAATGACCTAGGACTTATTAGGCCTAGGCCCTACCTAGGCCTAGAAGCATGGCAATGGAATGACTCATGAGCAAAGGTGTTAGCCTAAAGTATGGTTTCGCCCCCTTCCATTGTAATCATAATCATGAAATACAAACCTGCATGTTTGCTAGGTAGTTAGAGCCTACACTTAGTTAATATAAATGAACTAGAGAGACTTTAATCGAAAGAAAGCCAAATTATAGAACCAAATGTTTATTCAAGCTTGGCACTTGGCAGGCACCTACTGTAGGTGACGCAATGTAGGAAACTTATGAAACCGAAACCCCAGCTGACTCCTTCATTCCAAAATAGGTCAATGTCCTGCATCTCTTGAGCAGATTGGTTGGTCCCATAGTTTCATTTTAGAAAAAAATTATATTTAATTTGAACAAACAATGTAATGTCGGTACCATCTCTCAAGGAAAATCGAATTTGAGATCAAATATGTTTGAGGTTATGTAAAATTGTAAAAAAGGATGCCTATTACCAACACACGAAAAGTTGGCCAATCAACAAGTAGATCAAATTTAAAACAAGGTCGATCCTGATTTTGTAAAACATACCTACTTTGAATCAAGGATACTAAATACTGATACACCTTAGTTTTAATAGTAGCTTTAGGCCTAATACATTAATATCTATATATATATATATTATGTAGGCCTATTATGTTTCAAAAAAACCATTTGATTTGAATGCTGGATCTAGTTTTCATAAGTTTCCTTTTCAAGCACAGAATAACAATTATTGTGGTACCTAGTATTTATATTAGTTTCAATCATTTGCAATTGCACAATCCTTGCACTAATGTCTCTGTTTTGTTTGCAGAGAAGTAAACTAGTCTGAACAAAATATATTCACAAAAATTTAAAATTATTGGATGAGCAAAGCAAAGACTTCAATTTCACTGACCCCTCAAAAAATTAAGCTCCAATGTTTTTTTTTTGTTGTTTGTTTTTCTGTCTGTTCGCACTCTACCGGGCAAACGGCATATATGCAATCTTGATGAAAATTGGAGTGGACCTTCGAAATCTCTGAACTTAAACCTGCCCGTTTTTGGGTACAATTGAAGAAATATTTCTCATGAATATCGTACTTTACGATTTTTTATTTTATTTTTAGTGCGATATTTTTGTGACATTTGGGCGGATTCTGGCCAAACGGGTAAGGGCTACAACGTTCATATTTTACATGGACATTAAGGTAATGGTGATGTATTGCTTTTTGAAAGAAAAAGTTGAAAAAGGTAGCCAGAATCCATAGAATAAAGGTTTTAATATGAGTTTTTTAGGTTTAATAACAATTAACAAGTAACAATAGAAATTTACAACAATCACCTAAAATGCATTCAAAAAGCATTGCAAAGGAAAGTGGTCCTACGCAAACTAAAATATTACAAAAAAGCCACCATCAACGGGACAAAAAAAAAGTTTTCTTTGAAGGGGCCTAGGGATCTGTATTTATTTTCCCAACACAATTTCCCAAAATTTACATTTAATGTCGATTCAATCCCTTTTAGCTAATCAATCCAAAGTGTGACGTGGGATTTTGGGGTTTTTTTCCTAGTCTAGTTGACTAAGGTGCCGTTATACCCGAAGTGTGGGAGACCTGGGTTCAACCCCGGTCGGGAAAAAGATTTTTTAATTTCTGGATTTATTTTTTTAAATTATTTAAACTGTTTGGAAATGCAATAAAGTAGTGTAGTTTCCCATCTGTGACAATACTATGGAAAACATACCCAGTACAAAATAGTGTAAAGCTTGCGGGTTTTATTCAATCCCCTAGCTCTTTTAAATTTTGGGAGTACCATGAGGTGAAAGATTCGAACCCCTTTTGGCACTGCATTTCCAGCCAGGAAAATAAAAAAAACATTTTTTTTTTTAAAAAAAAAAACCCTTTACGTTAATTCCTAAAAATTAGCAGCCTATTTTTAAATTTTATTATTCTTTAGGTTTAAAATCTGAAGGAAATAGTGATTTTTTAGAGTTCTCAGAAAAACTCTTCCCCGGATGTAAATTTTAAAAATTTCAGCGCAATCTGTTCAGCGATTCGGCTGATTTTTTTATGTACAGACGTACAGAATCACGGAAGAGACGATTTTCTTGAATGGTTTCCTCAGCGTTTTGTTCTTTGTAAAACAACTCTTTAATTACATTTTATGACTAAAGGGGTTTGACAAAAACCAATGAGCTACTGACCAACAAATTAAATACGTTTCATATTTGCTGCATGTTTACCTTCCCACATTATACCTGGTAGGTAGAACTTAGAACATAATGTGTACTATTCCTAAATTATCCAAAATTCACTATTCACTATTCAGTCAAGTGTAGTTTGTATTTGGCTTCTTCCCCTACAATTGACTAATAGTCGGTGGTAGGTTTGTTTCCTCCTTCCTTTTATCTTTTTTTCCATTTGTTTGTTCTTTTCCCCTTCACTACCTTTCTCCCTAAGCTTTTATTTAATATTTATTATATTTTATTTTATTTATATTTTATTTTAGCTTTTAATTTATAATTTTTTTTGTTTGTTAACTGTGATGTTCATTGCATTTAGTATTAATTATTTATTATTTGCATCTGGGAAGAAGGGTTCTTTTTTGCCGACCATATTTTAAAAAATAAAAATCCTTACGGTGATCCCTGTACATGTGGGGTAATAATGTTGTACATGATTTCCCAAATTTTTATTGCAAAGATGGGTTCACAGATTCAAAACAAAGGTAGACTCAACCACACCAGGGGGGCATAGACTTAAGTTGCTAGAAACGATCCAGCCATATGGGAGTTAAAGTTAATAAACGCCAGAGACATAAAAAAAGTTATAACACTTGTAGCAGAGAGACATTTAAGCTCAAAGTAAAATTATTTTTTCGGAACAGGGATTTATACTGAAAGAATATTTTAATCATGTAAAAAAAAGGTTATGATACTATTCTTTATTTTTTTTACTTTATTTTTAACTAGTGACTTATTCTATATGGAACACTATAATTTTGGGGGTTTGGAATCTGGATGTTCAGTTTTTTGAATCTTGTTTATTACCTAATAATTTGTTACCTGCCATCGGGACTACTGTAATTGTAGTTAATACCTATTCCCTAGTTTAAGTTATTTTTTATTTTGTAGCCTTTGGGATAACTTTCAATCTCTAAGTCTTAATGACATATATAGTGCAATAAGAAAGTCTTATAAAAATTAAATGCTCAAATGTTTAAATAAGAATGCAAATAAATAATATTTTTTTCAGTAAAAAAAATACAATAAATATAAGATTAAATTACCGGTAACTAGGAAAACGCCAAAGTCGTTGTAAGAGGAGTGAGTGAGCCATGTGTTGAGTACCAGGGAACATTCTATTTCCTCCCCGTACCTAAGGCTGAATCCAGCATGGTACTTTTCTCCCTAGCCATCATAGGCTAGAGTGGCGCATTATGGACTTACAGTTGACACGCCCTTCCTTATACCAAAATAAACCAAAGCAAAACCCATCGTTTATCGGTACCGTATATAATACAATAAATTAAATGCAATGTTCCGGGTACCAACCATGACCCCTTTTCGTCTAACAACGACTTTGGCATTTTCCTAGTCTAGTTGGCTAACGCGCCTTTATACCGGGAATATGGGGGCCCGGGTTCAAACAACGGTCGGGAAAGATTTTTTAAATTTCTGGATTGTATTAAAATATTATAGAACACATACCTATTACTTACCTACAGTACTATGGAAAACATAGCCAGTACAAAATACATTGTAAAGATTGCAAGGTTTACTCAATCTCCCAGCAGAATGTTGGAGAACCTTCAGCGTGCAAGATTCGGCACACCTTGGGGACCGCCTAATATTTTAAAAATGTATCAATAAAAATGATTTTTCAAGAAGATAACAATTGTCGTTAAATTGAATCGTACACATTTCAGCCTATTTTTCACATTTATTATTTCTTGTGGGTTTAAATCGTAACGGATTTTGCTCAAAATGTTAACTGCACCCTGGAAATTGTTACCGGATGTCTGTTTAAAATTTCAGCGCAATCTGTTTAACCGTTCGGCCGTTCTGCAGCAAACTCACTCACTCACAGACAAAAAAACAAATCTTGTGCCATTTGACTTAAATTGTAAGACTCAGTCGCTGCGCTCCCTCGTCTAATTACCAGTATCTATTAAAAAACTACTTTATTATGCCGAGTAGATAGATTTAAAATTAGATGAAACAAATCAATAACTACCTACTACACTGATGATTAACAATAATCCAATTCCTATACTGCACTGGTATGTTGGATCTCGTCTTTGGTCTAAATCAGGCATGGGCAACCTTTGACAGCCTCAGGCCAATTCAGATTTTCTGTAGGGAGCCGCGGGTCGGATGCTATTCCAATTTATTTGTTTGTATACTATTTTTGTTAGGTCTACTCCACTATATACCGTATTTACTCGATTATAGGCCGCCCTCGAGTAAAGGCCGCACCCTTATTTTGACCACTCAGATTTTAAAGATTTGGATATAAATACTATTAATAAACAGTTCACATAATGGCCGCTCCCACTTTTTGAACTTGACAATTTCAAATTTCCCGAGGCCTATACTGCATGAAAGTAAAATTTTTTTTGTATTATTTGCAGCATGCCGGGTATATTTTATTTTTGTACTTTTATCCCATCCCGGCCTAAGTACAGGTTGCAAACAATGGCAAGGGGCCCCCAGGCCCCAAAGGGGATTAAAGTCTGCAGAACCTCATTTTTATGTACTGCCTCCTTGTGCGATGACATGATTATCATTGGTAGTGCAAGCAAACAGTGGGCCTTTTTAATGATATCTTAGAGACAGTCCCGCGGGCCGTAGGTTGCCCATGCCTGGTCTAAATACCATCCTCATTGAACCTAACAATCTAACCCTATTTCCCGCTTGGGTGTCGGGTAGAGGGTGGGAGGCTCCCAGAACATTCTTAACCTCCGGGTTCTAGAAGCCGGCTAGACATGCCCGACAACAATGGCCTACAAAGTAGTAATCAGTAAATAAATCAGTAATGTTTGCCGTAGCGCGCAGATAAATAAATTCAAGTTAATTAGGCACACATATTATTAGTATTCACGTCAAATTACAGAGCATTACTCTGTAGTTAATTACTCACTGCAGTAAGACTTAAAACTATTAATGTCAAATGGAGGCATTTGGGATGATGCAGAACTGAATATATGAATGAATGTGTACAAAAAGTTATGTAGGCTTCATTGTACTTGCACTTGTGATGTTCAAATAGGCCAGACAACATGTAAGTTCTAACACAGTTAAGAATAAAGATCCATTTGACATTTTATCCTCTCCGTATTTAGACATTGGTTGGTATACAATTAAAATAATCAACTATGTTTCATGTTTGACGGTCATGGATAAACTGTGGAAATACAATAGAAATACACTACTACGCTACAAGCATGGGCACTCCATTTCATCATGAATTACTACACTACTGTATTTACTCGATTATAGACCCCCATCGAGCAATGGCCGCACCCCTATTAAGACAACTATTTATTATTATTTTTAAATATATTAACTACTGTACATTATTACCATAATAATCACTCATCATCACCATGCACTAGAACATAGAATTAAGGCCCGAATGTATGGGCTATTGCGGCTGGTAATTTATTGCTTTATTTGGACGCCTCTTACGATTAGCATAGCCATGCTCTGGGCCAATTCTACCCCAGGCACAGACGGGGTAGGAGTGTATTCATTTATTAAATATTGTACTACAAACGTAAGTCAGGCTTTTGTCAAAAAAAAGTGTGGCTAGATTTTGGTATGAAAATGTTAGTATTAGATCTAGTAAAATGGGAAAAGTGGGTCAGGATGGTCAGGATTAGATTACACAAAAGTTGCTGCAGTGATTAGCGTACATGTTAGTGTGAGGATACGTAAATTTGTGAAATGTGCTTTACATGATTGCCTTCTGAATATTACAGCAATCCTAACAGCACGTTTTTTTAATAATAAAAATGCGTTTCGGGTGAGGTGATGTCCCCCCCCCCACCCCCCTGCAAAAAAATATGATGATAGGCTAGGGAGGAAAGACCCATGCTGGATCCAGCTTTATGTAGGGGGAGAAAAGGGAATGTTACATATTACTGGGTACTCAACACATGACTCGCTCACCGTCTAACAACAACTTTGGCGTTTTCCTAGTAATAATAACTAGGAAACGCTCAGTTGGACGCGTTGATAAGCGAGCACGTGCTATAGCTAGACCCACATTGCACATTTTTTAAAATTTAAAATTACGACGTTTTGCGTTTCCAGTATTATTTATTATTGCCCAAGGTATTTGGGTAAACCCGTGTTTAAATCTTACTTTAAAATCCACCGCCATCTAGAGGGACCTTGACTCCTTGGGAAAACTTTTTAAACTCTTTGTTGACAATTAATAGACTGCTTCCTCGAAAGTATTTTGATTACTTCTAGGTGGCAGTGCATTAGAAACTTTGCGCGTCTTTTTTGTTGCCATGGCAACGTTACTTTTGTTATAATGTAATTTCCATCTACACTACTTATCGGATCAAAATAAAATTAACATATTCGTGACCGGACGGACATTCTAAATGATTTGGCTATCTCAGATTTTGTCGCCGTTAGTTTGAAAAAAAACTTTCGATTAACTTTAATGTAACTTTTTAACTTTTTGAACAATTTTGCCACAAAACTAATGGCATTCAATCGAGAACAAAGCTTGCGGATGGTGAAAATTTCAACTCGATCCGAGCCTCCGTTCGACCGCTATCATGAGCCAAAAAAGCTGCACGACTTTCCGTTGCCATGGTAACTGTACTTTGTTATAATGTAATTTCCATCTACACTACTTATCGGATCAAAATAAAATAACATATTCGTGACCGGATGGACATTCTAAATGATTTGGCCATCTCAGATTTTGTCGCCGTGAAGTTTGAAAAAAAAAAATTTCGATTAACTTTAATGTAACTTTTTAACTTTTTGAACGATTTTGCCACAAAACTAATGGCATTCAATCGAGAACAAAGCTTGCGGATGGTGAAAATTTCAACTCGATCCGAGCCTCCGTTCGACCGCTATCATGAGCCAAAAAAGCTGCACGACTTTCCGTTGCCATGGTAACCGTACTTTGTTATAATGTAATTTCCATCTACACTACTATCGGATCAAAATAAATTAACATATTCGTGACCGGACGGACATTCTAATGATTTGGCCATCTCATATTTTGTCGCCGTGAAGTTTGAAAAAAAAACTTTCGATTAACTTTAATGTAACTTTTTAACTTTTGAACGATTTTGCCACAAAACTAATGGCATTCAATCGAGACAAAGCTTGCGGATGGTGAAAATTTCAACTCGATCCGAGCCTCCGTTCGAACGTTATCGCGAGACATACAAACAAAAAAAAACAAAAAAAACAAACAAACAAACAAAAAAAAAAAAAAAAAACAGTGACTAATTTTTCCGGCAGAGTCAAATGGAAACGCTCGCTTCGCTCGCTTAAATTAATAATAGTGGTCGCATCCCACTTTTGAACATTATATTTTTAAATATAAACCTACCTTAGGCCTATTTGCATAAATACACTTACACCCCTGTACTTTGTACAGACCTGTAACTTATCGTACAACTGGCAACCTAAGCTCGTACCTTCCGAAACAGATGACAATATGTCAAGTGTACAAAGTATTTGATTATAGGAGAAATGGGTTAAGTAGCGCTGTTGTTGTCCCATCAATGTTTTCTCCACCAAACACTAAACGAGCCTTACGGCATTTAGAAAAAAATTATCTTTTCAAATATAGTATCTACAACTGAAATAGAAAAATATTGTTTTATTTATGTGACAACACATAGGTTACAACTTACGATAGATTGAACCAATCAACATGTTTTTTTGTAACATAGATACTGTACACATAGATACGAACTCTGCCAGATAATCCAATCTTAGTGGAGTTTTTCTGCAGGTGCTTAAATAGCTATTGTTAATGTTAAAGTCTATTAGTAATACGGTAATACCACGTAATGTAATTCATGTTTACAATCATATTATGAATAACTGACAGGCTATGTAAATAATAATGTTATTTTTCATTCTCTTGCTATAATTATTAGGGATGCACACAATCAATATTATTTTCGATAATCGATAACCAAAATTCATTATTGATTATCGAAATATCAAATAATTGCTCAATAGTGGCACGAACTAAACTCTAAAGACGGATATCATCTCACGTTGTGCCATGCACTGGATGGGCTGATGGTGTCACACTCGAGATTTATGTTTGGAAATGAACTATCAGTCGATAACGGAAGCCAAACACAATGACATCGAAGACAGCGAGGCAGCAAACGGAACATGAATGTATTATTTATAGATCGGAACAGGCTTTGTTGGTGATATTGATAATGAAAAAAGTATTGATGTGCATCCCTAATATGTAATTATCATGTTATTTCTCTATATGTATCTACACACCAATTATATAGGTCAAGGGTTGCACTTTTATTGCAAGTTAACTCTAAAAAATTACTACAGTTTTAATTTACCAAATTTCTCTTAAAACTCATCCAGTTATGGTTGGGGTTTGCAATTTTTGGATTGTATACACCATAAAAGGCAATTTCCATCCAAAAGGGTATTTCTTAAATATTTGCATGTTTTGATATTTAAATAAATTTAAGTTTTCAGTAGGTTGTAGACGGTAGTGCCACACAGACCTTCCTACTCGGTAGCTATATAAAAGAATATTTAACAAACCAATCTTCTGTTTCATTAACCTCACAATTGATTATTGTATGCTCACATACGTCAACACTTTTTTGTGGGCACAAGTAATTCATTACATACCCAACAGGCCAACAAAAATATTTCATCATGCATTAATTATTTATGTGTGCATTTAGAAAACACAAACACAACAAAACTAAAACACCGAAAATATGAAATACAACATAAATGGATATAATTCAGTACATAATAGAAATGGAAGCATACAATAATCTCACTTTTCAAATCTCGTGAAACAAACAAAATCGAATGCGAATGGTATTAAAATAAATCTTATAAGTTAAACTTAAATCAAAAGTTTTAGCTAAAACCTCAAACATAAAAATGAACAACAGCTGCTAAATGTCATCTCATGAAAGCATGAGTGATACATGAATATAAGGATTGGGAGTTTTATAGGTACCGTGCTTCGGGCTACTTCTTCCCCCGACCTCGACCTCGTTTCGCTGTACTTGGCCCGGCGGTACTGGCCGGCTCTTTCTTGCCGGCAGGCCGCTTCTTGGCTTTGATCATCGCGTCGGCCGAGAGATCGTCGTTGTCCTCTTCTTCCTCTTCTTCTTCCTCGCCCTCATCGCCATCAATGGTTAGCGCAACGTGCTTCTTCTTGGCCACGGTCATTACGGTCGAGTAGGGGAGGACAAGATCCTTGTTGTACGTCCGCGTCAAAGCTGCTTTTACCTGTGAACAAACCAAACTCAGCAAACAAAGCTTTTCGCTGGTAGCGCCACTGGAGTACTGGCCCCAACTGCTATGAATCATCCACAAAGTAGGCCGTGACTGAATGAAACACTCGGCGTAGTTCTCTGGCACGGCAGCGTGGATCATCTACATTGGGCTTGTACTACGGTGGCACTACGAGTGTGAGAAAGTCCAAAGGAAACATTGTCCATGCTTTGCAAGTAATTGGAGTACATAAAGTCGTGTAAGAAAAATCAAGCTTGTTACACTATATTATTGGCTTTATTGCCACAGGAGTGAAATAAGTACATGAAACACAATGTCTAGATTTATTGGGCAATTCCAAGAGAATAGGTAAGAATGTAAATTACCAACGAGTACAACATTTCTATGCTACAAAGTACGAATATTTAAAATTTGCACTCAAAATTAAATGTGGTTACTGTAGCTAAGGCTTGTTTATCACTTGAATTGAAATAGTATGACATCAAGAGCAGGGCCACCTTCAGTTCTATAAATGAAGAGGAAGCAGCATTTATATTCAGGGTCGGTAGATAATTGTCATTTCATTTCATAAGGATAGTTACTGTGCAGTAAATGAAGCTAAGCATTGGAAATAACTTCAAATAAGGTTTGTGATGATAAGTAAACTAAGGGTCACTTAGTGAGACAGGAACTTGTCTCAAATAAGGAAATGGCTAGCAGTTAAAAGCATCAAATAAGACAGAGAGAGAATGTTTGCATTAGTTCGAAACCAACTAGAAAAGCAAAAAAGAAGCAAATGATTTGATCGGATATGAGAAAGTTTTGGAAAAAGAGGTGTGGCATAAAATGAAGTGGAAGTAGAAAGTTTTATGAAAATTGAAAGAGACAGAAATTACTAAAAGTAAGCATACAGACTTTAGTTGCTGAGGGTGGCAAAGAAGCAACAAGCCTAGCAGATGCTAGCCAGTATTGGCAACTTTGTGACTGGATTTAGCCCAGCAGTTGCTCCTCAGAGGCAGAAAGCATTCCCTCGAGAACGCATCAATACGCAATGATTTCCTTACCTTGCTTTCTACTTTCGACATTGGATCCTGTTCTCCCGGCCACACGCTCAGCTCCATTACGCTGTCGATGTCGGTGCGGAGGAGATGGTAGGCTTGCAACACCTCGATAGTGTCCGGTATACCATCGTTGGCTCTCTGGATGAGCGGCCGGGTGATCGCGTCGCGGAGGCAGGGGAGGTAGTCCAGGTTCAGAGACTGCTTGTTGCCAGATATGCTCAGCCGCGTGTGGGAGTGGAGCTCTTGTAGGAGGCGGTCAAACTTGTTGCGTCTCGAGTTCTTGCCCAGCCAAGACGGGAAGTTTATCTGACTTGTCATATGCCCCTCCAAGAGGTCGCCAGGAATCACACTGGCATACATTGCCTGGGTACAAAGATGATAATAATCAGTTTATTTTTATATTTTTTCAGAAGTTCACTTTTAGGTTGTTGGCAATAGCTTTGTTATTTATTTAATGGTATTTTATTTCCTACTTTGACAACTATTTTCAGAACGTGAGAGAGCAATAGAATTGTCTAAACAAGTCCCAGAAGGATGAAAACACAATATGGATTAGGCCCACATTAAATTAAAATTAGATGAAAAGTTATTGTCAATAGAACAAAATGTATCTGTAGGCCACGTTAAATTGGCCAAGTAGCTATGCTTGCTCACGTACATCACTCCCGTTATAGCTCACTCACAAGCGTGATAACTGATAACGCGTGAAGTGAACAAATAATTGCCTAGAAATGAATGCAAGTGATTGGCAGACATTAGATTCAAGAGTTTGTTGGCTTATTACTTTTTCGGCCAAGTGTTCATGTTTAATTTTAATGCAGGTGGCGACTAAGGTTCCACGGTCCACGCTGGTCAAGAACGGTCACATTCACGCATGACTGTTATATTATCAGTAGAAGTAGTGAAAAATGGTGAAAACAAAATTTTAAAATTTTTGGAAATGTAATATTGTCGACAAATTTATGTCATTTAGAGATGTAAGTTAAGTAAGTCAAGCAACTAGTAGTAAAAGAAAGAAAATTGTAAATACTAACTATGTAGTACAGGTACCATACCTGAACAGGCAATAAAGACCACGAGTTCTTACTGCGTATGCATCTTTCCACCGTATCGCCCATGCAGATACTGTTAGCTGCCTCGGCGATTAGTTCTAACCTTTTAAACACGTTGTTCCTGTGAACAGAGAAAAATATTTATTTAGGCTAGTTCTTGCATTAAGGTAGCTCAAGCGAATGTAATCTCTAGTTTTTGAGAGATTTATGAGGTTCCATATATCGCTCAAAATAAACAAATAACGGACAATTAAATAAAACACACTTTGTTTACGTATTTTAAATGAATGAAGCCGAAATGAAGCTCACTTTTAAAACAAAATAGACACATAACAGGATTTTTTTTATTGTTATTATTCACAGGCTGTGATTTGACTAGTGTATTTTTGTTTTTTCTAATAAATAATAAAACACGGTTTGTGCATCAAATAAAGACAAAATTGTGTTTCTGAAACGCTTTTTAAATAAAATAAATATTATTGGTGTTTAGTTTTTATTTAATTAGATGCATATTAAAGGTATTAACTACCAACAAAAGATCTGGCATCACTGTAATCACAGTGTCTCGCGGGCCCCTACAACAAGCTGCAGGCCTAGGCCAACGATATTCGTGAGAACTGCCAATTCGTATTTGTATCATACCAAAATAATTAGTAATGAAATATGTATGATATATGTAGCATTTTATTAAATTAAAGAAACATTGGCAGAATACTTTAAAAGAGTAAAACATGCATTTATTGCCAATTACAAAGCGTTTATAATTATTTGAACCCAGCGCGCACACAATAGTCTGCGGCAGACTGCATCAGTATCTCTCTAAGCGGCCGGCAGCCACAGTACACTTTGGCTCAGGCATAGCGCGTCCGCGTAGCACGCGAGAGGTAACCGGTTCAAACCCCGGCTCTGACTACTTTTTTACTTTTTTATTTTTATCCAAAAATTATTGTTTACGTATTATCTGAAATACATTTTATTACTGTAATCTTTTAGTGCAATTTACTCTAAAATAGAAAACTTTTAACCAGTCTGTATTTGCCTGTAGGAGCTTTCACTTATGATATGACGAAGCCCGACTTTTATACGGCCCTGTTACCCGACCCGTCCACATTACCCGCAGGTTACCAGGGTAGTAACACAAAAAATCGAGTGGGTGGGGTGTCTAATGATCTGCTAAAAATCGCGCTCATCAATAATTATCGTAATAGCCGAGATGTACTGCTGTCCAGTAAATAATGACATACTGATGAAGTGGTAATTTACAATCACGTAAGAGGAAGACTGTTTTACTATCATGTGGAATAGGCCAACTGGCTAGTTGCTATATAGAAATGATGAATACTCATTGTTCCCTGTTCTTTGATCTGCTGTATATCTAGTCACAACAGTCTAGTCAAGGTCACGATGCGTTGTCGTGTTTGGTTCGGGGGGTGGGGGTGGAGATCGGTAGTGCACTGGCTGTCGAGCAGATAAATCTGGCTTTCAAGCAAGATAAGGAAAAATTATATTGTACAATTTTGGTATCGTGCATCTCATTCTCCACACTACTCCGCCATCTCCACAACACTGCAATTACATAATAGTACATCAATACATTCATTGTGTATTGGGTCAGGAATCTGTCATTTTCTAACATCCTTCTCCTACCAAATGCAATTTATTGTTGAAATATAAAGCGCATAATATATGTAATTAATAATTAATTGCAACTTCATTGGCTGCCTGTATAAAACAAGTACCTATTATCTTTCTATTAATTCTTATACCGGTTCAGTAGCAAAATTACATTTTGAAATCTCCCTGCAAATGTGCTAAAGGCTCTAAGCCAATAAGATCGGAGTTAAGTTTACAGGGTTGCCAAGTCAAATTGTCAGGTTGCACTTCAGGATGCTATAACTTCTAAATTGGTTCAGGAACGTACTATTTTCGTGTTCTTATATCATTCGGAATTTAATATTCTTTAAGAAAAAACAGTTTTTTAACAAAATTTATTCACAAGAAGTTATTTGAAATCATAAGTAAAGGTCAAAAAGTGTATGTATTTCCATGTTCCCCATGCTATGGGATAGGGCAACCTTCAAACATTAGACCTGAATATATCGTAAAGTCGTTCAGGAAGCCTACTTTTTCTTTTTGCATTATTGTGTATTAGGTAATTATCTGTTAATATGCAAAATTTGAAATTTTTTTATTCACGTCGAGATACGCTTGAGCTACCTTAAAGAAATACTTTGTAGCTGTACCTCTGAACTGACTAGAATAGGTTAGTAATGAATTGTAGAGTAAAACACAGCACAATATTAAACACTCATTCACTCTCTGCGGACAATATTAAATTAACAAATCAGTTTACTCTTCCTTCAGTGACTTCCTATTGTGTGCAGACGACTGCAAACTCTTATTAAAGCCTAAATGCTAGTGATGGCTTACCTATGTTTATTTACTATTGCTAGTACAGGTAGTACCTAGAGTAAATTTAAAGTTTTGTTTTTCTCCAGAAATGTTCTTTAAATCTTTACAATTAAAACAATAACAAATAAATTGAGTAGGCCAAGATATATTTTTTCTATTTTTGTTGTGTAAATGAACTATTGTACCGGTATGTAGATGAAAATTGGTGCATACAATTTTATAAAGTTATATCGGCTGTATTTGTGTTACAGGTCCATAAATTAATTAATTAGGCTGAAGGCTGTTCCACCCTGGGGTTTTTACAATGTTTTAAAATATGCAACTAAATAAAACTAATAAAAATAGAGTGAATTGAATAATGAATAATGATACATGGCTCTGTTAGAAGTTAGAACATCACAACATTTTTTTTCTGATCAGGCACATGACAAATATTGCACCTTCAATATAATTTCAAACTGCAATTACATTTAGCACAGCGTTTAACGTACTACGTACATTGTTCGGTTTCTGTGAGATTATTGTTCAACTGTTTTTGTTTTTTTTTTAGTTTATAAGAGAGAAAAGAATGTTACTACCTGCACAATTTTCCGTTTGGCGGTACAAATTGACAAAAAAAATACCAAGATCACAGGTCTTTTTCTCTTATAAAATGAAGAAAAACTGTTGAAACATTAATCTTACATTGAAACAGAACCATCTACGTTGAATGCTGTGCTAGATGTAATTAGGCCTAACAGTTTGAAATTATATTGATGATGCAATATTTGCAATATTTTTTTTAATGTTTTAGTGTTTTATTGGCGCTAGGTTTCAATTCAATTCAGATTCACTATATTTTTGCTTGGTTGCATATTTTAGAAAATTGGAAAAACAGGGTGGAATAGTAGTAGTTTAAATAGCTTAATTTAATTTGTCTAGCATTAACATACCACTACATAGTAAATGTTATACCATGGGTAGAGATGTGCAAAAATGGTTTTTTAAAGTTTGAAAATTCGTGCCTTAAAAATAAAAATTCGCGATTTGTCGCGATTTACCAAAAAACACAATTTTCTCATGCACAACTTAAAAAAAAAATCCAAGTTTCAGGATAATTTGATTGATTTTAATGATTTGAAAGAAAAACAAGGTTAACAAGCTGATGAGAGTGAAGTTCAGAATCAGTTATAATTTTAAGCTCAATTTCAGCCTTCAGTTTTCAAAGTTTCCAACAATTTTTACCAGAATTAATTTCGTCTACCCAGCACCTCCACCAAATTTACGAAATTATGCATTTTTTATGTGTCTTTTGATATGGATATGAAGTATTTTTAGCTTACTCTCGTTCAAATGATTATTACGATCTCACGATCGCGTTGTATGACCCGGCACCTCCACCATATGTACCAGCCAGTGTTAATTTAATTTCGACTTCGACCCGGTACCTCCACCAAAACTTTGAATTTTTTTTATTTCTTAAAATTTCGTGACCTAATTTGCATTTTAGGACAAAATTGCTAATTTCGCCACTAGTTCGCGGCATCAACTAAAATTTCGCGAAAATTCGCGAATTGGAAATTGGTACCATTCAATCACAATTCATGAGATTCATGTGCAAACTGAATTTGAAGTGATTATTGCAACTTAAAAAAATTCGCAAATTTCTTTGTCACCATTTCTGCACATCTCTAACCATGGGGGAAAAGGCTGTTGCTAGATGTTTCTGTCATAGTGGTTGCATAAGCCTTATAAGTCTAAGCCTACTTTATGCAGGCCTAAACTAAATACAGCCCAAGACGTTGACTGATAAATGAGTAGAAACAGGCTACGGGAAGTAGCAAAGTTTCTTTTTAGATACTCACTTGGCTGCATCCGGTGCCACAGACAAATAATTCTCTTGGACAAACAGCGGAGAAATATTGTAATCGTGGAAGAAAAGATCCGATTTGTCGTTGATTGACATTGTTTTATGGTCCTCTGCACTGAACACCTTCTTCATAACGTCCCAAGGTCCCAGTTTAACGTGCTTCGATATGTTTACAACCTCTTTCGTTCCCGACTGCGTTGCAATCTTTGCAGAGTACAAGGACAAGTGGTGCAGAACCTGTCGAATGTCTTGATTGGAGCCAGTTATCATGTCCGTCAGGACGTCTGGGGGCACTTTTACTCCCTCTTTGAAGCACACAGACTGCATAGCACCCTGAAAACAAAAAAAATAAAATTACAAACAAAGAATCTTACCTTGGTCTCTGAAACCATGCATGATTACAACTAAGAAGCCTGATTTTGTTGCCCAACAAAGTTGCTAAGAGTAGTTGGGCTCTTGATGCACATTGTCATTGACAGCAGCATGATACACTGTTGAGTAAGGTTATGCAAGCTGGAAATATGTCCTACAATCTCAACTCAAGAATCAAGATATCAACTTCCAATTTATAACACTTCAAGTACAGCACATGAACATTGATCAGAAATCACATCACACCAGAAGGTGCACAGGTCTGTGTTTATTTTGCTCGGTCATATATCAAGACTAGGAATGAAACTGCAGGGACAAAGTCAGCAACATTCTCAGTACCGTCTCAGTCATGTCACGGACATACAAAGAAACACAAGTAATAATACAAAGAAAGTTACGTACTCGAATCTGCTCCACTCTTGGCTTCTGGAAACGTAGATCGAAACAATGCCCAAGGAGACTGCGGATTTTTTGATGATGAACGTCATTACACATGCATAGAATGGGAACCTTGGAATTCTTAATCAACTGTATTAATTCTTGTATTCCTCCTCGATCCTCATTCCCTGCCATACCGTCAACTTCGTCCATGAGAAGAATATGCTTGGAGGTGGTTTTTCCATGTGCACCTGAAAGGTGAAACGTAATTTTTCAAAGCGGATTAGTTTGAAGAAATGAAGTAGAATTACGAATCCCGAGTTTTGCGTTTAATTAAGATTGTTTACCTTTGAAATAGTCGTTGAGTGATTTATTAGAGAGCAACTCCGACACTTCTTCGTGCAGCAACTTCTTTGATCTCGTATCGGAGGCGTTGAACTCGACAATATCGAATCCCAGTTCTTTGGAGACCAGGTGGGCAGATGTTGTCTTACCTGAAAGCAAACGTTTTGTTGCACATCAAACTACCGGCACCAACTAGATTTGCACAAGAAGGGATACGTATACGGGAGTATCCAAAATAGGAAGCGAAGCTTATCGTAATTGTTCCATGCTTGTTCCAGCCTTCACTAATGGTGGAGATGCGGAGTACAAGAATATTCAAACTTTTTGTTGATTTCAGTTATGTTTATCTATTTCACTTTACAAATTTGACTTGTCTCTAGCTATATCTAAATGTTGTGTACGACACCTCGAGTAGGTCTCAATTAGGATTGTTACCATTATATTGACAACTTAGATAGGTATGTATATATACAGTAGGCCTAGGGACAATACATTTTTGCTTGCATCACATTCTTGTCATTTTATCATAAAGAATTAAATTCAATTATGCAGTGCATTTCTCAGTTGACAGTGTACATAGTTGGAAAGGAAAGACAAGGCAGTAGACTAGGTTAGGTTGCTTGATGACAAAGAGTTAACAAGCTGGGAAAAGTCTGAAAATGGATTTGAGGACACAAAGCTAACAAGCTAACAGGTAACAACACGGATGGCACAGCACAAATGTTTAAGCTGATGAGTCAAAATGATTGTCAATGAAAGTCACTTATCCAGTTCCAGGGCACATTTTTCTTTTATTATAGGCCTACACTTCAAGAAAAAGTAAAGCGCTCAACATCAGCAGATAAAAACTGCAATTGTGTTCCGTGTTCCTAGTACCTATATGTTCCTTCTTAATCTGTGACCTTACAAAGTTGTAACTAACCTAGGACATTTAAATGGTAGTCTATGAAACTCAAATATAATTAGACCCAAAAATAGATTACATCTCAGGTGTATTTAACTAGGAAAACGCTTAAGTTCCGCCGCGTTGATGGATGAGCGTAATTTTTTTAAACGAAAAAAGCGTAAAATTGCGATTTTTTTTAATAGATAATTTTTCGATTACGCTAAAATTTCACACGAATATATGAATTCATAAAATTAAAGTTCTGTGAAAAAATCATTACAATCAGATAAAGCATGTAGGTTTTATTCGTCAAAGAAATGTTAAAAATTGAAAAAAATAATAAAATTGCGATTATCATGAGAAAAGATTTTTCGATTGCGCTCAAATTTCACACGAATATATTAATTCATAAAATTAAGGTTCTGTAAAAAAATCATTACAATCGGACAAAGCATGTAGATCTTATAAGTCGAAGAATTTTTTTAAAAATCGAAAAAAATCGTAAAATTGCGATTTTCATGAGAAATAATTTTTTGATCGATTTTTCCCTCCGTGCATTTCTTCGTTCAGAGATTTCATAGACCTCCATAAAATTTCATCGCAATTGGAGTATTGGTTTAACCGGAATCGTGTTCACAGACACACAAAAATACAAAAATACAAAAAAAAAAAAAAAAAACATTACGGATTTTTTTCTCCAGTGTAGTGAAATGGAATCTTCGCTTCGCTCGCTACGCTCGCTACGCTCATCCAAAAAATGTCAAGTGAGAAAGGTGGGGTGCGGCCAACATGCGGAGCTATTAGTCAATGGTAATTATGTCCTACTCTTGAAAATTTGAGTAGTCAAAATAGGGTGTTTACTCGATGGCGGCCTATATTTGAATAAATACGGTATATTCATTTTTAACTTACCAACACCGGGGGGCCCAGATAGTAACGCAGCCTTAAAGAATGCACCATCGTCATCTCTGGCCCACGGACCTAAAGCAAGAAACTTAGTTACAAATGAAATAATTAGAGGCACCGCATTAAAACGCAGCACAACATAAATAATTTGAAACATACTTGGTTTGACGAGTTTCTTTCCACCAAACTGGTTTCGATGCCAGTTCTGAAGCCAATTCAAAAGTTTCTTCACGTTACTGCGATCGCCTTGCTGACCTATGATACTCTTGATAGTTGTAGGTCGATACTTATCAACCCACAACAAACTTGGGGGAAGTTTCTGAGCTGTTGAGTTTTGAATACTACTAGACTGTTGATTTGGACTGCTCGGTGTGCTGGTTAGGAGCTGTACTTCTTGAGTGTTCTTGGTTGATTTCCCATAGAAACTCTCTGCCTTGACATTAACAGGGGATTTAGGAACTACCTTCGCTGGTGGAGATTTATCAGCTTCTTGAACCTTAGCACTGTCTTGTGATGCAGATTTGGTTGATTTGGTTTCCAATTTTTCTTCTCTTTTGTCGTGCGAACTACTCTTCTTTCCTTTCTTGGTCTCTGGGGAAGATTTTGTCTTGTCTTTTGAAGGTAAGCCAGATTTAGTTCGGATAAGCTCAAATAGCTCATCTTCATTAATCTGGGGGGTGCCTAGTTTCTTTGCCTTGTCAACTTTTGAGGGCCCCGCCTCGTCTCCCACCACGAGGTAGCTCGTATTGCGACTCAGTGAGGACGTAACTCGACCGCCGCACTCTACGATCAGTGTACCGGCTGCGTCCCGCTCGATGGAATCTAGAACGCCCGTAATAACAAAAACAAGACCTTTGAGACTTCCGGGTTTTCCCGTCGGTATTTCCTTTTCGCCGAGATGCTTGGGACCTTCCCTTTGGAGGTACCTCTGGTAGCCAATTGCACTCAGGCGTCGCTTTTCAGCAGGATCGTTTGCCCAGTAAGGTTCATCATTGTCTTCGTTTTCTTTAGGTTTAGGCGGAGAAGTCTTCTTACTTTCTTCCACATTTTCGATCTTCTTCTTAGTCTTCCCTTTGGGTTTTGATCTTGAACTTTTGTTATCATCTTCATCACTGTCTGACGAGTATTGTATGCCACGCTTCCGCTTTGACTTGGTCGTCTTATCAGCCTTTTCCCTGCTTTTAGGAATCTCATCCGAGTCATTATCTAAAGATTTCTTTAACTTGGGAATGGTGTATTTCTTGTCTTCTTTAACTGGTATACCTTCACTTTTATCTTCCTTTGCATGAAACCCATTTGATAACTTGGGGTTATTGCTGCATGTCGCTGAAGTCTTGCTTAACTCACCTTCAAGTTCTTTGGACGTTTTCTGACTTGAATCTAGGCTTGTTGCCTTGCACTTTGGATCGTTCTTGCAGTCGACTAGCTTCCCAGCAGCATTGTTACACTCGTTGAGAACAGCCAGCTGTGCTTCCTTCTTAAATTGCTCATTAGCTTTTGCCTCAATATCATCAAGTTGTAATAAAGTAGCTTCAAATTCCAGATCAGAATCTTTATCATCTAAAGTTAAAACAGGAACACTTTTCTTCTTTGTATTTTTTGGAACCTAGAAGAAGTTTTTAAGTGGGAATTAACAATTTAATATCGGGTCCGGAAAAATTATGAATGCAGAGATAACAAAATGTTGGATTATTTTCACCATCAATTGACAACTTTTGGTCAAAACAAAAATAAAGATTCCATTTACATTAACCTTGATTCATTCCACTCGGTGCTCATAACTATATTCTGATTGTAATTCGTAACCTACAAGCAATTGCAAGATTTGAGTCCCCAAGTTCCCAAAAATATCAGGAGGATTAAGGGTCTAGTGGTGGACGGTAAGTAAAGAAAGTACTACACGGATAGAAATTGCAAGACTCGTATTAAATAAGAAGAGTGTAGTACTTGTTCAGACAAGCATGGCTGCAGCCAAGTATTGTAAGAGGTAGGGTAGGTGCAAAGAGAGAAAGAAAATAAAGAATAGGGGTTGAATCATGACTCATCATGAGGCCTTACATCTCTTATTGGAGAGAGATGAGTGTGCTTCGCAAACAATGTTACTAGCCCCCCTTCGATAGGAATTCAACACCGGCAAAACCCAACTGAGCAAAGCCTAGCTGAGGAGGGAGTCTATGCCCACATAATGGAGATAAGGAAAGAATGAAGGTCAGAGACCCGTGCTATTTCTGAAGTCCAGTGTCACCCAACAAGAATAATTTTTCACTAACTTAATTAAGTATTGATTGATTCGTGGGTCTAGATCATTGTGTAATATTCATTGGGCAAGCGAGAGATTAAAAACATGCATAGAATTATTGTGGACCAAGACCGAAGCTACCCGCTTGAATGTATTTTGTTTACAGTCTTGTTTGGCTTATAAATCTTCCAGCATATCTTACCATTCATTTTACAAATACTAACAAAAAATTATGAATATATCACTGTATTTTACTAGGGTATGTATACCGGGTACATTTGTATGTTTGGAAATAAATCTTATCTTGTGTTGGAGGGTTTAGCATATTTGATTACAAAAGGGGCAATTATCACTTGTATGAAATGAGCTTGATTCTAGGCCTGCCTACCTGATTTTTTATTTCTAAAGAGGTGTTGTCATTTGCCAAATATGGGACATTAGCAAAGTGAAAAAATAGGTCTAATTTCAATACCAACCTCAACATCCTTTTCTTTGCTTGTCTTTGTTGTTGACCTCTTAACCTTGTCACAACCAAATACATCACTAGCTTTAACAGGTTTTAATTCCAAGCAAGGTTTATCTGGTATCTTCTTTGTGTCTTTGAAGTACTTGCTACTGCTGCTTTCTGAAAACGTAAAATTTGGATACACTTAAGTCCGAGAAGAACGAAACCCGTCGTACTCGTAGATTAAGGTAGCAAACAACTTTAAATTAGTGTAGACTCTGCAGTAATCAGCAGCAGGTGAAAATTGTGTTGCCTCCAGCCCTTTAGTATGTGCTTTATGTTCTCTATTATTTCCCAATCTGTCAACTCTTCTTCAAACCAAAATAAAAATACAAAGTGCAAGTTACATTTTATTGGTATTTATTTATCTCCATTCCTCACTAAACAGACCCTCGGTAGCGGAGGAGGTGTTTGAGGAAGACGTTGAAGATAGGTTGTATCAGGCCTGGCTAGCTGGCAACAAAGATGTTAGCCTATCCCAAGAAATTGAGTAGTGCACTACTCCGCCCAACCCGATTAAATGTTGGACATGCAGTCAAGATATATATGCATATCCCTTAGCAACAGGTTATTAACAACCCACAATGTCAGGTAACTAAAACTTAACAATTATAAATAAATACACATTCATCACGATTTAAAACAATACAAATACATTGTAAAAATCATTAAATATTATAAATTATACAATAAATACAATAAGTAAAACTTGAATAACAAAAGTGTAGACCTAAATAGCCTAAATATCAAAACACAACTGAAAAACCAAGATGAATGAAAAAACTAAGGTTACCCAGTATAGAATACAAAACTAGTAAAAAGGTGATGTAATGACTAATGAGTCATTGGTAAATTCAAAATTGGCATAAACAGCTGCTTTAAATTACCGTAGTGAAGTTCATGTGGTTGATTGTCAATTTCTATATCAATGGCTAATAATTTGTTGTAGGGGTGCAGTTGATGGGTTGATGGGGAAAAATTTAAAACATCAATACAATCCAACTTGCACATACTAATACGCATGCCAATTTTACAAACATTGTCACATTTGTCTTCACTGGACTCCCTGGCAGAAATGGTAGCTGTACTCCTGCCATAAAAAGTAAGGTACCGGTACCTAAAGATGTGACAGTGTGGGATACCAAAATATCAGGAATGGGATAAACATTAGCCAAAGGTTTCAGTCCTGCCATGGCATACTGTAGACCCAATGGTCCCATAACTCGTAAGCCCATGATCTCTTCATCCTAAGTTTTTAACACCTATTAATTTACAAAAATAATCCAACATAAGTATTAGTATTAAAACAAGGGTTTCCGGTTACCTACATAGGCCTCCTCATTTAATACGTTTACCAGCACATTTAAAAATAAGAAACTAAGGAACGAACTACAGCAATGAAACAACTAGTAGTAAACAAGGAAAATTTAAATTGAATGCTCAGCACTCAGCATGAAAATGAGTTACCTACAAATTAACGGTACCTACGCCTACATCTTTAATTTAATTATCATCTCACTTTATCGGACACCCAAAGGAGTGGGGTCAAGATGTCAAATACATACTAGGCCTATAACGGCAAATTAGTGCCAAGAGTGAAACGAACATGAAAATTGGTAGAGCTTCAGCTATAGCGCCAATTTTCAAAACCCCATTTTGACAAGGGTCTATGTAATACACTCATAGAGTACGAATCACACAACTTTGAATGACCTTTTGACACTGTTCGGCGGCCATTTTTCATGTTAACCACTAGAACAAAATTGGTGGTCTAATTGAAAATGTACTTTTAAAAATATTAATAAATTATACACAGTGCAAAAACTAAATTATTGTTTACAAGATTTATTTAATGTAATCTGGACGATCAAATTCATTGAAAGTAATAAATAACAAACAAATGTCAAGTCATTATTCGTTTTCACAGTTGACAACAATGGTTTTATTTTATTGACCAATGAGCGATCTTCCCAATACCACTTTCATACAATCAGCTAAAATATTACTAAAGGCCTGTCGTCTGCACAGCAGATAGGCCCTAGCCTACGTCGTCTGCTTTAATCTTGTTTCTGACTAATTTCTTTACTTGGTTGCTCTTCTGAGTTCTGGGCTTGACTAATTATTAATTAATAATATTTTAATGTTATGTAGGCCTAGCCTAAGTATTGATTAAATGAGTAGGTGTATCAATTGTCTCATGTTGAAGTAAAGTAGGTCTTTGCCACTAAGCCATGCACTATTAGGGCCCGCGGGAAAAAAACAGTCTAGTAAGCCAACCAATTAGGTAGGGCCTAGGTACCTAAACAGTAAATACGTACAAGACAACTGTTATAGACCCAAGGCTTTTAGAAAAAATACTTTTAATATTCCTTTTGGGGGGTAGGACTATAAATACTAGGCCTAGGCCTAGGCTACACTACCTGGGTTGGGCCGATGCTAGGCTACGCGTAGCCCTAGGCTAGGCCTAGTTTCCCCAAATTGAACACATATCACAAGAATTTCCCTGTTTTATTAATGTAGGACTAGATCTAGCTAGCCTAGGCTGCATATTGAAGCTAGGCCTAGGCTTCCCCCCCCCCCCTCCACCACCACCACCAACCCTAAAGAGAATTACATAGACTAGGCCTGGCCCTAGGCTAGGCTAGAACGAAGTGTATAATAGTATCCTTGCCCTAGGGCCTAGTTCAATTTATATGCAAATAGAATTGTGTTGATTAAAATAAAATAACAATGATATAAGACAACGAATTTTAATATCCAAAACAACTCAGTGACAAAACATAACACGCAATGACAGTATCCTAATGAAACATAACCTCCAACGTTTGGAATGGTCTGTTGACATACACCTAGTTCGTCACCTCGCCACACGCACGCAGCGCACAGAGTAGAAAAATGATGCTAGCAATTTTATTTTTCCTGTGTTGGTTATGCCGATTTAAACAAATGCAACTTTGAAGGTCGTTCAATCCAGGCTGAATCACACTCTACTCTAGGCATGTGGAATTTAATTTTGCACGTTGGCAGCTTCAACAATGCCGAATACATCTAAGATGGCGACTATGTGGCAGCTGCACTGTCAATGACTTGTAATCGTAATACCAGGGCTCCAAAAAAGGAATTTTGAGCCAAATATATATAGGAATTATTATGTCAAATATAGGAATTAGGGACCTATAGGAAAGTTTCGGGAATTACACGTACTGTGCTAAGGAGTATTTTACAGTTAACTGATGAACTGGTATCGATATTTAAAGTTTTTATAAAATGTAGTACAATAACTAGGCATTATTAGAAAATCTCAACGATGACTATTGTAGTACCGGAGCACAAGTTCTATTTTGTCAATTTACTTCTGAATGTTAGCCAAGTCTTCTTTGCGGGCAGGATACTTGTGGGACCACTTATGAAGCTTCACTAAAAAATCCTCATTTCCCATGTAGGAATTGTATCCATAGCCAGTGGCGGAACTTCGTTTCATGGGCTCGCCCGCAAAATTTCTATGGGGGCCCCCCTAACAGATTACACACACATAGGCTCAGTGTTGTATTCAGCTTTTCATCCTGGGGGTATTATATAGGGCTTAAGGACCAAATATGGGGGGTTTGCCCCCCAACAATAGCGCCGCAGGACAAAAATTTTGAAAATCAGGTTTTTAGAGTACGTTTGGTGTGTTTTAGAAAAAAAATGTGGGCTGAATGCAATATCAAAATAATGTAGGTAGTTTTTGTGTGTTGTGGATGCTAAAAGTTCCTAAATATCTGCTAGATTTAAATAAATAAATAAATAAATTGTATTTAGAGTCTACCCACTCAGTTATATAACTGATTTTCAGTGGGGGACTTTAAATCAAAGCGACCAAGCCAACCCTGTAGGCCCCGACGCAATCGACGAGTGAGCGATAACCAACCAAAGATCAATATTTTTAATTCGCGTTTAAAAGCAAAGTGGCTGACATCTGGTGGTCAAGTGGAGAACTGCTCCAAGGCAGATACCGGGCGGCTGCATGGCGGCATTCAATGTTAAACCAATGCAATATTGTAGCGTCACGGTCAACTCCAGAATGAATTTACTCGATCATGTTTATTATTTAGCAAGCAAGAAACGTTATAAAATTAGTAATACACATTTTTGTGATGCGTAATGATTAATGAAAGAAAAAGTCCGAATGTGTATATTATTCCGTGCAATACTGTGGGTTAGATGCATGTTAGATGGGAGTTCTATTTCCATTCCTTGAGACACATTTTTCACAACTTTCATCAGTTTCATGGATACCACCAACCGATAAACGATAAACCATAATGGTACTAATTTATTACAATGATGTGCTGTAGGCGGTATAGGGCCAAAGCGGGCTAAGAGCTATGCACCGTCTTTAGGATTGGGTTTAACATTCCAAACCCAAAGACACTGAACCATAGTAGGTATATATTATGCATGTCTCATTAACGGTATAATTGATAATTGGTATTGATATAATATGGAATTTTTGTAATTATTATTATTTATATTAATAATATATGTCCATAATTATAGTTTTTAAATTTGTGCACCGCATTGAATGTAATCTATCCTACCTTGATTTTTATTCTTATGCCAAGAGATTTGTACCAACTGCTGCTGTGAACAGCAAATAATTATGCGTAGACTTAATTATTTATGGGCTCATATTATTCATAATCCAACCTAAACAGCAACAAAACAATTCTAGGACTTAACTAGGCGTAATATAATTAGTTAACTATGCGTATTAATAATAGTAGGTCTATATATTATAATGTTTAGTTAAGGCCGGTGCCATCCATATAACTTATAACTTTAAATTTTTAGCCGCATTGGGGGGGGGCTTTTTAAATGTGAGACAATGTTTTAAGAGGTTTCAATGGCGAGACGAAACACAAATTTAATAACAAATCGAGTTTGATAATTTATTCGCGAGGAACCCGCAAAAAATTACTTCCGTTGGGCGGGGGGGGGGGGGGGGGGGGGGGGGAAGAATAAATAATTTGTGATATATTACATATCATATAGGTCTAAGTAAAGGCCAATAATTATAATAAATTTGTGGTATTGCCATCAAGTTAAAATTACTGAAATAACAAGTCTCCAAATTACGAGATAAAATTCCTTAATTTGCTAGTTATTTTGCAGCTGAGGGTTACAAAATATAGTGATTGACCTACCCCATCGTACCCAACTACTGGAAAGTGGAAATACTTCTAGAACTGACGCTTACAATGAAATATTATGCTTTAAAGCATGAAAAACACACTTGCTCCCTATGCAGCCCGTGTTTTTATCTGCCTTCGGACGGCCATGTTGGCATACGACCGTGCTGCTACCTGGTTAGGTTTTAACCGCGAATAGGAAATATAGCAATCAGTGGTATGGACAGTGCGAACACCCGCGGATAAGCGCCAGAATCAACAAGGTCGATTCAGCACAACTCTGAATTTATTATGTGCTTCGTTGCTAGGACGGCTCCAAAGTCACCGTTTACAAACTCCTAAGACAAGAACTGATGGACTTGAGTCCAAATCAGAATTTAAAAAACTTCTGACTTTAGCGGGAATCGAACCCTGGATCTTCTGCATTGGAAGCAGATACGCTAACCACAAGACCAACGAGCCACACAATTTTCATTTCAATTTCACTTTCAAACTGCTAGATTTACAAAACGGTCATTTTAGCAACGAAAACAAATACAATATTTTCCAAACTGGGTGAAATAGGTACTGTTTTGTTTTTTAACTTAGATTTTTAAACGGGGCCCCCTAAACGTGAATGCAAGCGTGAGTGCCCGTAGCAAAGTGCAGACGCTCATTCTCCTATCCTTCACTCCAAGCACGCCGATTAGAAGCCATCATGAAAGGGGAAAATCATTTCCCTGCCACATAGACACTTCAGCTAGTTGGCTAATCTGACGATTTAAGTGGCTGTCAAGTTGTTTGTTGTTGAGCAGATGGGCGAGCACCGCCATCTGTATGTAAATATGCACAGATTTACCTACATTTAGACGGCTGTTTTTTCCCCTTCATAATGGCTTTTAATTGGCACGCTCCCCACGGCCACTCTGAGAGTCTAGCATCTTAATTGAATGTCATTGATCTGAACCAATCATCAGGGGTTGGTTAGGCCGCAATTTATTTAGTACCGTAGGCCTATTAGTATATTTTGGAAAATAATGAAAAATTATTATTTTTACTGCAAATTATACTATATTCATAAAAACAATGCAAATTTTGTTTCAAAATTGCAAAAATTGCTAAAAAATATAGGAACCCTTTCAAAAAATAGGAATTATAGGAATTATACACCACGACTCTGAATTTATAGGAAATAGGGCCTATAGGACAACTTGGAGCCCTGTATGGGAATTAATACCATTAATACGTAGCCTTTTTTGAACATTTTGTTTGACCCCAAGTAGAAGTGCACTACCTATAACAAGTGTTGTAGGCCTAGGCCTACAACCTACCAAGGGGTGTGTAGGGGTAGTACCTTTCACCAGGATTGCCTGGACACTGGTCCCCGCACATCCCAGGGGTATGATATGCGCAATACAGGACAGAAGCGTCCACATAGCCTCTACATACCCAAGACCGTCTTGTGCGTGGCGAAGAGTCACAACCTTCCCAAGGTGGTACTGAGCTTTGCAAAACACAGCGGATCTAGAGGAGCAACACCTCGAACAAAATAACCCCACATGGGAAACCTAGGATAGGGCAATGCCTTAGTGCTACACATAGGACTGGCCTACCTAGAGTGTCGTCCTCGCAGCAGGGGGAGGATAAAGGGTGGAGGCGGAAGAACCAATAAAAAGGCCAACGGCTGCACCCATAGCCCCAGAGAGGGTGGGCTACGTTGAGGGATATGTTAGGGTGTTGGCTGACCAGTGTCTCTTAAACAACCTGCCAAACAACAATCATGGGCAAACGACCTAATTTGAATGGAATGCGGCTAGGGCGTCCCCCACAGCAAGCGACGCGCTGCCCCAGGCAACCAGGGGGGCAGTGAAAAAGTGTGCTACTGGAAGGTAAGAGCGAAGACAAAAATGTTATTAGAATAGGCACCATCAACCTCATCACCCTCTCGGGGAAGGTGAATGAGGTGGTCGATGTTATGGTGGAAAGAAGGATCGACATCTTGGGGCTGAGCGAAGTGAAGTGGAAGGATGAAGGAAAGTTAGAGTTGAACGGTGGGTACAGGCTATGGTGGAGCGGAAATAAAGAAGCACGAAGAAATGGAGTGGGGATAATAGTAAGCCCAAAATGGAAGGAAGAAGTGATAGAAGTACGGGAAGAAGGAGACAGGATTATAAAGATAAGGATTAAAGTAAGAAATGAGGAATGGGAGATATGCCAAATTTATGCTCCACAAGTAGGGTGCGATCAGGAAGCGAAGGATGAGTTCGAAGAACATCTGGAAGGGCTGATTGGCAGACGTGATATTATCATACTAGGAGATTTCAATGCCCAGGTTGGTGACGAAAGGCCAGGGTACGAGGAGAAGAAGAGGTAGGAGAAACACAGAGGGTGAAAGGCTGTTAGACCTGTGTGCCAGAAACGGCCTGGTAATTGGAAACACGTGGTTCCAAAAAAGGGACAGCCACAAAATTACCAGGTATAGTTGGAACGGGCAACAGAAGACACAGATAGACTATGTGGTTGTTAGTAAAGACAAGCATAGGAGTCTGAAGGATGTAAAGGTCATTCCAAGTGTAGGACTAGATGGAGACCATAGGCTGCTAGTAGCAGATATCCAAATAGAGGGAAGTGTTCGAAAGAGAAAAGAATTTGCGGAAAGAGATCCCAAAGGGGAAAATCCAAGGAGTGGAGAAAGAATGGGAGGCGTTTAAGAGAGCACTGGTGCAGGCAACAGAGGAGACGTGTGGAAGGACAAGGTGGGGTAAGAAAAGAGATGGTAACAAGCTGGTGGAACGACAAAGTAAAGGAGAAAGTACAACTGAAAAATAGAACATGGAGGGAGTTCATGAAGGACAGAACAGATGAAAAGAGAGAAGCTTACAAAAACGCAAAGAGGGAAGCACAAAGAACGGTTAAAGAAGAGAAAGCAGAAGATTGGAAGAAGTTTGCTAAGAAACTGGAGAAAGACTCAGAAGGAAACAAGAAGATGCTGTATGGCATAGTGAAGAGTAAGAGGAAGGAAAGAGGGGGACAAAGGTACCTAACGGATGACTCGGAGAGACTCATTACAGATGCAGAGGAGATCAAGGAAACTTGGAAAGAGTATTTCAATCAATTGCTGAATGCAGGAGCAGATGCAGATGCAGAAGGCAGAGATGTAGAGTTGGAAGGGGTGGCGGAAGAAGAAGATGAGAATGGACCGACCTGGCAAGAAGTGGAGATGGCATTAAAAAGGATGAAGAATGGGAAGACTGCAGGAGTTGACGAACTGGTGGTGGAAATGATCAAAGCTGGGGGCCCAGTTGTTATGCATTGGCTGTACAGAGTGATTAGAGTGGTATGGAGGGAAAAGAAGGTGCCAAGAGATTGGGAGAAAGGGGTGATTGTCCCTATATACAAGAAGGGTGATCGAAAAAAATGTAGTAACTACAGGGGGATCACTTTACTATGTCACACAGCAAAGATTTATGAAAGGATTGTTGACAGAAGAATAAGGGAAGAGGTTGATCACATGTTGAATGAGGAACAATACGGTTTTAGAATGGGGAGATCCACAATAGATCCTATATTCATACTTAGACAGGCCATGGAAAAGAGTTGGGAGCTGGGTTAAAAAAATGAGTATGGTCTTCCTAGACATCGAGAAGGCTTATGATAGTGTGCCAAGGAATGTAGTGTGGGAAAGCTTGGAAAGAAAAGGGGTGGACAAAGGACTGATAGACAGGGTTAGAAGTATGTACATAGTATGTGAAAGCTGTATAAAAACACAGTTTGGGCTGTCAGGGTGGTTCCAAATAACACAAGGACTGAGGCAGGGAAGTGTGCTGTCACCACTGCTATTTATAATAGTGATGGATGACATCCACAACAAAGTAAAGATGGAGGGAACGGAAGAGGTACAGGTTATGCTGTTTGCCGATGATTTCGTGGCATGGTCGGAGCATGAGGAGGTACTCCAGAGGTACACAGACCTGTGGAAGAGGCACATTGAAGAGGCCGGCATGAAGATAAGTGTGATCAAGTGCAAGGTTGTTACTATGCCAGGAGAAGGAGATGTAAGGAACTACCATGCAGAGATCAAGATTGGAGCAGAAACCCTGGAGGTGGTGGAGAGTTTTGGATACCTAGGAAGTGAAATAATGGCAAGCGGGAAGATCAAAAAGGAAATCACTAACAGAATCCAAAAGGCCAGCAACTTCTACCAGTGCGTAAAAGGCCTGGTGTGGGATAGGGAAATACCTATACAGTGCAAGATGACACTATACAAGACCTACTTCATACCGATCCTCACATATGCGGCAGAAACCTGGACTATGGGTGACAGAGAAGAAAGCCAAATTCAGGCGGCGGAGATGAGATTCCTGAGGAGCACAGTGGGCAAGACAAGAAGAGATAGAATTAGAAATACAAACATCAGAGAGATGCTTGGGGTGGAGAAGTTAGGTGACAGGATGGGAAGGACACGTCTGAGATGGTTTGGGCATATGAAACGAATGACGGAAGAAAGGATGCCCAGGAGAATGTATGAGAAAAGAATCGAAGGAAGAAGAAGACGGGGGAGACCACGGAAGAGATGGAAGGAGACCATAGCAAGAGACCTACATACTAGAGGAGAGAGCTGGAAGAATGTAGCAGAGACTCGATTGTGGGAGGATAGGAAGAAGTGGAAGAATTTGGTCGCGAAACCCAAGCTGACCCTGCCAGAAGCAGGAAACGGCGATGGATAATGATGATGATGATGATGATGATGAATTATGTTTATGAAAACCAATCCAGAAGTTAAAAGATCCATCTCAGCCGGGTATCGAACCCGGGTCTCACAATTGCCGGTCGGATGCTTCATCACTAAGCTATCAAAATGGTTAACTACCAATACATAACATCTGGATTGTTGGTGAATTTTAGATCTGAATTTAGAAACCAGGATGAGATGGTTTTTTTGTTTAAACTGGTTTCTGACAATTCATGCAATTATGGTAGGGCCACTGGAAGAGTCTAGTTAGATATTTACCAGCAGTGGATTTTTGCTTTTTAACTGGAGCAGGCACATCTTCATCATCAGAATCAGAGATCACAGCTACGCGTTTCTTCTTTTCAGGCTTGCTTTTCTTTTCCAATTTAGTTTCCACATGTTTTGTTTCCTTTTTCTTCCCAGATCCAACCGATGTAAAGAATGATCTAATGTCCTGGTCAAAAGTTTACAGAACAGAAAGTAAGAAACATGTTTGGAAGGCTAAATACCAAATAGGTCTAGGGATGATATATTAGGACAAGAGTGGGCCTACACAACTTTTGCAGTCGACTCTATTTTCTAGGGCTCGACTTCTCTGAAAATCATAGGCCTACAACAGCTAAGCCAATCTCCGTTAATTGTAATCAGTCCCCAAATCATGCAAACTAATTTTTATTAGATCTTGTAGGCCTAGATAACAATTAAAAACAATGAAATGCTATTTTCCTAACTGTGGTAGAAGGCATACCCTCATCTTTTGGAGGGCATCTTTTGGAGGGAGGGACTCGTGGTGCCAATTCATAAGGGGGGCGATAGATGTACAATAGGAAATTATAGGCCAGTTAGCTTGACTTCAGTAGGGAGCAAAATTATGGAGAGGGTAGTTGCAGACTATGTTAGGAACTCATTGGAAGGGGAGGCGTGGTTCACGGATGCTCAACATGGTTTCAGGGAAGGTTTTTCTTGTGACACTCAACTGGTAGGATTAGTTCAGGATATTGGGGACATTTTGGACAGTGGGGGGGAAGTAGATGCTGTTTTTCTAGATTTTGAAAAGGCTTTTGATAAAGTCTCGCACGATTTGCTAATGGAGAAGGTTAACAATGTGGTGGGGGATAAAGGAGTGGTGAGGTGGGTTGGAGATTTCTTGAGAGGTAGGTCTCAGAGGGTTAGGGTTGGGGGTACCTTGTCACATAGTATAGAGGTTACATCGGGGGTACCCCAGGGCTCAGTGTTAGGACCTTTGTTGTTTATTATGTTTATAAATGACATAGGGCAGGGAATAACATCAAGAATAAGATTATTTGCAGATGATTGTGTTTTGTATAGAGCAATAAGGGGGATTGAGGATGTTAGGCTGTTGCAGGCAGATCTGGGGGTAATAGAGGAATGGGTCACAGCAAATAAGATGGGTTTGAACATAGGTAAATGTAAGGTGGTTGGTTTCTCGCAAAGAATAATTAAGGTAGGTAGGACATACACTTTAATGGGGGCTGTTATGGAGAAAGTAGGAACGTATAAGTACTTAGGGGTGATGTTGGCAGAGGATTTGGGTTGGGGGGATCAGGTGCAAGAAGTTGTTAAGAAGGGAAATAGGGCTCTGGGTTTTGTTATGAGAAATCTAAGAGGGGCCAGCCGGGAGGTTAAAGATCGGGCATATAAGGTAGTGGCTAGACCTGTCCTGGAGTATGGGGCGGCGGCATGGGATCCGTATAAGTTGGGGGAGGTTTTGGAACTAGAGAAAGTCCAACGTAGGGCGGCAAGAAGGGTTACGGGAAAGGTTAGGCGGTGGCGGTGGGAAGAGGATGATAAGGGGAATGTAGAGAGAGTATATGACAGTGTCACTGCAATGTTAGGAGAGTTGGGGTGGGAGTCATTAGAGGGAAGAAGAAGGGAGGTTAGGTTGTGCAATATGTACAGGGCGGCTAGGGGAAGTAGGGGGTGGGGGGACATCCGCAATAGGCTACAAGAGGGGCTTTACAGGGGAAGGGGGGATCATTCATGGAAGTTCCAGCGTCAAGTAGTAAGAACGGATCTGGGTCGGTATGGTTTCATGGAAAGGACTGTTAGGGAATGGAATGACTTGCCGGGGGATATTGTAGGTAGTGGGTCTTTAAGGGAATTTAGATCGTTTTTAGGGGGGGACAGTAATTAGGTCTGGGGGGAGTGAGTGGTTGCCACCGGGCGGAAGGGCCCATTTGCAACCGTTAAGAAATGTTATGCTAGGAATTGGCAGTGGCCACCAGTGTCCTCATGTTGCTCAATCTCGGAGCCAATAGGCCTACGCTCTAAAACAAAATTCTAGAGATGTCACATGGCAAAAAAAACAAAACGTTAAAACCCGACCAATAGCAAGCATCCAACGTATGAATTAATTTGCGATTTTGTACGTCCAACGTATCAATATACACGGGAAGGAAACAAAAGAAGGAAGGATGAAGAAATTAAGGAAGGATGGAAGAAAAAAAACTGCCACCGACTGTCAGTCAATAGCAGGGGAAGACAACAATACAAATATTAGGCTAGTTTGTTGATTACATGCCACTAGGGCCTAGGCTAGGGCTAGCCTATGTAAAATCGTCAATACTACTAGACCTACTAGGCCTAGGCTACCCTAGCCAAGGGCCTCCGACTACCTAGGCCTAGCCCATGCCAAGGCCACAAAGCCAAGGCCAAAGATGGGCCTAATCCTTCCTAGGCCTATGTTTTGAGTAGGGCCTACCGGTACCTAGGCCTAGGCCTAGTCTAGTCAATACCATACACAAAGGCTATACGTAATACAAGGGATATTAATAAACAAAGGCCTAGGCAAAGGGATATTAAATATACAAAAGTCCTAGGTAGGCCTAGGCCTAGCTAGGCTAGGTATCCCTACCGTCGAGCTTATGATCCCTACGTAAAACGTTCTAGGTTATGTGCGCCAAACATCCTAAAGTTACTAGGCCTAAGCTAGGCCTAGGTCCATTATAAACATAACATCTTACCTGGGACATTGTAAAGATACTGTAAGTAATGAAAGAATCTATTGAAAGTACATTTGGTTAATTTAAGGGTGAAAGGTTGTTCCCAACTTCAAAATAGGCCTTCAACATAAAGCACCTTTGCCGCCATTTTCAGTTCACCCTTCACCGCCTTCCAGACTCCAGAGTCATAACTTCACCGCCTTCTAAATTATTAGCAGGTTCGCAAACCAAACGACCGCGGTAAATTTCAATCTACTTTCCACCGGAAATAAAGTAAACAAAGTACAAACAGTAATTTTTTGTATCTTCATCTTAACTGATCTTAACCATGGTTAGCTAGCCTATTGACTATTAAATTTTAAAATAAATAAATTGATTTTCACGATTTTATAAAGTATAAAATTTAATAAATTCGTGAATTTTTTGTGGCTGATTGAGACAAATTTTTGAAAATCTTCGACTGCAGGGCTATCCATGTATGTTTTATTGATAACTTTGCAAAAATTCTTGGCCGAGCAAAAGGGATTGAGTCCTCTTAAAAAGCCCTCGGACATCCCTTCAAAAATTATTTATTGTTTTAATTTAATGCAGAAAGTGTCCGCTTTCTTATGGCAGTCATTATAATATGATTATGGTAGTTCATTCTACAATATATGTATTACAATATACAATATTACAATATATATATGTACAATGTATGTATAATATGTACATTGAAATATTTTCTTTTAGTTTTTCTTATACTGTAGAGTGGGAATTTTGTCCTTTTGACGTGTGGTGTAACTATAGATTTGATTATTTTGAGCTGATATTTTTTTAGGAAGATTTATTTTTACAATGGTAACAGTTTTCAAAAATATAGATGCTGCGAAAGGTCAATATATTGTTTGCTATGGGGCATTTTCCCATTTCCCGGTATCTGTATCTAAGACTCCAGATGGCTCCAGATTTTATTAGTGACCAGTGATAGATCCAGAATGCAATACCATATATCGTATTCGAGCTTCAAAATTGGAGAAGTATACACTATATTTTAAGTTATTGCTGGGCCCGCTTTATATGCGATTATATATTTAAAATTTTCATGTTTTCAAGTAGTAAATTCGATTCCAGACACCACACATCGGTACCCATGGTCAAGTAGTATTTTTCTCCATTTTTTCTCACACCCTTCAGCCATTAGCTAGTCAAAGTTGAAGAAATGTGTGTAGTGTGTAACCATGTCGTTCCTAGCAAGGTTTCATACTCAGTCCGGGTTGTATTTTACTCTTGCTTCCTCCTCGGCGGTAAGTAAGTGGTAGTAATCGAGCTAATGCAACACGACACGAACCTGCCTGGGTTAATTCAGCCATGGTCATACCGTGGTCATACTCACACGAACCCCACCCCTCCCGGTAGTTAGACGGCACGCGATATAAATGAACGAACATCGCTGGTTGTAGCCTACTTCTCAAATGAACCTACTTTAAATATTAATTTATGTATGTTTATTTTAATTTTTATAAAAGATATACACCTTCGACCAGAAGTAAATCATGGGTTAAATATAAACTGTATAGACCCCTTCATTTATATTTATGATAGACGGTGTTCATTCATTCATCAATTCATAAAAAAGCCTTCGTTGCTCAGCCAGAGAATTTAAACTGTTGTATATTTAAGAGTTACGATGAAAATAAATATTAAAACATTCCATCCGTATTCTTTAATGCTGGATACAAATTCCAATTTTTTTGAAAAACAATCTGTCTATTGGAAAATATTTCATGCCGCTCGTCAGGTCATCTAACTAGGTCAAGGTCAAGGATGTAGAATAATTGACAGGGAATGTCCATAAGGAAACAACAATCGCGAGCATAGCTGTTCGTAGCTTGTGGCGGGTGTCGGATATCGCATCCCAGATTCTATTTCAATTTTCATCTAGATTCTAGAACACGCACTTCACACAACATGATAATGAATACGTTACAAACACATAAAATCAGTTTTTTATAAACTGAATAGGATAGACGTTAAATAAATAATAGTTAAATAAATAATAAATACGTAATATTTCCACCAACGGGTAGATTGTGTTCCAAGATTGTGTTTCTTTTCTATAGATAAATAAATTGTATAAATTGTATTTAGAGTCTACCCATTCAGTTATATAACTGATTTTTAGTGGGGGGCCAGTAAATCAAAGCGAGCAAGCCAACCCTGTAGGCCCTGACGCAATCGACGAGTGAGCGATAACCAACCAAAAATCGATATTTTTAATAGGAGATATAGCAATCAGTGGTATGGATAGTGCGAACACCCGCGGATCAACGCCAGAATCAAGAAGGCCGATTCAGAACAACTCTGAATTTATTATGTGCTTCGCTGCTAGGACGGCTCCAAAGTCACCGTTTACAAACTCCTAAGACAAGAACTGATGGACTGAAGTCCAAATCAGAAGTTAAAAAACTTTGACTTTGGCGGGAATCGAACCCTGGACCATTGGAAGCAGATATGCTAACCACAAGACCAACGAGCCACACAAATGCGTACTGTTCTAATTATGATGCGTACTAGTGAGTCTATAAACAAATAAAATAAATTCTTCTACTCCAAAGTCTTCTACTCCAGACTGAGACATATCTTTGTAGGAAGTTTGCCCAGGGTGCAATTCACGCCCCTCTTCAGGTGTCTAACTAGGTATGTTGCGGATAGGATATTGTGAAGGGATGTCCGAGGACTCATTCCCTTACATTCGCATTAACGACTGAGGAAAACCTCGGAAAAAACCTTCAGTCAGGATTGCCGGTCTCGATGGGATTTGAACCAGGGACCTCCCGAATGAAAGTCGAGCCAACCCTATATCTGATTATCAGATTAAAAGCCGACCAAGCCAACCCTGTAGACCGACACCATCGACGAGCGAACTATGACCAACTAGAGACAATAAATCACTTTTATTTTGAGTGTATTGACAGTGTACCCTACTCTTGTGTAATTATTTACTGTCGGTATAATATTTATATTTTTTACATGTACATTTGTACGTGTATGTGTATATCCCACGCTTAATAAAAACTTGTAAAAATACAGCCAAAGCTTACTTACACACTCAAAAGCAATGAGATTTTTAAAAAGGGCCAAGCCCCCCCCCCTAACCCAACCCAAACAGATTTGTCGCATTCTTAATTCATAAACGTACAGATGTCCCGTAACCATAGACCCGTAACAACATCTTTGAAATGCTTGGCAAAATATAATTTGCATGAACTGTTATGTTTAAATTAACTGGCAAAATAGAATTTGGATGCACTATTAGTTGGTTCGTTTAAATCGGTTTAAATTATTGGTTCAAATTCTATTTTGACAAGATTTTCAAGGATGTTATGTTGTCACGGGGTACTGTACGTTTATGAGCATATGTGGAAGGGTAGATGAACTTGGCCCTTTTTTAGATCTTGTTACTTTTGAGTGTGTGAGGTTTGGTTGTATTTTTACAACTTTTTTGTATTCGTATAGTACATACAGAAGACATTATAAATTGTGGCACCACACAAAAGATACAAACACACAAAATAACAATAATTATCAAGTGACAATACGTAATATAATAATATCATGGATAGGACAGGCACCCGACAATGGTGGCTCGAGCGTAAAAAATTAGACTCTGCTTCGGGTCTTTGGGAAGTCCCGAGTTCGCATCCCGTCGAGATCGACAATCCTGACTAACGGTTTTTCCCTAGGTTTTCCCTGAGACATGTCCTAGCTCCTAAGTCCTGAAGAGGGGCAAAATTTAAGAAATTTACCAGACAGGCAAATAATGCAAAATAATTTGTTTGGCGACGATGACGTAAGAAAGTAGGGCGCTTCAACTGGGTATGTTATCTTGCACCGCCTGTTACACTTTAAGTTAATGAAATTAATTTGACAGTGTTTTTTTTTATATTGTTCTCTAACACATAACAAAAACTTGTAAAAATACAGCCAAACCTTAGTAGTAGTAGTATTTCTTTTTATTTAGCAAATTGCTATTTTACAATTCATTTCACAATACATTTCACAATACATTTCAGTTTCACAATATGGCCTATAAACTATAATATATTCAATTTCATGTATATAATGCAATTCCCTATACAATCTTCATAGGCATCTTTATAACTTCACATTACGTCATTGTACCTTAATCATAGACATTGTACTATTATCCCGAGTGGGCTCCCATAAAATACATTCATTATAAATTCACATTAGTATAGTATCAGTGTAGGCCAACTATATTTTATTCTAGAATGAACTTTTAATTGTCATGTTAATATTCAATTTGTACCTAGTGCAATACCCTATAAAATAAAATAAAATACCCAGGGGTATAAATTTACATTAATACTATTGATTTTCATTATTCATTGAATCATTTTATCCCAGAATGAACATTTTCATGTGACTTAGCCAGAAGTTTACCCATTTTGATTTGTTTTATTGCACTTTGTTCTAAATCTTTTAGGATTGTCCTCATCACGTATTTCTATGGGAATTCGGTTAAAAATTTTGAGCCCTCTTACGAATATGGAGTTCTCTTCACTTCTTTTACTTACTCTTACAATATTTACATCCATTACTCTCCTTGTTGTTGTATATTAGTCTTTAATGTTGGTAATCTTGTAACCTGAAATTGTAACCATGAACATATTATGTAGCGCCCATAGACATCCTATATAATTGCCTACTATAGGGGTTTAATATCAATGGTAGCGCCCCTGGCGGTGGTCAATCTAAATAAAGACACACATTGAAACACAACATGGTGTTACGAAGTGGGATTAATTTCGTTAGAAAATTAATTTGTAATCATCGGTGAATATGGACAAGTTAGATCCGCCAGCGCCGTTGAATTTCGACGGTAATGTATCTGAAAAATGGAAAAACTTCAGACAAGCTTTTGATATTTCTTAATTGCATCGAAATATCAAAAGGGAAAGATGAGGTTTGTCAAGTGGTTTTGTTCTTGCACGGGGTGGAAAGGGAAGCTGTTATAAATTCAACACTTTTGAGTTCGCTCTAAAGGGAAACAAAGAAATTGAAAGTAATACTTAAAAAAATTTACTGATATTGCACTCCCGAAAAATTTAAAACTGTAGAACGTCATAACTTCTTCTGAAAAATCAGGCCCCAGGTGAGTAATTTGATCAGGGGGTTCCCGGGGGATTAAAAACTAAAAAGTGTTCATGTGGTTTGGAAGCCAGGGAAGTTATAAAAAAAAAATTTGTGGTGGTGTTCAGGATAGGGTAAAAAAAGGGTTGTTAGAATTTAACAACTTGACTTGGAAAAAGAAATCACTTTTGTAAAAGTGCTGACGGTCAAAGCAAGGATTAAAGCTTGGGGACGAGGTCGGATGCCACAGGCCTGGGGCCTGGCCTAGCTGTGGATAAATGAAGAAAACCACTGGGGGAAAGAAAACGCAGTCGGGAAAAGGAGATGATCCAAATAAACCCCGGGCGAGGGACCCCGGGATTCATTTCAAGAGGTGTGGAGGGAACATCCTCCAAGCCTGCCAGCTTTTGGAGGGAAGTTTCAAGTGCAAGGGATAAACCCCTTTGGAAATTTTTGCAGATTGTAACAGTTTACGGTACGGATGCAAACCAAACCCCCCAAAGAGAGTGAATGGCATAAAGTAGCAGCTGACGAAAGGGGAAGGCCCTAGACTCAGGTTAGTGTTTGGAAATCTGACAGTGGACACACCCCTAAAAGATGATTGGTATAAAAATTTTAACTAAATGGAAAAAAATTTCTTAAAAGGGACACTGGTGCACAAGAAAATTTTGGGCATTATCACTTTTTGTAGGTTGGTTTTGCACAAAACAAGTTTGAAAAAGTGGGGTTTAAGTTACCCCTATACAGGTGACCTAGTCCTTGATGGGGAAAGTCTTTTCCCATGTAAGTAAAAAGGCAGAAATTTCATTTAAATTTATGATTGTAACAAACAATTTTGCAATTGTGGGCCAAAAGGGTTTGTAAAGTTTTTTTGCGATCAAAGAATTCTTTTGGGTTTTAAACTAAGTGAGAAGCCAGTGTCAAAATTGTCAGAATACCAGGATGTATTCGGGGGTTAGGTGTCTAAGGGTAAATTTTCGCTACATTTAAAGGAAAATGCAACCCCAGGGGTACTGCCCCCGGGAAAGACCTGAATTTTTACGTGACAAGCAGCAAAGGGAAAACTGGAACGTATGGAGAAGTTAAAAGTTATTGAGAAAATCAGTAAACCCAACAAAATGGGTAAACCCATTGGTTCTGATAATAAAAAAGATAATTTCCCTTTAGAGTTTGTTTAGATCCAAAGGGTTTTTAAAAAAATTTATCAAGGGGTCACACTATCAACTTCCCACGTTTGAAGGGGTATGGGACTAAATTAAATGGAGCAAAGTTTTTTCTGTACTCGATGAAATTCGGGTTTTTTGGTGATAAAGCTGGATCACAAAAGCAGTAGGTTTTGTACTTTTAACAGCCAAAAGGAGGTAGCCTTTGATTTAAATATGGTATTTTTTGTGCCCTGGGCATTTCATGTATTTAAAGGGAAAATTTTTTGAAGGATGGGGTGTCGAGACTTATATCGGATTTTCTAGTCTGGGGACGTACAAAGCAGGAACATGAGACGACCAGACGTGTATTGCGGGTTCGTAAAAAGGGTTTAAATTAAACAGGGCTAAGTAAAATGGCCTGAAGCGTGCCTTACGTAGGCTTTTGAATGACTATTAAGGTTTAAAAATCGATGAAAATAAAGTAAAAGGCTGTTAGGGAATCCCCCGTCCACATGTAAAAAGGTTTTAGAGAGTTTTATTGGTAGGGTTTTTCCCTAGTAAGTTTGGGATGGATTTTAAAAACAAAATAGCACCTCTGCCAGTTGACAAAAAGATTAGTTTTGGACTTGGAAGCAACATATGAAAAATCTATCAAAAGTTAAAAGATATGGTTGTACGGGCCCCTGTACTTAGGTTTTTTTGATGAAAATCAACCACTTCCTTATCAGTAAATTTTCTCAAATGGGGTAGGGGCTGACTTATGCAGAACAATTGGACCGATGCATTCATCAAAAGCATTGCAGATACCAACCCCCCGTTGGGCCAATTTTGAAAGGAGTTTAAAAGCTATTTATTGGGTTTGTGAAATTTTTCACCAGTATGTCACGGAAGAGGTGAATGAAAAAACTGACCTAAGCCATTGGAAATATTGTTTAAAAAAAAACCTTTATCTGAATTCCCAATGCTCTGAAACGAGATGTTGCGAATTCAAAAGTTATTTAATTTTTATTTAAAAAACCAGGCAAAGAAATGCATGTAGTGATGCTTTTGTTCGGCATTTTTAATGATCCCGAGTAGATGAAATTTAGAACAAGGGGTTTCAGTATAAAAGTAAATGCATGTTTTTAATAATGTCCGGGATCACCAGAAAAATTGCATAAAATTTAAAAGGAAACGAACACGTGATGTGTTATCTCTTAAAAAATTTGTATTTTAGAGGATGGCCTAAAAAATCGAGAAGTAAAGAGTGTTTTAACCATACTGGAACTATAGGGAAATGATTTTTTGAAAAAACAGGGATTTTTGTTTAAAATGATTCATCATGTACCAAAGTCTATGGAAAAGAAATGTTTAAAGTATACGGGGGCTTTTGGGGATAGAAAGATGTAAAGAAGTGCTAGGGATGCTTTGTTCTGGCCGAATTGTCAAAGGATATTAAAAACCTTTTGTAAACACGTTCTATATGTCAAAAAATCGTAACAATAATGAAAAAGAAACCCTTTGTTCCCCATGGGGTGCCAGACATCCTGGCAAAAGGTTGGATGGGATTTTTTTGAATTTAAAACAAAAAAGTATGTATTATTGTCGATTACCATTCAAATCATAGAAATAGTCAACTCTTGATACAAAAGCTTACAGTAATTGAAACTTGAAAGCGTTTTTTTCGCGCCAGGGGTTCCTTGTACTTTTTACAGACAAGGGCCCACATATTCTAGTTTAAAATTGGGGAAATTTGCTCGGGGTTGGGGATTTCAACATGTAACCAGTCCCCTCTTATCTCATCAAACGGTTGTTCTGAACGGGCTGTACAAACAGAAAAGAGAATTTTAAAAAATCTTTTGTTGAGGGAAGGATCCACTTTTGGATTGCTTACTACAGAAGCACTGGCAGGGGAGCTTAGGCTCCCCAGCAAAAGCAAATGGGTCGTAGATAAAAAAAAGGTTACCCGTAAAGACAGATTTGTTAAAACCCAATTTAATCGATAATTAAAGGGAAAAGCTAAAATAAAAAAATGTATTTCAAAAGTTTTTTATGATAAACGGCTGACATTTAAAAACAATTAAAAACTGGAGATTTGATCGAATGGGGAAGGGTAATGAATGGGTACCGCCAAAAGGTATTGGGGAGGTGAATTCCCACTTCTTATGAAAGTAAAACCCTAAAGGTCGGGTCACGCAGAAATCGTAGCATTTTATTTAATCGTCGGAAGGTGTAGCCCAAGGCGACTGGCAACCTGACCAAATTTGTGTTTGGGTTTTTAACCAGTGAAAACCTTTAGAAATTTAAAAACTCCTTCTGTAGATCCCCAACCCATCTTTTCTCAATTAAAACTAATCTAACCACATAAAGTCAGATAAAAAAGGGACTTTTGATATCCAACCCTCTTTGGGGTGACTGACTATTGTAGAGTAAGTAAATCATTAACCCTTTTGTAAATCATTTATTGTAAAATTTTGTAACATGATAATAACATTGGTTATGGGCTCTTAAAATCTGTTCTAAAAAAACATTTTTAAATTTAAAACATTTCTCATAGGCTTATTTTTTGAAGAAATTAGTGTTTGTGAAAAATCTTTTTAAATTGAGGTCTTATTTTTGTAGATGGGTTTCATACAAAACAGTGGCAAACTTGAACATTTGGAAAAGGGGGAATTTTTTATATTAGTCTTTAATGTTGGTAATCTGTAACCTGAAATTGTAACCCTGAACATATTATTAGCGCCCCTGGGGTGGTCATCTAAAAAGACACACATTGAAACACAACACTTGTCGGATATGTTTTTTATTTTTAATCTGAGTTAATTTGTCTCCCCGGTATTTTTGGGACACACCTTATAATTTTTATGTATGAAAGACAATGATTCAGGGGGATTCGATCTTTAATTTGCATCCATCCTAAGCTGAGCACATTTTATTTAGGGTCTTTTGTTTACCCCCCCAATAAGCTCGCATTGCTTTTTTTGTTGTTTTGCAAAAGTTATTTCATTTTTTCCATAAGAAAAAGAGGGAATAAGTATCTTATGAGGGGGAACAATTGCTTTGGGACAACAATTTTTGCTTTTTAGGTATAAGTCTATGTATTCTTTAAAAAAACCTACTTTTTTGCCATCTTCTTTATAAAATATTGTCCATGCTGTTTGAGGGTTAATTCCTGATCTATTATTATACCAAAATGTTTTAAATTTCTGTCACTACCTCGATTCTTTTTCCTCCAATTTTTAAATTAATTTTTCCCAAAATTTTTTGTATTTTTGGTGTACTATTTACTGCTTAGTTTTTTCATATTAGGTTTTTATTTTTTGCGTCTAGCCAACTTTCTAACGTTTTTAGATCAATTTTAAGCTTATCTAACACTTCCTGTATGTTAAACCTGAAAAAGATCAAAAAGGGACATCCCCATTAAATGTTTATTACAAAAGTAGGTTATTACAAAGTCTTATGTAGATAATAAAAACAAAGGACCAGTTTGGATCCTGTGGACCCCAATGTTGTTTTCCCCAAATATCTGAGTAAAAACCATTGTAAAAGACTTTTGTGTTCGAAAGGTTAGGGTTGATTTGATCCTTTTTCAACATTTCCTTTTATACCCTACTTTTCCCATTTTTTTAGTAATATATCTCTGTCAATTGTTTTTAAAGGCCTTTTTTAGGTCCAAAAAAATACGACTGTTTCAGAACTCTTCATATTTTTTTTTTAGGGTTTTTTAGGACAGGGTAATTGCTGATTCACAGTTATGATTTTTAAAGGGAAAACCTGAGTTCTTTTAAAAGTATTATTAGTTTCAAAAAAATTCACCAATTGTTCCTTAACAACTATTCTAATTCTTTTTTACTATATAATTTAAAATTTATTGGGGTCCAAAATTTTCCCCGTAATTGTGGGCACCTTTTCAAGGGGAAATTTTTGTAGAACTTTTTTAGTATTTTATTTCCCCCAGTGTTTTAAAGGGAAGATTGATTTTAATTTTTTTAAAAATTCATTCAGTAAATTTTTGATACTTCATTTTCTTTATCATTAATTTCCCTCTTCACCGGGGTAACAGGTTTTAGGGTTTTTATTAAATTTTTTTACCTCTCCACGTTTCTTGCTCAAATTCAATAGTTTATACTTAGAACTGTTTTTTTTGTTCTATTATTTTTTTGTTGTGTGGTATGGCTACTAATTTTTGATTATTTATATTTTTATACTATTAAAGAAGTATTCTTAAAATTTCTTTTAACATCTTTCCCATTGATTTTTTTGCAAAAGATTTCATTTGGTAGTTTTGGGTGTTTGCCTTTATATAAGAGTTTTAGTACAAACCCCCTAATTTTTTAGGTATTTCGAATTTTATGATTTTACTGATTATAATCACTTTCTTTTGTCTTACCATAGATAAAGAGAGATTTCTCTTTTTGGGGATAACTTTCCCTAATTCTTGGTTGGTACTCTTTTTGCTATCTAAAAAAATAATTTTTTTTCACTAAAATTTCCCTCTTTGTTCCCCATCAAACCCTTTTTGTTCAGATGGTTTACTAACTGATAGCTTTTGTGGTTTTATTTTTATATCTATGGTTGTTGTAAATTTTTCAAAGTTCGTGTAGGGATACCCTAAATCTGTACCATTTTAGTTCTACTCCAAATTTTTTTTTGCAAGAGTTTCTATGAAATTTTTGTTTTTTCTCCCCTCACAGAAATTTTGTTATAGTTTCGCAAACTAATTTGTTTCTGTTTTTCTGTTTTTGGGCCCATGTTTTTGCTCTACTATCTAATAACAATGCCAAACATGCCCCCCCTGGTCCACAAAAATTTCGTTCAGTATTTAAATTTTCGCAAATTTCAAGCCTGTATATGTTTTTACATAATCAATCGTCGTCCTTGGAAAAAGACTTTTTTTTTGGTTTTTCTTACTAACTTCGTAAACCGTGAACTCTTTGACCATTTGAAATACCTTTGCGATCAAAATTTAATTTGAAACTTTTTTGAAAAAACATTTTTCCCTTTCTTAAAACAATATTGAAATCACCATTAATAACTAATTTACTTCCCTTTTTTTTACTCTTTCTATTAACTCTTTTAGTGCAAATGGGATTTGCCTTTCTTTTTTTGGCGAAAGTAATAAAGGGTACGTCATACCTGCAAATATCCACTTGTAATTTTTATTGAGATTTTCCCCCCCATTTTTTTCTTAACCTAGTTTTTATTGAAAATGTTATTTCTTTCTTTATAAAGATCAAGACCCCTCCAGTAGTCTATTTTTAAGCTTTCTCTATAGAGTTATACCCATCTAATCTTCTCCCGTCATCGTATCTTTTTTTAAAAAGGGGTTTTGTGGTCCCAAAAAATAATTGGTTTTTTTCGACAAATTTTTCCTCTATAAAGTTTTTTTTTTTTATAAAATCTGTATGTTAGCATAAAAAATTCATTCGTTCTGCTTATTTCTGGTAGGGCTATATTAAAAGGGGATTTTTGTATAAATTTTATTATCATTTTTAGGCCTACTGGGACTATTTATGTTTATATGAACATGTTTTTTGGGCCTTACAGTAGATAGACCTACCCTGTCCACTTTGCGATTTAGTTTTCCAGTTTATTAAATATCCCCGTGTTATATTATCATGTTGTTTACCCCTGTGGTTAAAAATTTGACCATCTTTTCCCCGGCTATCTTTCAACACCATATGTTTGGGTCGTATATTAAAATCCTAGCTCTTTTGTTTTTCCCCTCATGTCATCATTAATCTCATTTTCTCATTTTTCATAAAAATCTAACTGTGCGACTACCTTCATCGCTAATTTGCACCCGGGAATTTAATTTTGCTCGATCAATTCCAAATTTTCATTACTGCTTGCCCTTCCTTTTCCACCCTTTTTTTACTGTTTGTACCCCCTGCACTATTTAAAAAGGGGGTTGGTTCACTTTTTTATCACCCCCCCCTTTCATATTTTTTTTACAATTTTGGTGAGCTGATCTGTTTTTACCCCTGGAAAATTTTTTCCTTCCCACTCTACCCCGCCGTTTACTAACTTTTCCAACATTAAAAGCATAAGTCCCCTGCTATTTCTCTTTTTTTTAAGGCCCATTTGGATCAAAGTTTTTGTTTCAGATTTATGACCTGTACCCGTAGGGCCCAACTGTGGCGTCAGTTCATTTTTATAATCTCTAGTTTAGTTTCTAACCTTTCATTCCAAAAGTGGATCTTTATTTCAAAACCAGATCCATCGAATTATTTGCAATTGCTCTCCTCACTTTGTCCCATTAAGTTTGTCTCTACCGCATCCAATCTTCGGCATCGCGACAGTGCTTTATTTTTTTCCTGCGCAACTTTTTAAGGTTTTAATAGGCATGGCACAAATCTCTTGTTTAGGTGGTTCCCCTTTTTTTTCTCTTCTTTTTATCAGTTGGAACACGTACCTACCGTCTTTTCCGGATCCCTTCGCCGACTTTTTTATCTGTTCTAAAATTCCTCTCTTCTCCCAAATTTCTTTAGGAAGTATTTGCTAGCCACCAACATCAGTATCTTCACCCCCACGTGGGCTAAAGGGGGTTCTTCATTTTCGAATAAAATTGGTTTTTTTTGATTTGGATAGAGCCCTTCCCCTTTCATTTTTTATTTTATAGCAGGGCCCTCTAGACCTGGTTCCTGATATTTTTTTTTCTCGTTTGGGCTCTCTCCCTTTGTTTTTCATATCACCCTCTTACTTGCAGTATGTCCCATCCACTTTCCATTTTTTGTTTATGTTTTCTTCGTTTTCGTAAAATGCCTTGATGTTTTCCATCCGGTTCACATAACGAAATTTTTTTTCCCTTGCTTCGCATCTCAGTCTCTCACCACCACTTTTGCTTCTTTTAATCTTCTCTCAGACCAAGTATGTACCCTTTGGGTCATTTTTCGGATTGGTTGACACGTCTTTTATTTTTTATACTTATTCTAATTTGATCCCCTTTCATCTATTGCATTACATTCACATTTAGCACGAAAGAACATAACTTACAACCCACACAGTGTCTTCCTTCCATTTACAACTTCCTCACTATCAACTCCAGCACACCTGAAAAGGACCCGCGGGCACGCAATCACACATAATGCCACTGGGAAAAAACCCTTGAAATTTTTGCTTTGTTTTTTTACATTATTCTATTGATTTTGCATTTTATATGCGCTTCCTCCCGGGGGCCCTTTTTCATTCCCAACACTCAAAAGAAATGAGATCTAAAAAAAGGGGCCCAAACTCATCTACCCTTCCCCATTTGGCATTCTTAATTTTATAAAAGTACAGGTTTCCCCTAAAAAATCCTTTAAAAGCTTGGCAAAAAAGAATTTGCAATATTAATTTTTAAACGTAATAGTATTCATCCAAAATTCTATTTTTAAAATTAATTTTAACGTAATGGTCATGCAAATTCTATTTTGCCAAGCTTTTCAAAAAACGGGTTTTCGTGACAAACTTGTACCTGGTGTAATTGAAACAGGACAAACAAACAAAGCTACTAGTGTACAATGGCCCTTTTGCGCTTACACCCTGGATTAACCGAGAAGAGAATTCTTCATGTTCCTAAAAGTTCGCTAAACTATTGATAAAATTTGTATTCCCGCGTAAAAAAGGGCGTGATTTTTTTTTTCCCAACCAACCCACATCGAAGCACTTTTGTGATGGGTCACGTGCCCGGGGGCCCACGGGGGTTCCCAGACCGTTGACGCCCAGATAAATTCCAATTTTGGGATTAAAAGGGAAACCCGGAAAGGGGAAGGGAAAGGGAAAATGAAAGAGGGGAAGAACGGGGAGCAGTCGAGAGGAGTCGCCGTCGGCTGTGTTTTGTTGCGGTGTCCTTCAACAAGTTTACTTGGAATCTACGTAGTTCTTTTGTTGTGAAGTGGAAAAGTGCATTTGTCTGTATCTTCTAGGTGAAGTAGGCCCATTAACATTATAAGGCCTAGGCCTAGGTCTACACTTGTTGATAGAAACTTTTCCGTTAAAAATCACAGCCACTGGTGGCCTAGGACAGGCCCTAGGGCCTAGATTTTAAACTAGGCCTAATGGCGTTGTACATGGGACATTCTCAGACCCATTTACGCAGACATTTTAGAAATAGGCCTGCGTGTGAAGTGTCGCTCAAGATGTTTGTGTTCCTGGCCCTGGTATTAATCGGGTATTGTCAGGTAAGGCGTCTGACTGCGTTACTCATTCTGGAAGTGTGCCTAGGCCCTATGTTTCTTACGTCACGTCTGAGCTGTCATGGCTATCGCCATGTTACTTGTGTTCTTCTAAGGTCACCACACCCATTTAAGTTTCAAAACCTAGACATGACGCTTCTCAGAATTGGTAGGGCTAGCCCCCTAGATTATTTAAGATCAATTGTCTTTGTCCTAACCTTTGCTGTTAACTTTCATCAGGCTACGCGAGCCACGATCAACCATTTACTGCCTTGGCCTAGCCTAGGCCCTAGGCCTAATAAAAACTTTCTAGGCCTACCCCCCCCAAGGGGGACAGATAACTCTATTAAACTGTGGCCTTTGCATAGGCCCTAGTTAGGTAGGCCTACCATTTACACTAGGGGTCTGAAGCATGGTCTTAAACCTTCTAGGCTTAGGACCTAACCGAATAGTGTTCTTCGCCGTTCTTGGTCTCATTACTTGGTCTTGTTCTTATTCTTGGTCTGATTTCCCGGTCTTGTTCTAATTGCTTCATGCATTTTATCTTTTTTTTTATTTATGCCCGGCAATTTTTTCCCGGGCGTAAACGTAAACACCCCCCATGTTTTTATTTCCCAAGAACAAATCAGGTGCCCTTTTTCCCATTCCCCGTTCTCATTCCCAGATTTTTGGGAAATCTCGAAACGGCGCTGACTATTGGGATCCTACTAGCTACTCAAAGGATATCATGACGCGTACCCGGGGAAATTAAAAAAGAAAAAGCCAGGGAAGGGAAAGCGTTTTGGGCACTATTCGGTTTGCTCCTTCCTTTTCCTAGGCCTAAGCAAACAAAAATCTCTAGGACCTAGGGGCCTACCACCCTAGGCCTACTTTCACCCCTGTGGATAGACTTAGGGCCCAGGTTTTTTTTCCGTAAACCCGCCCCTGGACGCGCCCCCCAACACCCCAAAATTTCCCAAGGTTTTTTAACATTGGGGGGTTACGGGGGTTGTGATCGCAGCGGGGTTTAAAGGAATGCTATGGGGACGCTAGGGTTTCCCAAAATAGGGCCCCACATGTTTTCGGGAATGCACCCCTTTTGTACGATTAGGCCTAGCCGTAAAAATGGGCGTAGGCTAGTGCAAAATTAGTCGTAGGCTACGGTCAATGATTTGATTGGCTGTAGCCGTACCTATTCTTCTTTCTTCTTGGCCATGAACCAAATTCAATGGCCAAGCCATATTTTTATGATTTCGAGTTTAAAAATTTTACTTTTTTACCACAAAAATCGTTGGCTTGGCGCTCGTCAACAGGCGAAATGATCTTACTTATTTTCAAAGCGAAACTAGGGAGAAAGAATAAAAAGCTTGGCTCAACTTCTATATCTCACAGCATTCACAGCCGAAGACTTTTGAAGGAGAGCTTGGCTGCCGTTTTTTTACAAATGTTTGTATTTGGTTGGCTTGGATATAGGTCTACTTTGTTGTTCCATGATCCTCATTTCTACTTCCATGAGTTGTCTCCCCTAGCCTATAGGCTAGCTTGAGTTTCTTTAAACATTTATTTAGTTCAGGCCTACTCCAACCCTCATTATTTCTTGTGCCCTATAGGGTAGGGCTACATTGTCCCCAGCCTTCATGCATTCCACCTTCTGTCCTTCAGCTTTTCCCACCCTAGCTCTTTAACCATCTCTGTCACGCTTTCATAGGCCTATATTCTATTCTCTCCTTCCGTTTATCAGTTTATCGTTCCATGTTTTCCTCTTATTGAGAACTCTCCTAGCTGCCCTTTTCTGCACTACCTTCCAGTATTGTTACATGTCCCCCACAATCCACATGAGTGTCCCTTCCTAAATCCATCCTGGCTATCAGTCCGCGATTTATTATGCTGCATCACTTCTGGAGCTAATATTTGTCGTTTTGGCTACGGTATCTAATTTTAATGAAATTAATTTTTACTAAAACCAATATCATTGCTTGTTCCCTATTTGTGACATCTGCACAGTTGTTATTGTTCCGCTGTAGACCATTTCGTTCCAGGTGGCAGTTATTCTTTTCCCTTCTTTTCTCATTTGGCTCTAGATCAGCTTTCCTTCAAATCCTAGTTCCTCTTCCTTTCCTCCCGTCAGTCCCTTTTCTGTGTTTATTTTTCTTTTGCATTCCACACATTGATTGGATTCAACCTCATAGTTGAATGTGAAGTTGGCCTAATGGTAGTACAGCCGGTCTCTAGGCCCTACCGTGGCATAAACTTTTTGACCAACTCTTGAAACCTCAGGGGTGGGGTTGCATTATGACCTATTGGTTGACATGCCCTTAAACCAAAAATACGTTTCCCCACGCAACCTTCAGCTAGAGCTAGACTAGGCCTATTCATTTCCACCACCACCATTCTAGCTAAAAACTACGTAACTGTCAAATAAGGATTTTTTGCCTAGGCCTACCTACTTTTTCATAAATTACCTCAAATTTGGTGTTTTATTATAGTCTAGGCAAAGATAGGCTACCCCAAATGGCCTATATCTATATTCAGTAGGCCTTCCTAGTGCGGGGGTCGGGAACCTGTGGCTCCTGAGTGGGTCCAGCGTCTAGCCCAATGATACCTATTTAATATCTATATTTTGTCTCACCATATCCTGAGCCCGGCGTTTTAGGGTTCAAAGAAACTAGGATGTCGCCTGCTCTATTATGAAAGGTTGTAAACCCGTCCGAATTTGACGGGAAGGATGGGCCTCTCCGTAATAACAAAAGTACAATCACATCCGATGCAAGTTGGTTGCAACCTCCCGAGTATCGAAAACCACTTGTATGTAGGCCTGGGTTTAGTGGTTTACTCTTCTTGCTGCGCCTACATTACTATAATGCCGCGCAAGATCAACGTTTTAATTACACTCGCTCCATCAATATCATCCCCATACATGATATAGGGCCAAGGTCGCACTGGACGTGACTTTACTTTACTGCTCTGCGAAGTCCACTTCAGCTGTCAAACTGTGATACGTTTACAATGCGACCACCACAGCCTGCGCTCTTTGAACCCACAAAACGCCGGGCTCAGGATATGGTGAGACAAAGTATAGAGGCGCTTTCGTTTACCTCGCCAGAGCAACCTGTTAGTCCGGATAGTAAACCCGGTCAGTAGCAGGTTACTCTGGTGCGTTCGGCAACTATGTCAGAGTAACCCGGTTTTATAACCCGATCACCAAAAAAGTGACCTGCCTCGGGAGCAGGGTTAGTTCAGGTTATGGCGGAAAATACAAAGCGATGTGAATTCGATGGTGGTGTGGTGTTTATAAGTTGCTGTGGGTGATACGTGGATATTTTGGCGCAAAACATTGTTTTTGAGTAGGTCTTGTGCTGCCTTTTTTTTTAAAAATTAACGTTCACATGGAAAACGTTACCTATAATCATTGTTAATTTATTTACGTTTAGTTCAACAAACCCACCTACGAGTCGCTTTCGTTTACTCAAGTTGAAAATGCTGACCTGGTGAAGTAAAATCGCGTGACATAACTGATTGTACGGGTTACTCTGGAGAGGTAAACGAAAGCGCCTTAGATAGTAGGCTAGATCCCCAGTCCTAAATACGACCGTACAGGCGCGAGCGTAGCAAATTGAAGCGTCAATCTGACCTATTCAAGATGGCAATTTGGCGTTTCAATTTATGCTTTATATTATGTTTTAGATGCAATTATGTATTTTTGTGGATTGTTTGGTATGGTTTTAGCTTGTGCAGTATGGGAATGCACAAACAGAAACAAAAAGTTATTGCAAGGGAATTTAGTAATCATTTGGTGTTATGTTATGGAGGTGGTCGCGTGATCAATTTTTCATTCACGTCACGTCATGTCATGTAAACTTGTTTTCTGATCACGCACGAATAACATAATTTTAATTTAACTCACGCACGACAAATGACGTTTTCAAGCACTCAAGCGCAATCACGAATTTACTCAATTGTTGGTATATTTTGAGGAGCACCCTTCTAATCCGATCGCCACCAACCTGGTCATGTTCGCAATCTTTGCATTGTCAGAATATGGCAGACATCCTGTCGTCACTTGCTCCTCTCAAGAGAGTGGTGAACAAATAAATAACTAGAGATGAATACAAGTGATTGGCAGACAATAAATTCAAGAGATTGTTGGTTTATTACTCTCTTGTCTACGTATTCATGGCTGAATTTTAGGGCAGGGTGCTACACTCAAGGCGAGCTAAGAGGAGGGTGGACTGGCCTCGCGGATTTGAAGGGCTCGTTCCGCGCTAGAGCATTTAGTGTCACGCACGGTCACGCGTGTCACGATACACGCGTGACTGTTATATTATCACGCAAATTCACGGTACCTATTCAAAGCATTCACGTTCACGCACAATCACGAGAAAAGTCGTGAGTCACGCGACCACCTCTAATGGCTAATATGCTCACCTGTCAACCTGACAGCCATCTTGAAAAAATATTTGAACTAAAAATTGCTACAACCTAATACAAACTGACCTATTCAAGATGGCTACAAATTGTCACGCCAGTGGACCAATGACTGGGGATCTAGCCTTCCTTGCCTACTAGCCTATAGATGTTAAATATCATTGGTCTAGCCTGCCTGGCTCTATAGTTTTATTTCGAAAATTCTCTAAAATCCAAAGTCAACTAAATCAACCAGCAGCTGTCAACATGAGCGACGCAAATAGGCTAAATGCAAAATATTCCATGAAAATTGTTTGTATTAACAGGGAATGCAGGGTAGTAGTGGTTTTCCACTTTGTGTTCACATGTGAAGTTTTCTTCCAATAAAAAAGTAACATTGAGTGACAATTTTTGAAGTCATAGAACCAACAGTTTTCCCATGAAATATCAAAAAATACCTACTGTGCTGAACTGCTGAAGAAGCCACAAACTGTGCAGGTTCTACTTGTCTGTGCGTACACGTGTTTTAAAGCATTAATTGTTTTAACAATCATCAGGCATAAAGTTATAACTGTCCACATACAGACCACATTTTCAAATTATTATACAAAAAATTCAACTACAAAATTGACATTGCTTGAACAGTTCATTATATACATAGGATAAAAATTTAAGACGTTTATGTTGTCTATTTGTAGGCCTACCCTATTAAAATAAAACTACTTTGTGGTCTATATGATGTAACCATGATGTAACTATTTTTTAATTAGGCCCACTGGTATCCTACTATGGCTTCAACTAGCAATCACTTTCAAATTTTCTATAAAATTGGCTCCTAAGACAAAAAGAATACCGACCCCTGACCTAGTGTAATGGGGCGTATAAAGCGTATATATGTACCCAAAAATAAATATATAGGCCTCCGCCTACCCCTACCCGCTCGACGTCTGTATACCTAAACACAAATCAGAGTATAGGCCCTATGCTGGAACGCTGTATTCGGTCTTGGGTCAGAGCTCCTAAGACAAAAAGAATACCGACCCCTGACCTAGTGTAATGGGGGGTATAAAGCGTATATGTACCCAAAAATAAATATATAGGCCTCCGCCTACCCCTACCCGCTCGACGTCTGTATACCTAACACAAATCAGAGTATAGGCCCTATGCTGGAACGCTGTATTCGGTCTTGGGTCAGATCACTTAATTTTGCAATCATAACTATCGTCACCAGTCACCACTAGCTAACAAACAGTTATAAAAAACGTGCCTAAAACTCATAACACATAGGCCTACTCTACAATCACACTCTAAGAATAACAAAAGTCAGGGCCTCCCCCCAGAACCCTCATTAAACAAAATCGTGTGCTTTACCCAGGAAAGAGAATAGGCCCCTACCCATAAATAACTTTTCAATTAGGCCTACTCACCACTGTCTACATTACATTGCCTAGCTAGGCCTATATTCTTTTTGTTTCACTTTAGAAATTTACTCTGTCATACTCATAAGTCATAACTCATTACACACATTGTTGTTGAGTTCACATTACACAAACACTTCACTTACGGTACCTAGGTCTATGTAGAACTACTTTCAGGTGGAAGTTCTTATCTTGGCCAAAAAGCTTATAACTTAGCACTGCTTTTAACTTCTGAGTGTCACTAAAACCTGAGTCGATAAAGAAGTTTCCCCGTTGGGGAGGTCCTCCAACTCCCACAGTCAAAACAAGACTCTAACGTTCTGCGCGCTGAGGGCAGCTCAAATGTGAAAGTAGGACTAAAGAACCGCACGCTAAATACGGTCAGTAGATTATCGATGTGCAGTGACGCTGAAATTACCAAATGACAGACGAAACGTCAAACTTCAATTTTATAATCAATCATATTCATATTAGCCCAGGTCCCTAGCCTTTTAAAACGATTTACCTTTGATTTATTATTGAACTAAATGTGTTGCACAGGCGTCACTGACATTTTTGTGCGAAATAAATTGAGATATGCCTTGTTTAAGCTTACGGTTACTTACGTAAGTGTAGCCTAGGCCCAAGACCACAATACAGTTTTCAGTCGTAAGTACGCCCTTTCATTCAAATCGAAACCTTGAGCAATCCTGATTGTCGGCCTAGGTCCTAGGCTTAGGTCTACTACATCAGAAATATCCTCATCAATTAAGATAGTTTGCTTTATGTCAAAACATTCGTCAACATTCGATCGTATTTAATATTTTGACGTTTCACCAAAGATTTGTCGTCAACGACTGTTAAATTCTAGTAGAAAAGTGACGTAGTTTTATTGAAGTAGTTCCATCAACAATCGCACAGAGGTCGCGCGGAACGTTAAGAGTCCAGCGTCAAAAACCGACTTTTTATTTAACCCAAGCCGGAATAGGGAGTTGGAGGATCTCTCCAACGGGGAAACTTCTTTATCGACTCTGCTAAAACTGTGCCAAAACCAGTGGCAGACATCTTTAACTCAAAAATATCATAGTGCACCAACTTAATAAAAAAATAATTTGTTCTAATTTTTTGAAGAAAAGTTGTCTGATGCCTGAAAAGTTGCAAAGTTACCCCATATGATGGTACCTACTACCCAATGCTAGTTGGTTGTCCTACTGAGAACCCTTTGAACTTATATTTATAGGTAGGGCCTACTGGTACCCCTGGCATAATAATTGGCCCTACCCAGACAGCTGTGCAATTCCCTCCAACCAGTAGTTAATAATATTATTATCTTTGCCTCCAACCCTCAAGCACTCTTGAAATATGCCTAGACCTACCTACAGTTTTCTCAGACCATCTTTTCTTAGTATCCTCCAGTTTTTACCATTCCAGCATTTTCACTGTTTGCAAGTTGTACTGTCATACCGTATTACAGTCTGATCAGTCTCACCCTTGATTAATGAATAGTCTAACATTTGATATCATATCACTTGACACTTTGTCATTGTGCAGTAGGCCTAGTTCTACGGTCCTACCCTCTTAGTTGCTTTTATTTGTGAGTTGCCTCGTTACCTTTTCCCCGTTTAGTTTTATATATATGGATCACATACAGCTGACGTGTATTCTAGAGTAGGCCTACCGGTCCCTAGGTCTGATTAGAGTTTTGGTCTGAAAGTGGAATGTTAGGCCTAGGCAGGATTGTTTAGATTTTCCCCATCCTGGTTTACCCGGTGGGTTTTACCAAAGGCCTAGAATCATCACCTGTAAAACCCCAACTCAGGTGAATTTTGGGGATATTTTCTTGTGTACCTAGCCTACCTAGGCCTACGTTGTTAACGACCAGTGTTTAAAGTACCGGTAGGTAGTTTTTTTATGGAGCTACTATTTTCAGACTTTGACACAGTTAAAAATCTAAAACAATACTAAATGATTTCGTAGGAACCTGTAGACTAACTGGGTGTGCAGCTGACGACATTTAGCCTTTGCTTGTACCGGTCGGCCAGGGGTAGGCCTATATATATATATTAGAGAAGCCGTCGAAATGGAGAAACGACCGCATAACTTAAACATACGAGATGGTGCAAAAAGACTGGCACCCACCTGGAAACTGGCGCTACGTGATAGCCATGTATTGTATTGTATTTATTTATTTCTGGCTCATTCTAGCCATTTCTTAACATCTTACATCACATTTATAGCATACAACTACTACACAACATCAATTACAACAAACAACTTGAAAACACTTTAAAAATTAACATTACACTATCATACTAGGATTTTACATAATATTTATTTAGACCTACTACTCAGCTACCTAACAATGCATACTTTATTTTCCCATATGTTCAACCTGCTTAGCACTACTTTATTAATACTTAGGCCTTTCTAAAATCCTTTCTTACCTTACATTATTCTATAAATCTTGTAATTTAATCCATTTTTTACATTTACTTTTAAACATGCCCAAACTATTTATTTCTTTGATTTCCCTGGGTAACATATCGAATTCCTTTACACCATTGTTAAAGACTGAGCCTAGCCATTTTTTACTTTTACAATTTGACCTCCATGATTTTCCTTCTTCTGCTCCCCTAGTATTTACATTATGTACCTTACTCACATCAGTCATCTTGTCCTCCATGTAATTTGGCATCATTCCTTTTTTAACTTTATATATGAAAACTAATACTAACAATAATATATTTTCCTTCATACTCAACCATTCCAAAGTATTAAGCATACTCTTTATAGGTGTTTCCCTTCCACATCTAATGATACATCTCATAGCCTTATTCTGCAACACCTGTAACCTTTCAACATCATTTTTATAAACTTGGTACAATATAGTAGCACCGAATTCAAAATGCGGCTTAATTATGCTCTTATAAACCATATTTCTCGTCCAACTTGAAAGTTTGCCCCTATTCTTCTCATATAACCTATTTTTTTACCTATTTTTTTAACTATGTAATTTACATGCGCCTTAAAATCTAGTTTATCATCTATTAATATACCTAAATATTTAAACTCTTTAACTACTTCAATCTCCTCATTTTCGACTCTCAGTGTCAGGTTACTTTCAGTACCTTTACTATTATTCACCTTTCCACTTATCATTAACATACCTTTTGATTTATTAACATTCAGTTTCAGCTTATTCAAATTAAGCCATCTAGTTATTCTTACAAGCTCCTCATTCATTATTCTAAATAATTCCACCAAATCATATCCACTAATATATATAACCATATCATCAGCATACATATTTAGGACACATACTTTACACCACCTGTTTATATCGTTAATATAAAGTATAAACAGTAGAGGTCCCAGTATCGACCCCTGTGGAACCCCTTCAGAACACTCTCTACACTCAGAAATAGTGTTCCCATATCTAACTCTCTGTTTTCTCTGTTTAAGAAAATCCTTGAACCATTCAAAAGCCACCCCATTTATACCATATTTTAATTTATCTAGGAGTCTATTAATATTGACAGTTTCAAATGCTCTTCTCAAGTCCAAAAATACTATTACTGTTGACATATTTTTGTCTTTGTCAGCCAGCCATTGACTAATACAATTTTGTACTGCTGTTTCACACGAATGGTTTTTTCTAAACCCTGATTGGTTTTCATTTATTAGATTGTTTGACTCCAGATATTCAGCTAGCTGATAGTGTGCAATGCTCTCAAACAATTTATCAAGTATAGACAGCATATTAATCGGCCTGAAATCATTTATATTATTAGATCCCACTACCTTTCTAACAGGTTGTATTACCGATTCCTTAAGTCTACTTGGAAATTTCCCTAGTCTGAAGGACGTATTTATGAGTTCCAAGATCTGATGTTTAATAATTTTATATGAATCTATAAAAATTTTATAATCAATACCATCAATAGACCCTCTCTTATTTTTAAGTTTTCTCACTGCCTTGTTAAGCTCACTAATATTTATTTGTTTAAATTCACTCAACTGTGGCTTGCCCTCTGCAGGCCTTCTATCATTATCATTTAAATCATGTTCACCCATATCTAACTCATTTTCCCCAACGTTTAAAGGCACAATACTTTTTAGAATATCATTTATACTCTCAATGAAATAATCATTAAACCTGTTAGCAATTTTATCAGCATCCACTATCTCCGACCCATCAATATCTTTAATTTCTACCATTTCATCTTTTCTTTTATCTACACTTATGACCTCTTTTAATGTTTTCCATAGTTGGCAAGTATCATCCTTCTGTTCATCTATTTTCTTACAGTAGTACTCTCTTTCACACTTCCTAATCAAAGATTTAACCTTATTTCTACAATTTCTAAAGTCTTCCCAATCCTCATTAGTGTTTAAAAGTTTGGCCCTATTATATGCACAATTTTTATCTTTTATACCTTCTAGTATAGTTTCATTTATCCACGGTTTACTCTTACACTTATTATATTTCCTTTCCACTTTTTTAACTTGCTTATTTTTACAGTAAATAATGTTTTTAATTATTTCTTCAGTCATGTCATTTACCATACTACTATTTTGTGCTTTCCAGTTACAGCATGTAAGATCATATTGAAGTTTTGTTTCCTCATACCCTCTCCAATCTTCCACTATTCTTACATCACTTTTAATTATTGCCTTTATATTTTCACCTCCTCCCCTTCTGGCTACTCCTACTTCTATAGTTTCATGGTCTGAAATTTTGTTTCCACTATCTATTTGAGCAAATACTCTATTCTTATTATTAGTTATGACTAGGTCTATTGTCGTTTCAGAGTTTATTGTCACTCTCGTAGGCTCTGTTACCAATTGTTTTAGTCCGTGTATATCAATTTTTTCTTTAAGGCATTTTGAATCACAATCACTGCTCCAGTTTATGTTAAAATCACCCATGTAAACAACAATACACTCTTTGTCTCCATCTAGTTCCATCATGTTTTCAAATTCCTTCATGAACTCCGCCCTACTACCATTTGGTGAGCGATATACAATATTCACCTCACAACTTTCTCTACCCCCAGCTGACACTCCCACACCTAGCACCCAGTAATTATTATTTATTGCTACATTTCTTCTTATTATAAATTTCACTCCATCTTTTATAAATATCACCACCCCTCCTGTATTTCTACTGTTAGAGTCGCATCTCACTGTTCGGTAACCACTAACCTTTATCTCTTGATCATATATATCACCCGTAACATGCGTTTCAGTAATTCCCGCTATATCCGGTTTTTTCTTCAACAATAGTAACTCAACTTCACCGATGTTCCTCACTAAACTCTGTGCATTTACCAGTAAAATGTTAAAGTCACAATGTTTGTCTACTACCCCTTTATGACTCTTCCTAATATCACCATTTCGTTGCTAATCTTCATAATTTACTCTACTTTCAAGACTAGACACCTGTCTTAGATAACACTTGCAGTTCATATCAAGCGAGCTATGCCAAACGTCTATGTCCATGTTAAATCTTGCATTTGCCTTCATACAGTTAACACACTTAACATCATCATCATGTGTATAGCAATCCTTTAATAGGTTCCGATAATACCCCCAGTTGCCACGGGAAAATGTAGTTCCTCCAGCTACAGTGGATAGAAGAAGAAAGAAGCCACCTGAAGCTCTACCTACCAAACGCCTGTTAAGGTCATCGCAAAAATCTGAAATGTAATGCTGACCAGTTGGAGTGACTTGTTTTGTCTTATATATTATTTGTTATTGTCTTGTTTGTTTACTTAATGTTTTTAAATTTGTACGTCGTTACCTTGAGAATGGGCCGGGAGAACTGCCCGAAACGTTCGTAATAAAACTTATTTAACTCGGAAACTCGAAAGAATTTCATTATGTCACATTATATCCGAGAAAATCTACGTAAAAATAATATATATATATATATGATGTTTATCGTTGGCTTTATAGTAGGCAACTATGACGCTGTTATGTTAGTACTTTAGACAGAAATTAAAACAGTGACTACACCGGGAATCGAACCCGGGACCCTAGCTGTCTGGGCTATGCTTTTACCAACTGAGCTATGCGGCCACCAATTTATATATATATATATATTTATGTTTTTGAAGGTTTTCGTGGCCGATATGTATTAAAGTAATCGGTTTTTCGGTTTCAATTCAATGCCACGTATATTTTCATTGGGCCGACGTTTCGATGAGATTTCACCCATCATCTTTAGGGCCAATACAACTTTAAATATTAAAAACAAAAACTACATCACTATTGATAAATACAGAACAAAACTTGAGAGAAAAAACAACAGAAGTCAACAAAAGAAATCACTGCACACATGACAAATTAATACCATTCAAAGAAAGTCATTGCAAAGCTTGACATTGCAAAGAAACAAGAAAGTCACTACATGTCCGTCTTTACGTTTTTCGTCATGGATCTTGTCACTCTGACCGTCGATTCATTTACTTGTAGATCATCTGCAGGTATTAACTGAGGCGTTGATTGTTGGTCTGTAGGTTTTACATTAGCCTATGTGATTTTACATGGATCCCTGAAATTGCAGGTTTCCATGTTATTGATAAACGTCGGCCCAATGAAAATATACGTGGCATTGAAACCAAAAAAACGATTACTTTAATATATCTATATTAGTACTTAAAACAGAAATTAAAAAGGTGACTACACCCGGGTTTGAACCCGGGACCTTAGCTTACCGGGCTATGCTCTTACCTACTGAGCTATGCGGCCACCAATTTAAAACAGTCCCTTTTTTAATTTCTGTCTAAAGTACTAACATAACAGCGTCATAGTCGCCTACTATAAAGCCTAGTTTAAACAAATATATATATATATATATATATATATGTAGATGTGGATTCTGCGGTGATTTGCCCTGTGTTTTGAGTTGATGGCTCTAAAAAGAACCGTTCTTCTCTGTTCTTCTTTTTAGAGCCATCAACTCAAAACACAGGGCAAATCACCGCAGAATCCACATCTACATCTACCAGCGGCCCTGAAAGCCTAAGAATCCATATATATATATATATATATATGTTTTTACGTACGTACGGAAACTCGAAAGAATTTCATTATGTCATATATATATATATATATATATATATATATATATAGGCCTATATCAGTCTTGGGCACGTTCCCCCAAAAAAGGAACTTTGAAAAGTTAAGTTACTTCTGCCTAAAAAGGAACTTAGACGTTCCTCGTTCCTTTTCAATAAAAAAGGAACTGAAACGTTCCTCGTTCCTCAAAAGGAACTTATAGTTCCTTTCACGTTCCTTATACCATCACTGATTTATAAACAATAATAAATTTGAAATGAGTTTATTTATCATTACTCTTATTTATTAAAATGAGTCCCAGGCTATCTGACGAGGGTGGCACCATTTTTAAAAAACAAGATGTCACATTGATATTTTCATACAGCAGTTTACGATATCAGCTACTGGAATTCGAAGGGATTACGACGACGAAAGGAACTTATAAAGGAACGTTAAATTCGTTCCAAGTTCCCACGAAATAGTAACTTTGACGTTACAAGTTCCTGATCAAAGAAAAGGAACTCGTTCCCACAAAAGTTCCTGAAAAAGGAACGCTTTCCCGGGAACGCGTTCCTCCCCAAGTCTGGCCTATATTATATATATATATACACATATATGGGCTTGTTCAAGTTGATTGTTAACTGTCCTAAACAGGGGTCACATGATTATTTATCTATCTTAAGAGTAGGTTTCACACAGCAATAAAATAAGGCTATTAATTTAAATTCCATATTCATAAAATCAAATTCACTATTTTGTTCTGGACTTTATTGCAGTGTGGATTTTTAGTCTCAAGAACTTATTTGGACACTGACCCATTTGTTTATAAATAAGTAGGCCTGCCTAAATAAAAAGCCTAGTGGGTCTAAATTAGACACACTTTTGTACCAAATTAGCCTAGGGCTCCACCTTCAACTTTCAGAGATTTTTCCGGGGAAGCCCTGGATCCCCTTGTTTTCATACCTTTATTCTGACTTTGTTGCTTTCAAATGTAGGGCTATAGGCTATAGGCCTACCTTTCTCAAATTCCAATTCCTGGCTCTGCCAAGTTACAAAAAAACTAAAGAGATTAACAAAGCATTGGCCTTACTCACAACAATTTACAAAATCAGATTAGGCCTATAATAAGCTGGTAAAACACAATCCTAAAAGGAGCAAAACCTAATAAAAAAATGTTGGACTAATGCCCCCCCCCCCCCCCCCCCCCCACCACCAACAACTGTACTTGCATTTACACAGACCTGCCACTCCACTAACTGGTACACGTAGTGGACCGGTGGTCTGGTCAGATCCAGTGGTCCTTTTCCGCTCCTGTATTGTTCACATTTCATTTGTTTTGCAGGTGACTAATGCTGAACCACCTCAATCACCTCATTGTGTGTGGTACGGACAATGTTATACAGATGATATGGATATGGGTAAAGTTAAGAATTGTCCATACTCTGGGCCAGCCAAGCCGTTGTTGGACAAGGAGGGGGCACGTATACTCAAGGAGTGGTGTCCTCACTTTTTCATGGATGTTGGTAAGTTATTAAATCTGTTAATCTTTAATAACTAATAGTAATATAGCCTATGCATAGGCCTAGATTAGCCTCATAATTTTTACATTCACAATGAGTTCTGTTGCTTAATTAACAAAGTCCCTCACTGAAAATCAGTTCTGTCACTGAGTATTAAATTGACCCGAACAAAATTTATTTTATTAACGCTTGTCGTAGAAATAGCGAAGCTAGCAAGCACTAAAGCCCACAGACCAAAAACTTGTCATTTTTTCACCCCTTGACCCAACAAATGCTGGAACCAGATGTTTGATATTATAATTGGGGGGGGGGGGGGGGGGGGGGTCAACTGTTAAGGTAGGCACCTTATTTTAGCCTGCTGCCCTTCCCACATGACTGAAGTCCAGACCCATCTACGCTTATAAAGGGGACAAGGCTATAGCGTTATCACTACGCATTTGTTAGTATTTCCCGAACGGGGTGACATTGAACTCATTTTGCATTATTATCCTTTGAATAATTTATGTAGTATGTGTTGCATGTTCCTCTCTTGCTCCCCAATTACATTGTCAAATGCCATGTGACAGGTGGTTGCTAGTATGTAATCAGTCCCATTTTCCCGTGCACGCATGATATAGGGAGGCGGAAGGCCTATGCCTGGAACTATTGATTGTGGATGACGAGGCTCTGCATGAACTAAATGAAACATAAAGCACTTAACTTTCCCACCAAAGTAGGCCTATCCTACCAGTTACCTTTGTAAATAAATTATTGGTGGCGGTGGTGTAGGCGTAGATTGTTTTTAAAATCAATACAGATGTGAGTTTACTTTTAGCCAAGTCTAATGTTGTTTACGCTTATGGTGTTTATTTTTTAAGTTATTACGTTTAACTTTTATAAAATGTAATGACATTTTTCTTTAACCTTTTGTAGAGTACGCCCGTATCTAATACGTGGAGTTTAAAAATGGCGCCAGGAGTACGCCCGTATCTCATACGTTTGCCTTGTGTGGTCGAGTGTGTTGTCTTTCCGTTTCAAGTTCTTTGAATAATTTTAAAACAGACGTGTAGCGTTACCTCTCGGCAATAGTAAGAACTATTTGTAAGGCGATGTATAGTGCTGCCAACTTTATTGTAAATAAATAACTAAATGCGAGTGTTTATGGAAATTGACAGTACCACGATGTGTTTGCGAGTTATTGTGGCCGCCAAACGCCGGCCTGTTGATTTAGGAGACGGAATTACGACGGTAACTACAAATAAAATAGATGAATCTGATATTAGAGACAGTGAAGTATTTGTTTTGATACTAATAAGATGTAGAAGTCAAGTAGGGACTAGCTCCCATTGCCACTACAACAGGTGGGCGTAGGCCTACAGCTAGGGCTAGGCCTAGGCCTAGACGTGCTGTCAACCCCCGAAACTAGACCCCACAATTTTTAATTTTGATGATTCAAATAGTGATGTAAGCCCTAATTTGGGTTTTCAAGTGCTAGGCCTAGGCCTAGTTAGTAAGGAATGACCAAAAAACAGGATTTTGTTAAATGTAAAAAATAACCCACTCCAGGGGTGTAGTAAGGTGAAAGCTAACTCACTCGTCAAAAGGTTAATACTACTCATTTCAGGGGAAAATTAACAGTTAACATTGTATCATATTTAATATTAGGCCTACACAGTTAATATTCCTGTTTTATGAAAAACAACTAGATCAGAGTCAAAATGTCAAACAACAAAAATAAGTATGGATATTAGGGCAGATTGATTTTCTTCTAAAAAGTAAAAACCAAAATAATGAAAAAAACAACAATTAAAACAATGTAATTGTTCGTGAGTTCATAATAAATATGCCAGCTCGTATAAAGATAACAGTAGACTAATGTTAAACAAAAAAATATATTTTTAACTCGGTTGAGTCTAAAGGGGCTATTAACTAAAAAAAAATATTTTTTACCACATGCACAATACTACACTAAAATGACAGTTCAAAAAATTATATCTTGTAGGCCTAACTGTGATTTAACACAAATTTTTCAATTTTTTTGATCCAGAAATTTGCAAAAACTGGTGTTTTGGGAAATTTCTTAAATCGGCTTTAACCTGCTTCTTTTTTGGTCCACACAGATTCTAGAGCATAGTACCAATCTAAAATGCCCCTTTATAACATCGTGTCTTCTGTGCCCAAATATACCCTTAAACACGCAAAAATATGCATTCCGAAATCACACCCCATCTTGGTAATCAGCATATTTTGACCGAACTACTTGCCCAAATTACAAAACAAAATATTGGGAATTTACAGAACAGGCTGTAGAGTACGTCAATAATGGGCAATATTTTTTTGGATCAAAATCCTCTAAGGTCACGGGGCATCAAGATTGTCCCCATGTTATTTCTTATGGGAGATTTTTGCCGATGGTACCTAGCTCGAAAAATGTCATGTTTGAAAATTTTTTGGGAGGTCATGGTGGCCCCAATAATTTTTTTGTTAATTAAGCGAGCGAAGCGAGCGTTTCAATTTGACCCTGCCTGAAAAAATAGTCACTGGTTTTGTTTTGTTTTGTTTTGTTTTTATGTTGTTTTGTTGTTTTTTTTTTGTTTGTATGTCTCGCCATAACGTTCGAACAGAGGCTCGGATCGAGTTGAAATTTGGACCATCCGCAAGCTTTGTTCTCGATTGAATGCCATTAGTTTTGTGGCAAAATCGTTCAAAAAGTTAAAAAGTTACATTAAAGTTAACAAAAAGTTTTTTTCTCAAACTAAACGGCGACAAAATCTGAGGTGGCCAAATCATTTAGAATGTCCGTCCGGTCACGAATATGCTAATTTTATTTTGATCCGATAAGTAGTGTACATAGAAATTACATATTAACCAAAGTAACGTTACCATGGCAATGAAAAGTCGCACAAAGTTTCTATGCACTGCCACCTAGAAGTAATCAAAATACTATCGAGGAAGCAGTGTATTATTTGTAACCAAAGAGTTAAAATGGTTTTCCCAAAGAAATGATGTCAAGGTCCTCTAGCTAGATGGTGGTGGATTTTATCCACAAATTAAAGTTTTACCCACGGGTTTACCCAAATACCCTGCCAATAATAAATAATTTTGGAAACATGGCCCCGTGGACAGCGAACGTCGCAAATTTAAAAAAATGTGCAATGTGGGTCTAGTTATAGCACGTGCTCGCTTATCAACGCGTCCAACTGAGCGTTTCCTAGTTTCTAAATTCATTACTAGTTAGCCTGAATGAAATATATTTTTTGATTTTAGCGGTTAAATATCCCTTTAAGTACATTGGGTTGAGTGGTAGTTTTCCACCATTATCTTGGGCATGCAACTATTGATTACTGGTAGATACAAGCATGTGTAACTCAGAATTTCTTCCTCCTGCCTCTCCACCAATTTATTCCACCCTTTTTCAGAGAAGAATAAAATGGTTCTTTTTATTCAGGTTTTGATCTTCTCAAGCCAACTGCATTACCAGTTTATTCAATTCTCTATTGGCTATTGTTTATCCTAAGATCATCATGTTTACCAAGCCCTACATATATCAAGGCTGTTTTCCCCTTATTCATCAATTTGTCATCTAGACACTTAATTTCAAACATCCAAGCCACTCTTGTCTGTTGGGTATCTGTATTTGAGCTAAGAATTAACTTGCAATATTCACTCTAAGATAACTTCTCTGAGAAGTGGTTGAAGATGATGTGCAAGATTGCTCGTCAATTAAATTGTGCTAATGAGATTCAGTTATGGTTGTGTAACCTCTTGTTAGCTAATTACCGTACCACCTACTTACCTTACTCACGTTAATAGTCTTTCTTGATGCAACTAACATAACAAGTTAATAAATAATTTCTAACTTATGTAGCCTGTTACTAGGTTCATCTGGCAACACTGGCAAGCAATGGTAAGTAAGCTTGCCATTGTTTATATGTAGGTAGGTATGATTGTAATTTTTTAAATTAATAATTTCATAGTGATAGAATGATCAGATGTAGGTACATCTTGTGCGACGACAGTTTCATGTCCTAGATAATGGTGGAAAACCACTACTCAACCAGACATAGTTGGAATTGAGTTATGATTATTATTATTATAATCATTTCATTGTCATTTTTACAATACCAAATATTGCTTAGGCCTACCATGCCTATTTTGTTTCTTTCATTACTTACGACATCCAAATAAAGGGTTATCCGTACGGTATCCGCAATCTACGTCTATTTATCTTCATAAGTATGTTATTTAGTTTTGTCCCTTCCGTTGCTTTAATTGGTATGTACGGGGCCCTAGTTCAATAGTAAGTACTGTTTAGTTAAGCATGGCTGGTGATTATAACTAAATGATAATGGGGCTATGTTGTGTTGTGGCGTGGACATGGCCACCTAACAAGAGAAAGCATGTCTTCATGCTTGAGTGAATCCAACACACATATTTAGGCCTAGGCCTATGTACTACTTCTGCTGACACTATATAAACTTAAAAATACGTTTATTGCTTTGAGTTGCCTTAATAAAAATTATTTATTGTGATTCATTATTGTTGTAGGATTATTATTTGTTTGGGCACAGCATAGGCCTTCTCTGAATTAAATGCCAGGTTGGCAGAGAAGACCAATAATGAACTTTTACGGTTTTACCTATATGGAAATCAACGCAGAAATGTATAAAATCCATCTCAGTCGGGTATCGAACCCAAGTAATTGCCGGTTGGATGCTTTACTTCTTATTAGCTACCTAGACCGTTAACTTCATGACTTCTTCTTCTTCTTCTGATCCATAATCAATAATCATTTAGTCCTACACCTAGTGTTTCCTGTTACCTAAGATTTTTTATTATTTGGATGTGATTTTGAATGAGGTGGCCATTTTGAATCAAACGGAATCACATTAAATGTCACTTATCATTTCATTTCATTTCATATCAACTAGGCCGCTTTGCGAACACTTTTTTAGTCGTGTTGATGGATGAGCTTTTTTAAAGTTTTTAGTATGCGTGGGATCTCTTTACTTCTTCAAGTTCCATTGCAAAATCATTTTTGTTAAATTAGAATAATTTTTATAAAGTACCGTAGTACTAATTGCTATGGTAATTAGAATGTAAAATATTTGGAGGCCCAATCTGGGCCTGGGGTAGAATTGGCCCAGAGCATGGCTCTGCTAATCGTAAACTAGGCGATTCAAGAGAAACAGTCCACCTCGCAAACATCAGCTAGTATGAAGGGTAGTATTTTACTCCCCAAAAATAGAGGCGAGCTCTAGCAATCGTCGTCAGGGACCTTGCCCCCTTCCCTTGACGACCCCTCGACGGCGATGAAGACAATGACACCACGAACGATGACAAAGACAATGACGACCGCGACGTGAGAACCCTCCCTCCTTTCCTCCCCTTACCCATGGCTGGTTCTGCCCAGCATGCCCCCCCCCCCCCCCCCCCCAGGTTAGAGTGGTGCATTATGACCTAACGGTTGATGCGTCCTTACTCCCCCCCCCCCAAAAAAAAAGTCTTGCTTTTTGTACACATTGAGGTGATTGTTGTCAAGTTTCTATAGTTTTGGTTATTATTGTATACCTCAAAAAACTTATATTAATACCTTTACTTCTATGGATTCTGGCTAACTTTTTCAACTTTTTCTTTCAAAAGGTACTACATCACCATAACCTTAATGTCCATGTAAAATATGAACATTGTAGCCCCACCCGTTTGGTCAGAATCGGCCCAATTGTCACAAAAATATCGCACTAAAAATAAAAAAAAATCGTTAAAGTACGATATTCTTGAGAAATAATTCTTCGATTGTACCCAAAAACTTGGCAGGTCTAAGTTCAGAGATTTCGAAGGTCCCCTCCAATTTTCATCTAGATTGCATATGCCGATTGCCCAGTAGAGAGCGAACAAACAGACAAAAAACTAACAAACTACAACAAAACACCCGAGCTATTTTTCTTGGGTTAACATAAGTGGAAAGAGTGAAATTGATGTCTTTGCTTTGCTCATCCAATAATAATTAAATGAGAATTTTGGTTGGCAAGGATGAGTAGCTCAACAGAAACCGTTGTCTAAGCTTATTGAATAATTATAATATTGTGTTTTCAAGTTTGACCTTGTGTAACCTGAATTAATGCTTACGAAGGGAAATTAGTTGGCTCGGTTGAGGCTATGAAATTTAAATAAGGCACTTTTGTAGTCTGAATATTCTAATTGTTTCTTCACAGATGCTGGTTCTCCAGTCAACACGTGTTGTGACGTCGAACAGCTACAATCTTTGGATACAAAAATCAAGCTAGGTGCAAATTTCCTCAAGCGGTGCCCATCGTGCATGCAGAACTTTGCCTCCCACTTCTGCGACTTCACTTGTGGCGTTAACCAAAGCTCGTTCATGAACGTCACTGCGACCGAAAAGTCCCCCGCTGGCAAAGATTACATAACGGAGATCAGCTTGTACATCACTAACACGTACACCACTGGGACGTACGACTCGTGCAAACATGTCTCCGTACCATCCACGGGCCAACTGGCTCTGGACTTGATGTGCGGCGATTGGGGGGCAAGTCGTTGCACTGCTCCAAAGTGAGTGGGAATAAATTTATGCAGTCGGATTTGCATTTTTTGTTTCGGTCATATGTCAAGTCAGCATGCAAGCGATCTCAATAATGCAGATATATGCGAGATTAAAAAAACGTGTAGGGATAGCACTAGTTATTTGAATAAAATTAATGGTAATATCTTGCAAAGCTCATTTCACGAACTCATTGGTTTATTGGGCATGGGCTTATATTTTAAATGCTTAGTTTGAAAACCTTAAAAATATATTTTTTTATTATTTAATGATAGTTGGCTTCATCTTACACAAAAATAAAATTTGTATTTGTGAAGGTAAGCTTATAACAAAATCATTCTGAAAATGTTTGTCATTTAGTAAAGCTTTACTAAAAAATAACCAATGGATTTGGTAGGGGCTATTTGTAGTTGGGATAAGCCTCAGCATACCCAATGAAATTAACTTATTTCTCTTCCTTGTCAACTAGGCCTACTGGCAATCCATCTTTACAATGTGTTTTCTAATTGATGATTAGCACTATGTAAAGTAAGTTCTTGTTGTGTCCAGGTGGTTCCAGTACATGGGAGATTCTGAAGGCAATGCTTATGTACCGTTTCAAATCAACTACAAGATAACAGACACACCCACTGAAGAATTCTCTCCATTGAACCCTCAAATTGTGCCATGCAGCAAAGGAATAAGTGTAAGTAATCAAGTGTAGGAGCTGTATCAGTTTTTGTTTTGGCTATTTAATGGCATAGGGCTAATGTATAGGCTACATGGAATTCATACATGTTTTCCAATTATCTCAGTTTGAACTTATTTTGTATAATATGTATGTATGTATATAAGATTTTTGTGAGAGAAGTAATAGTTGGGTAGAGGGAACATGGCCTATAGCGCTGCACGGCGGTGGCTGAGGCAAACATATCGAGGCGGCCGATGTAAACAGTGCTTTAAAAATAGTTTATACTGACTAAAACGTGCATCTTGATATTTATTTGTCAATTTTTCCCGACACCCGTGATGTACTCTACGGCCGGGGAATTTTGTAAGCAACACGAAAAAAAATAGACATCTTTTGTCCGAAGTCACGCGGTTGGCGAGCCTTTTATGTTTGCCTCAGGTAGAGCGACCTATTTTCCCTCTGTAGGCTGTACCCAACTATTACTTCTCTAAGGGATAGACAAATAAATAAATATAGGTACCAACACAACAGCTGTTTATTTGAGGTTAACGACCCAAACAGTAAGCATGGAGGTATGGTATTTGGTTAGTGTTATAGTCAGAGACAGAATTCCTTGTATGTTACATTAGATATTACCTTGACCTTCTTTGTCTTTTCTAATTATTTTATTATTTTTATATTATTGAAAGCTTTGGTTAGTTTTCATCATAAGCTTAGATAAAAGTGAAATTGTTTATACATTGGGACCAACTCTAAGAGTTTTCCCTCCAGTTCACCAACATGTTTGCCTTCTACGGCTGAGGTGGGGTGTGGAAACTACATGTGTGTGTACTGCTCGTCTTTCAGGCCGACGTGCCAGCGTGCAGTTGCGTCGACTGCGAGACAAGCTGCCCCGTACCCCCACCGATCCCAGCTCCCGTCGGACCCTTCACCATCTTTGGTTTGGACGGGTTCTTGGTTGTCATGGCGATCGTGTTTGTTCTGGGTTCCGCTCTCTTCTTGATTGCCGTACACTGCTGCCCCATTGGCCACAGAGCGATCGGTAATGTACCATCTCATATCAAGTATTAATCACTAGACACATTTTTGTTGGTGACTCATCGGAAAGCACCACGAAGCCAGGAAGTTGAATGAGAGATAACCTTCCTATCACCATGTGTCAGGCTTATCTCCTTTATAAGTGGAAGCCCTCTGATTAAATTGAAATACTTTGTTTGCTTAAATAGAGCATGTAGGGCTAGTTGGTTATCAATGTCAATGCTACAAAATGAAAACTTGAGAAATATTTTATACTTATTTGTCAGTTCAATTAACTCCTTATTGCATTACAAGATAGCTTAGATTTGTTCATGCCAATAAGTTCTGTTAGTAGAATAGAATTTGACCTATAAGTTGCTAGTTAGTTAGGTAAGTAATCCTCTTATGGGAGTCATGGGTCATATGGCTAATAATTTGTGGAACATAAAATTATGAATTTATCCCATTTAAAAAAATAAAATACAGCAATTCAATAGATTACCCAATCCCATGCCTAAATACTCAATATGATCGACAAAACCTTTCATTATAATTATATAATATCATTGAAGGCAACTTGCAGCAAGTTTTTAGTCAAAAGGCCTAATATGCCTACATTAAATTGTTTGCACTATACTGTATTTCAGTTCCTTGACCATATTATCCTGTTTAAGCCAACCTGTACTTAAAATTTTACAAGATGATAAAACAGGAGCTATTTTATCAAGAAGAAATATCTCGGTGAAATTATCCATCTCCCCAGTTTGTTTAAAATCAAAATCTGATTTTATGTTTTTTTCCTAAGTATTGCAATGCCGATTTTGTTACACCTATTACATAAACATTTATTAAATAGAAGCCCTACTTGTATATGACCCACTGGCCCTCTATACCTAATCTTCCCAGCCTTATTTATAGAATAGTAAAATTCAAGGCTCATACGCAAGGGCGTAATTTTAATCCAATAATTCAATTTTAACTAACTTAGGCCTGGTTAGTGAGGCTATGAAAATTTACTCAAATCACACGTAATCAAAATGTTAACATGTCTTGGGCACATTGAACCGAGTGAGGCCTACATCCGAGTTAACATTGCAAACAGCATATTATACTAGCCTGGCTTGGAAGGCAAAGCAGAGCTGCTATTATGCCAAGAGGGCTGGGCTAGCTTGTGGTATGCTTACTGGGTTCTTCCTGGTACGCCCACCCGGATGTCATGGTGTGCCAAGTGGAACTTCTAGGACTTTGAGGGACTTTTATTTAGAATAATATGCAAAATCCTTGCATGTTAAATTGCTACATTTTATATTAATGATAATTGATAACATGTTTTACTGTTTTTTTTCTTTTTAGGTAATTTTTTGAATATCTAATCATATGTGTGCTTGCTTTGGTGTCGGCTTGCAATCGGGCAAAATGTGGTAACATGGCTGTTTGGGGTTTGACCTCAAGGGCCAATGGCAATGGGTGATGACGTGCATTGAAAAGCAGTTTTTAAACCGAGAACCTCAGGGCTTGCTTATACTTAGCGTTCAATTAATAACTTTTGCAGTTGCTTCCTAATCATCAGCAAGGTGGAGGGATTGGCACCTATGCAACAGTCATCCAAGAACTTTTCACAAGTGTAAACCGTACTTTAGTATTTAACTAAATCGGATACTACTCCCATTTTCAGTACAATTACTGCTTCCAAAATTTGTTTGTCTGAAGACTGGGACTTGCGGCAGACTAGCTGTTCCATAGTAGTATGTTCATTCGTGGGTTTATATTTAAGATGACTCCTTGTTACGCGAATAATCTTAGTTAGCTGTAACAGCACCCTAAAACTACTAATATGTAGACACATGCAAAGTAGAGGATAGACCGGTGCAGCTGTATCCAGATAATGTGAATAATAAAAAAGTTAAAAGGCTTACCTTGTGCTAATCAGAGACAAAATTCATAACGGTTTTCTGTTTGAAAATTTGACTAATTCAACTTCATATTAACACTCAAGATCTCAGCTTTCATTTACTGCCAAGTGCCAATTGGACCTTGATCTTATTCTTAGCTTTGTACTTCTGTATTAGATAGTAGTTATAATTATTTGCTACAGGATTTTCTAAATCTGCTTATTATTGATACAAGTTCTCTCCCTCTCTCTTGCTATTGCCTCTTAATTAATTAAAGCTTGTGTTGATACTGCCACATTTCCGGAAAAAAAAACTACGTAGCTAGCAATGCGTTTTTAACACCTGTGCAGGATTTAATTGCTTATTCTTTTGATTTCCGAACTGTTTCGGTGGTAAGCTAATTTGGCCCATACGTAAGCCTACATGTAATAAGTTTAGTTGTTGTGACCCAACTCGCACAACCGCCGTGGACGTGAGCTGGGACTGAGTGTGTTTGCATCTATTGCAGCGAGTCTGGTGCGGGGTGAAGGCACGGAAGAAGTTAGGCATGCTGTGGGAAAACGGTTGGCGGGCACCAATCACTCGAGGATAGCCCTTGGCGCCGAGGACGAAGACAGTCCCTTGCAATCAAAGCGATCCAGTAGGTCACAATTTCGAGGCTTTCAACTTCGATAATCGATAATACATTTTTACTGTACAAACCCGCATGGATGTTTGTTTGACATGCGTATGGATCCCTCTGACCTAACTGTTTCAGCATAATTATGCCCAAGCTACATTCAGCTGTTTCCTTCGAGTAATAGGTAATGTTCTTGGTTTGTTTTGTGAAAACTGCAGAGTGCTAAGCCTAGTTTGCATGGAGAGGAGGCTTTCATGGACATCTTACATCAGCATACTGCTTTCATTTGAATCTTAATAAGGTTTAATAATATTTTGGCCAGCATCTTGCGGTGTTGCATCATCCATCTATTATCGATTATCGAAGTCCTCATCAATCATTAACAACTATTTAGGTTTAGCCTAATTGCTGCATACTAACTTCAGTTTAAGAGGGAGGGATAGTCGCGAAATTAAAACCACTCTAAATTACAGTTTTTTCGTGATATCTCGAGAACGATACAAAATACCTATCTAAAAACTGATTGCAATACAACGATACGAAATATCTCAAAACTGATTGCAGACAGCTATGTGGTTTTGTTAGAACAATATAATGCAAAAAAAGTATTTAAATATAATAATTGGTGTGGTTTGTATTTAAGATATGCATTTAATTAATTAAAAATCACATAAAAACTTATTTACCATCACATTACAATAACATCACAAACCTTAGCTGTCTGCAAACAGTTTTGCAATATTTTACAGCGTTCTCGAGATATCACTAAAAAAAATTCGCTTGGTTTTAATTTTGCGACTATCCCTCCCTTTTAAGTATTGGCAATTTGGACTACAGTAGCTTATAGACTCCAATTAGCTAAATTGGGTAGAAGAAGCAAAGGCAACAAGTTGGCAAAAGACAGATATAAATGCTCTCAACATAATTACAAGGTGTAACATGGTGGCACAATATTCAACTGGACCTTACTAAAACATTTAAGCAGCAGGTGGATATTATGCTATTGTGCCTAATCTTGTCTCATATTGGTTTGAGTTATTTTCATCAGTTGCCCAACCCGTGAAATCTTCTTCTCGACTTAGCTCTTTGGTTATTCACATACCTAGTCTTGCTCTGTACTCTTAATTCTTCTCTACTTTCAACATGCACTACATTCACTAACATTCCATTTCCATCAAATGGTTCAGTAACTAATAACTTAGACCTAAGATTTTAATTTATAATTTATAAGAGAATGTGAAATGAAATTTTGGGAGGTGTTTTCTCTGTTTGGGAATGTGTTTTTTAAGCCTATAAGGTTTGGTTTGCATTTGTGGGTGTGTTATTTGAACATGTTTAGGAAGGATTGGGACGACATGATCCAGCTCTACTACCTGGCCCCATGCTGAGGGCAGTAGCTTTCATTGTGTCCCACATACAGTACATCGATCCATAAAGTCCAACCCTAAGTATAGGGGGTAATGTACAGTGGGATACTAAAATATTCATTGTATGATTCATATGCCCTATGACGTCACCCCTTCCTCCTACACTCGAGCTGGTTTTAGGCCACCAAGAGTTCAGGCCTACTTCTATTATTAAAGTATAGTAGAATTAGTATGTAGGTCCCTACTAGTTATATATTTCAAACTACTAGTTTTATATTATAGTAGTAGGTATAGGCCTACTTTGTTCATGTTCCAATTCCATTCCACAAAAGTTTCCTTATATTGAGGTATGTTCTATTCTATTCTATTCCCATTTTCTATTATTTTAATCTGGAAATGACTATGAGGACAGAAAGTAACCTACAGGTAACTAATAGCCTAGGAAACAATAAGACATTTTATGAAAATATTTACAGTTTTGGAAGTAATTCAAAGCTGACAATCTAGATTGATGTAGCTTATTAACTATTAATAACACTTTTAGTGTACCGTAATGAAGCCTGTGTTTGCCAATACATAGTATTTGTAACACACACTTTAAAAAAATTAGTGATCAAAATCGGAGTGCAGCCGTTACTCGATGGTGGCCTAAAATCTAGTTAATATGGGTGGGGAACAGTACGTAACCTCCTATTATTCAATGGCCTATAGAATGTCTCAACTGCAGTAAACCATTCTCATTTTTGAAGCCAGTTTGCATCTTATTGACGAAACTGTCCATGGCTGTTGTGCCGTTAATTATCAAAAGTTATTGTGGATTGGTTATTTTTTTTAAATGTCGAATTGTGTCAATAATATAAACATACCAAAAACATTAAAAACTATAGCTGCTGACTTTTATTTTTTAGTTTATAATTTATATATAGAATGCAACTTATACAAGTCAATCCCATCGATGAAAAGTTTCAAACCAATCTGATTCTTACTGGCTTCAGGAAGACTGTGACTTTGTTTTGTGATGAGTATGACTTATCCTGTTCTGAGGCGCCGTTATCTGAACCATCAGGATGTTAATGAATGAACAGCTGTTGTGCGTAGTTACTAGTTTTATCTCCTTTTTACATAGAAGGTTATCAGTATGTTATTTTTTGTAACACAATCTCAAGTTGTAATGGAGACAAGTGTTTATTTATTAGCTCACAAGTAATCTTTGCAGTTAAAGGACCCTAAAACTACTGCTAATTAATGTAACTAATTACAAACAATCATGATAGCCAGGATTCAAAGTCCCTCCTAGTTGCATTACTATTACACAACTCTGCATGGTACAACTAAGTGCACCAAGCATGTGATGTGGTTTGTGCAAAGTAAACGCATATAATATAGGAACTTTTATTCATTTACTAGTTCTGCTTCTATCTATTGCATAACTGAGGTCAAAGCAGAAAATAGTTGTGAACTTCAGCTGCCTTATCAGTTGCATAATTTAATTGTTGTAGTTTGTCTGATAAGACCATGTTTTAGCTTCCATTTGTTTATAAGCTTAAGGCTTTTCTGTTCCTATGTTGAATAAATACATTTGTGAGAATAAAATACATAATTATCTGCTAATTTTAAATGAACCAAAAACACATTGTGCATGTTTGTGACTAAAGCTTAATTAATAACGTTTAGCATTGATATCGAATAAACACAACATAGGCTTAGTGTTTATTTGACTAGATTTGAATTTCAGCTTGGTTGCAAAATAAATTATAAATTGGGGCACATAAAGATCTTTCTGATAAATAAATGTCTTTACATGAGTGGTCATTTGGTGTCATAGGTCAAACTCAATTAGGAATAAAAGTTGTGGAATTTTTAAAAAGAGTTCATTATTTTTTTATCTTGATGTGCAATGTCAGATTTTAATTTTTAATGCTTAAGACTTTCGTCCCATCTGTAAATTGGACTTCAAGTCATATGGCCATGACCACCCTACAACCCAAATGGTGCATTAGCTATAAAATGGGTGCCCCAAGTTCTATAATTGGATTCATCTGGAGTCACTAGAGATAAAGTTGTGTAAAATTCACAAATGGAAGCTCTTCAGAAACATGATTTATGCTACATACATACATACATACATACATACATACATACATACATACATACATACATACATACATACATACATACATACATACATACATACACCTTGTTCCGTGTACTAGTAGTATCCACAATGGTAGGTTAAACTTCAAACAATATAATTAAATTGTATTTACAATTTACATAGGAAGGTTAATAGGCTACTTAATTGAAATGTGAATGTTAGTTAGTACTCAATGTAAGAAGTAAAAAAATATCAAAAGGTGAAAATGAAAATATTTAAAAATATTTCATTTTAAAAAAATAGCACACTTTATTGTTGATTTTTCTTGAATTCTGGGCATGAATATGTACCTCTCAAGACTAGAGTGACATAAGGCAACTATTTCATATTTTTCTGCCATTGCCATTCTTTGTTTAATGGTTTGGTTTCTATTTTATTAGGCTAGTATATTCCATTTACCATTTCATTGGTACTTTTGTGGAAGGGTCAGTAGATGGTTAACCATTAAATCATGGTTACTTACTTACTTGGATCATTTACGACCACAAATCAGAGATCTCACACACATGTTATCAAGGGTAGTCTACACTTTGTGAATGCGTACCTGGTTTTAGTGTGGTGACTTTATTTTCCCGAACAAAACTATCATGGTAGTCCTCCCATTCAAGAACATACCTATTTGGGTAATTTTTGGTCCTACAATATGTAGGCCCAAAAAATTAAAATTTTAATTATTAATAACATTCTTGAAGAGAGAACAATATTCACTGAATAGGGCAATACCAAGCTGGTTCACCTCGATTCTCTGCCAGGATCGCATGATCGGGCAGTGACCACGGGACTCTTTACATTTTGGTTCCAGTGGAACTTAGACATGGCGGTGACCAAACGTCGATCGTCCTGCACTCTGGTGGGAAATCTGTCACCCACCACAATAGTAATTTGCACTGCCGCCAAGATGTTGTTAAATTCCTATTTTATCATCGTAAAGACAACTGTGGTCACACCCCGATCGTTCTGTGCTTTGGTGGGAGATTAGTTTGACCATTGCCCTATCTATGGGCATAATGTTTGTATGAAGAAGAATTGACATTATCTTGAACAATTGTATACTTTAAGTAATAAACTGTGAATAGTACGTAGTTGAGCATTGAAAAGATATCCAAGTTAGTTTCTATGTTCCCTCAGGTGTGGCAAGCGTGGAAACAAGAACTCCCCGAACAATCGAGGAGCCGTCGTCCATTTTGGAAAAGCTCGGCGCTGGGACAGACAAGATCTTGGGGGATTTCTTCCAATGGTGGGGAACAGGTAAGCCTGCATGAGAACATATGTAATATAATATGTAATAATAGCTCTACTGATTTGCGTAATACTAATTAATAATACATACATAACAAAACATCCCGAAACATGTGTGACTTTTTTAGTTTGCAACAAAAATATAATTCCGCTATTTTTAGGTGGAATTTAAAAAATTCTAAGGTATTGAAATCATAAATTATAGACCTACAGTTATTACAATGAACAATATTTAGGAGATTAATTGTCAGTCTGTATCAAATAATTTATTTGTACGTTTTGACTAGTGGTTGTCAATGTGAAGTTATTCAAATAAAAAATAGTTTTACATTGTAATTTGGGCCTTCTTACTTGATCAATAAACTTCCTATATGCTGTCTCCTTATATTGAATGAACTACTGAGGCTTGAAAGGGTTGTCTTGTGCTTGCAGTGTGCGCAACGAAACCTTGGCTGATCCTGTTCTTCGGTCTATGCGTGGTAACGACCTTGGGCCACGGCATCAAGTACCTGCACGTAACGACGGACCCGGTCGAGCTGTGGGCGTCGTCCCGCAGTCGGTCCCGCGTGGAGCGCGAGTACTTTGACAGCCACTTCGAGCCGTTCTACAGGACTGAGCAGGTCATCATCCGGGCCGTTGACGTCAACACCGTGAGTGTGAAGGGCTATACCGGCGAGATGTTTTAGCTAATTGAAATGCAACAAATAGTTTTTAGTCATTTCATCATAACATCATGATTTAAAAAAAAAAATTCAAAATCAATAACATATATGGAGTTGGAGTTTCAACTGGTTTAAGCTATCACAAATGAGCGAGAAAGATTTCTAATCTAATGTAGTTTAGAAGTGCATGTTGCTTGTTTTAATTTTTTAATAGTTTAATTTTAAGATGTGGCCCAGGAATCCAATGGGTGCTTTAAAAAACGATAAAAACTGAGTTTAAAAAAAAATAATACAAAAAATATTGTTTTAAAAGTGATAATTTTTGCTTCGATAGACCTTTTATGAGTAAAAAGTTGTTTGTTTTTGTCGTATTTGTCTGAAATATTTGGGCTAAACAACCACACTAACATGTTTTAATTTTCATGTTCTTTGTTTTCAGTTGAAACACAACACTTCTAATGGGGTGATTGAATTTGGACCAGTTTTCCATCGTCAATTCTTGGAGAGTGTGTTAAAGCTTCAGACCCAGATTGAAGCGGTATGTTATCAACTGATTGTGTTAATTGCCGATCGAGTGAACGATGAAGGTCCTAATGGAACACTGTGATTTCAGCTGGGGCAAAAGGAAGGCAAGGGGCTGGATAAGATCTGCTTCGCCCCGTTGACCTCCCCCTTTACGGGGAAGACCAAGGTCTCTCAGTGCGTGGTTCAAAGCATCTGGGGATATTACCAGGACAGTATGGAGACGTTCAACGATACTGATACAGATGTGAACAATTTTGTAGTCAATTATCTAGACCACTTCAAGGGTTGCTCTCAGTAAGTACCACTACGACACAATCTAACTCGCTGCTCCGTTGAAAGACTTAAGTGAGGGTAGGAAAGAATGTTAATTGCAGATTCTAGAAAATGGACGTTGGGCTTGGCGACAGGTCAAGTGACTCAAGTCCTCTTGTCTTACCTTATTGAAATTCTTTATGTTCTGATATAATATGTACCGGTACTTGGACACAATTATTTTTCACTAAACTTTTAAACTTGGGTTTATCTTTGCATTGTTGTATACATTTAAGTGGGTTGTGAAGGAAAAACCAAATGTATCCAGAACTCCGGTTTAAAGTTTGGGGAGACGGGACCAAATAAGTAATTTCAATTTCTTTCAGTGGACTACATGTCTCCCATTTGAAATTGTTAGGGATGTGTGGGTACCCGAAAAACGGGTAATTTTTGGGTAGGTAAAATTACTTGACCTCGGGTCGGGCCGTCAATTCCTACCCGAAAAAGTCGGGTCGGGTAGAAGTAATAAAGAAACACGCCAATCTGCTCTTTTTAAACCTCTCGCTCAGACGCCAAACGAACAGCTGACGTCAGAGTGGACCAATCGCTACGACGTGGGCGCGGCTATGCTATGATGCTGTGTCCTTGGCTCTTCCGGCGCTGTCCCCGCTGGAGTAAAAGGGCCTACTGACCGTCATTACTCGTCTTCTGGTTATTCAACGCTAATAACGCCATAAAGCAAGTTGAATATTACGTACGTAGGTGAATGGTGAAAAAGAAACAACACTAATAAACATCGTCTAATGCCTAGGCGGCAGGCCTAGAACAAAGATGCAATTCTTCTAGAGGTATGATCTAATGCGCATCAGTTTCCGCAGCAGAGCGTTCGACTCGCACACTTGTTTGGGCAGAGTCAGGCTGGTACGAACGCATGATTTCGTCATCCAGAAGAGCCAAATACGTGATCACATTGTTTTTTTTTTGTGTGGGGGGGGGGGGGGGGTGGTTTGTATCGGAAATATTAGAAAGCTATCGTTAAGATATTATTTCCGAGAATAACGAACGATTGATGCAGGAAAACGATAATAGCAATTTGTTCTCGAGCAAAAGTTCATAAGACGCTGATTTGGAAGTACTTCGTGTCAACACAGCCCGGAGTGGCTACCTGCAACCAATGCAAAACTGTTTTGCAGGTAAAAAAATAAAAATAATAATCAAACACCCTGTTCCAACATAAGTCAGATCGGGGGGTAACGTATCACCAGTTTCTCGGGCTGTGGACTTTCAGTGTTTGCTAGCCAGGCTCAACACCTCCTCATCTACTTCGATGTCTTTTATGACATGCATTTCTACCAGTTCTCTCCATTTCTTTCTATCCTCCCAGAGTCTTTCTTCATTAATTCTTTCCCATGATTTCCCTCTTTCTTCAACGTTCAATTTTATTTGGTCCCTCCATCTATCTCTTGGGCGTCCAACCTTTCTTACTCCCTCCCATGTGCGTTCAAATTCTCTTCTTGGTATTCTATCTTGTTTCATTCTTCGTACGTGCCCATACCATCGAAGTCTTTCTCTTCCTATTTTATTTCGTAAACTTTCCACTCCTAGTTTGTTTCTTATTGTTTTGCTCCGTACCTTGTCTATTTTTGTCAAGGCTACAGAACTTCTTAAAAATTTCATCTCTGCTGCTTGTAATCTGCTGTCTTCCTTTCCTCCTATTGTCCATGTCACTGATGCATATGATATTATTGGGAGGAAATACATTTTATACAATAACATCTTGAAATAAATAAAATTATAAATAAATTCACAAATAAAAAATTTCACTACCCGAGCCCGAGGGTACTTTCAATTACCCGACCCGAGTTCAAAAACCACTACCCGCACATCCCTAGAAATTTTAATGCATTTACATAAATACCACATCTCTCTTTTAGGAATTATTACAACCCAGATTGCTTGGCTACATACGGTGGTCCTGTAGACCCTGCTATTGCCCTCGGTGGCTTCACCGAATTCGGAAAAACCAAAGAGGGCGACCCAATGTACGAGAAAGCAACAGCAATCATCCTGACTTTCCTCGTCAACAACTACCACAACAAGACGCAACTTGGCCCCGCCCTCGAATGGGAGGAACGCTTCATTACGTTCATGAAGAACTGGACGGCCCACGAGAAGCCTTCATACATGGACGTCGCTTTCACCTCTGAACGTTCCATCGAGGACGAACTGGAACGAGAATCAACGTCGGACGTTATGACCATTCTAGTCAGTTACATCATCATGTTCGGATACATAGCCATCTCCTTGGGTCAGATTCGAACCTGCAGTCGGCTTTTGGTGAGCAAATTTCAAGGTTATATTGTGTGATTGTGTCTGCTTTGTTAGAAAGATGCTTGGAAGGGAAAATAAAATAGACAGTCATTTAGCCTACAAATATGAATAGATGAGGTCAGGTCTACACTCTACAGTACATGCCACATGGTTTAGGAAAATCTCCACACTACCCAAATACTTGTTTACCGTAACAAGGATTTAATTTTGTGTGCCGTTTACCTCGTAAATTTTGTATGTTTTGTTCAACTAGTCACATTCATTGCAAGTGACTTCAGCTACATTGAAAGTGAATAGAGCGTGAAGGCAATTTGGTGAAATGCATAAGAATTGATTAATTATATTATTTGGCTAACTAAGTAATAACTAATGTAGGGCTTATCTTTCAACTTTTAATGTCTGCCATTATATCTAGGGCCTACACAAAGAAATATTGTAGGCCTAGGCTACAGTAGCTTAGGTACTGAATTACCAATTTTCCCCAACTAAATTTTCATTTTAGTGGGCTACCTACTGTATAAAGTAGGAGCCAAAGTAATGTGTAAACTTTGTACATGGGCCTACTGTAGTTTCCTTTTTTCTGTGGCTTTTCCTTTTCAGTTTAGAAGACTGATGAATACATATTGTTGTACTTGAATAACATTTTTCTATTGTGTGTTCAGGTGGACAGCAAGATAACCCTCGGTCTGGGTGGAGTGTTCATCGTGTTGGCGTCCGTGCTCTGTTCGGTGGGGTTGTTTGGTTTCATCGGGGTGTCCGCCACGTTGATCATCATCGAAGTCATCCCCTTCCTCGTCCTGGCGGTGGGGGTGGACAACATCTTCATCCTGGTCCAGACGCACCAGAGGGAGGCGCGCAGGCCAAACGAGAGCCACGCGGAGCACATTGGACGCACGCTGGGTCAGGTCGGGCCGTCCATGCTGCTCACTAGCCTGTCGGAGTCTTGTTGCTTCTTCTTGGGTGAGTAAATTCAGACAATCACTGTTTCCTTTAGCTCGTAAGATACTCACTTGTTACAAACCCTAATTAAATATAAAAATACTGTATTTATGTAAATAGAGGCCTTGGGTATATTTTAAAATATCAAGTTAATGAGGTGGGGTGCAGCCATAACTCAATTAGGGCCTGTAATCGAGTAAATGTCCTAGTAATATTATGCCTACCGTTCGTTTGCAGTTCCAAGATTTGTATCTCAAAGACTTATTTGAATAAAAGTCTTTTTAACTACTAGGTACAAGTCAAAACTGAACAATTTTATAAACATGCCTGCTAAACCCAGACATACTTTTATTTGGGATCAGCCATGAATTGACTATTGGTCTATTATCCTAAATTATGTACAAAATGTAGGATGGTCGCATACATTGCATTCACATAATATGGTATAAGGTGTGAGTTATTCCAACTCACATTTAAGTTAAATATTTAAAGCATCACTATTCACACGGTCTTCAAACGGCATATTAAGCAAATTAGGCTCAGATTTCTCCTTCAAATGAAGCCTAGTGGTTAATAAAACCATGTGGTGTAACATGAGTAGGCCTATTAATGTAAATGAAGCAATCGATCAATCGCGTGGTTTGGCTGTTTCAGGTGGCCTGTCCGACATGCCTGCTGTCCGAGCGTTTGCCCTCTACGCCGGCATGGCCTTGCTCATCGACTTCCTGCTACAGATCACTTGCTTCGTGAGCCTGCTAGCCCTGGACACGGCTCGCCAGGCTAGCAACCGCCTGGATGTTTGCTGTTTCATCCGGGGGTCCAAGGTGGACGCCCCCCCAACCTCCGAGGGGATCCTGTACAACCTGTTCAAAGATCTCTACGTACCCCTGCTGATGAAGAAGTCCGTGCGGGCGGTGGTGATGATCGTGTTCTTCGGCTGGCTCTGTTCGAGCATCGCTGTGCTACCCAAGATAGAGATCGGGCTCGATAGGGAGTTGTCAATGCCGGCTGATTCGTTCGTCCTCAAGTACTTCAAGGTAATAAATTACTCCTTCACTTTGTCTGTGCATTGCTTGGCACCTTCAAATACCTTGGACTTAGAAAGTAAAAAAATTACAAATACCGGTACGGTACCTCGGCTATTATAAAGTTCAAAATTCTTGGACTATTGTTTACTAATTCGGTAAGTCCCCTACCCCAGCCTGTGACTACCAGGCAATAACTTGCTTATCCATCAACCAGGTTATATTTCATATGATCCATACCTACCTGCTACCTATACCTGCTTGATTTGATTCGTAATATTATAATTGTAACCCTTAAAGTGAATTTAGTGTTAAATAAATTTAAATATATTAATTTCTCTGTTGCAGTTCTTGAAAGATTATCTTTCGATTGGGCCGCCGATGTACTTTGTGGTAAAAGATGGTCTCAACTATTCGGACCCGGCGGTTCAAAATATAATATGCGGTGGACAATACTGCAACGATGACTCTCTCACGACCCAGATCTACATTGCATCTAAGCGTCCTACTAGTACCTACATCGCGCGCCCATCTTCCTCGTGGCTCGACGACTACTTTGATTGGTCAGCCAGCGGGGAATGTTGCAAATATTTCCCGCAGAATGGTTCCTTCTGTCCGAATAACAAGCCTTCGTGCGCAAGTTGCAAGATCAAAGTGGACGACGTTACTAACCGTCCGAATATTACAGACTTTGAAAAGTATCTTCCGTACTTTTTGCAAGATAATCCGACGGATTCATGCGCCAAGGCTGGACATGCTGCGTATGGTCAGGTAATAATATCAGCCGTGTACAGAGGGTAGTCTACATGAAGAGTAAAAGCATCCACATCAATAACATAAAAATGCCACATTTTGATTCAAACATTAGTTACCATTTTTATAGGCCTCTTAAGCTACACCAGTTAGTTTATTGTTCTATGTGCTGTCTATGAAATATGAATGATATATTTTTTGATGCTATGAATGGTGATTAGGTTAGGTGTTGAACGTTCTCTGCGCTACAGATTAACCTTTCCTGCCTGCATTGGTTTATACTTTATAGTTAATACTAGTTATAAATACTAGAAGGGCACCTACTATATATTTTAAATTGTTAGAGAATTGCAGTGACTTCCTTTATTCTTTTAAACATTGATGAGGATGACTTGTGCAATCTGACCAGTAAATTATTTCAGGGTGTTAATCTCCGGGTCGACAGCAAAGGCATGGCTAGTGTGGGTGCCAGCTACTTTATGGCGTACCACTCTATTCTCAAGACCGAATCAGACTACTACGAAGCCGTGCGATCCGCCCGCGACATATCGGCCAACCTGACGAACATGATTAACAACCACCTGAAGAGTAACGGGATCCAGTCCGAGGTGGAGGTCTTCCCGTACAGCATCTTCTACGTATTCTACGAACAGTACCTCACAATGTGGCCAGACACTTTGCAAAGCATCGGAATATCCCTGGGAGCCATTTTTGTTGTGACGTTCCTCTTGATGGGTCTCGACTTCTTCTCGTCGCTTGTAGTCATCATCACCATCACGATGATAGTCGTCAACATTGGGGGCCTGATGTACTGGTGGAGCATCACCCTCAACGCCGTGTCGCTTGTCAACCTTGTCATGGTGAGTAGGCCTACTGCCAGATGAAAGACGAGATTCACATTCAAGAGCTTTCTAGTTAGATTTGTACTATGCTAGAGTTAGAGCTCTGGATGCTCTAGTTAAGGCTTTACTAAGAAACAAGAGTGTTTCATTGTTCTTTATAACTGTTCATCTGTATTTTACTTCTAACTTCTAATGTACCAATGTTAGTTAACAGTTTTCATTAAGCAAAGTTATCATGAAATATAGTAGATCTTCATACTGGACTCTACCATTATTCTACTAGCAATACTTATAGCTAGGGACATACATTATGGTAAATAAAACCACCAAAAAGCGGTACAAAAATTATTAAAAAGCGGTGCAAAAAGTCGGTGTTAAAATCAAAACTCGACAAAAAGCGGTAAATAAAAGCGGTGAATAAATTTGATAATTTGCATGTCACCGTGTGTCATTCATGCATATTGTTATAATTTATATTTAACAAGAATGTAGTGGAAGACACTAGCTAGCACTAACTTAGGCTAGGCCTAGGCTACGGGGACATAGCTAGCACTAACAGAACTGCCTAGGCCTAAGCTACTGTCCCCAGTTAAAAATCTAGACTAGACCCTGATTTCGTGATATAGGCCTAGGCCTAGGAAATGAACTACTAGGCCTACATACCAACGAATGTCATACAAAATTGAAGTGTAAGGTAGGCCTAGGCTAGGGGCTTGAGATGTGTAGGCCTAGGCCTTGGTTGGGGCAAAGGTTCTAAAATATTATCTCAGTGTTAAATTTCTTCTGTGCATTTTTTGCAGACATAAGTCGACTATGCCTAGCTTAGGCCTAGATGCAACCGTGGGATCATAAAAGTCCAATCCTGTGTTGTTTCCTGAAGATAGCCCTAGGCCTAGGCCCTAAACCTGCTCCATACTAGGCCTAGGTCCAGCCTAGGTCTAGGGTCCAGTCGTATTTGAATTGCTTAGGGCTATGTTTAGGGCACTTGTTCTCAAAATTTAGACAAATCAACGATGTTCTTACAGTTAACTGAATGTTAACAGCTTTAACTCAGTGCCTCAGACATCGCGAATTTGAGGTTAGGTAGTCCCAGGCAGCCTGTCAACTCTTTTGTTGTGCTGAAAACACATCTTATGCAAGAAACAATGTGTAGGTCTATTGAAATCAAACAAATAACATGTATTTATCTTTATTTACACGCGCGCGAGATAAAACATCGGTTATTTTCGGCATTTTATCTGCAGTCCATCACAGGATGACAACAATAATTTTAGGCCACAAAGCATCACAATCAGCTGGTATGAACGACTATCGAACGAAAAATCGATTAGTCGAACTTTTGGCGAAATAATCGATTGCACAGTCAGCCATCTTGATTATGATCGAAACTCGAAATCTAGCGGGATTTTCAAATAATTTTGCACTTTTAGCAATTTTAACACTAAAAATTGGAAAAAACATCGCAAAAAGTTGTAAAATCGCGGAAAAATTCGTGAATAACGAGAATAATCATTAAAAATCGCGGAAAAACGGTTAAAATGGTAAAAAATCGCGAAAAGTCGCGAACGTTATCTAATAGCCCAAACTGCCATTAAACACACTGTATTGAAAAAAATGCATTATTTCAATATTTGTAGAATTTCGTAAAAACACGCGTCGCGAAAATTTCATGTCCCTACTTATAGCACATTTTCATGTTTGTAATCATATTTTGTCTCTAAATTGACCATGGTGTTTTCCTTGTTTTTCCTTGCAGGCGGTTGGTATTGCTGTTGAGTTTTGCAGTCATCTTGTGCATTCGTTCGCCGTTTCGGTTGAAGAAACCCGCCTGTTGCGAGCAAAGGATGCCCTCACTAACATGGGCAGTTCCGTAAGTTCAGAGGGTGTTTTTTATTGTTACTTGAGTAGGTATTTTGTTCCTATTTCAGGATTAGTCATAAAAAATAGGCCTACCAACTGGGGAAAACTAGCAGTGAAAGAATTCCTTTTTTTCCTGCTCTAGTATCGACCTTTTTGTGTATGGAATAGCTTAATACTAGTAATAGAATAGGATCGATGGCTGTTTACTTGACTGCTACTGCCATCCTTTTGGGTACTTTTGGGATAAAGGTTATTGTAGTCTACTACGTAAATGGGTATCTCGCTAAAACCAATCAACATGCATAGATTTGGATAGGCTACCTTACTTATATTTAGCCCTCTCTTCTGCTTTTTTGTATCTTTTCAATATTTATATTTGTAATTTGTTTTATTTCAGGTATTTTCTGGCATTACTTTGACCAAGTTTGGAGGAATCATGGTCCTTGGTTTTGCTAAATCTCAAATTTTCCAAGTTTTCTACTTCAGAATGTATCTGGGCATCGTATTGTTTGGTGCTGCTCATGGCCTTATTTTCCTGCCAGTTTTGCTCAGCTTCATCGGTAAGTTTAATAAATACATTTCTGCTCTGTGCTTTGTGTTATGTGACATGTCAAATGAATGTTTTCATGAACTCATTTAAGGTGCTTGGTGTTTTACTGTGGGAATTGGTATTTTTGGTTAATGCACTTTATCAAAAGGTACTACCATATTTATCTTAGGGCTGGGCAAAAAAATCGATATTTCGATACGATATCGATAAGTGGAAATATTTTCGATATCGATATTTGGCTTCATATCGAATTGTCGAAATTTGCACAAAAAGTGCTAAATTTCTTAATTTTGGTGGAGGTGCCGGGTAGGTAGTACAAATTAAATTTACCTGGCTGGTGCATATATCGGGGAGGTACCGGGTCATAAAATGCGCTTGTGAGATCGTAAAAATAATTAAATGGGTTTTTGGTGATATCTTATCAACCCTTTTGTCCACAAAATTATTAATTTTTGATTTTTGAAAAAAAAATCAAAAAATTCTTTACAAACAATTACATTTTGAAATATCGATATTATATTGAAATTTTTCATGTGATATCGATAATTGAATGATATGTCATAGCCCAGCACTAATTTATCTACAGTTAACCCTCGTAAATTCAAACTCGGTTAGGTATTTCAAATTTGTGTTAAATTTTACCTGCTGGCCGGATGATATTTTTTCGTCATGAACACGTCAATATACAATAGCTACCAACAATAGTGGTAGAGCTACAGTAAACCCCCCATATTCCGAACTCGGATTAAGCGAAGTCTATGGTAATGCCAACTAGTAAGATAGTCCCAGCCTCATAAATAGGGCATTCCATGTTAAATAAAACGGATAACAAACTTCGCGTATTATGTAATTCAAACAAAATTGTTACCCCCTGGATGGCATCAGTACAGAATGTTCGTTGTTTAATACGAACTAATAATTTTAAACATTACGCTGTAATGTTAAAACTCCGTATGCTCATCTCGGAAAGTATCTAGTTTTTTCGTCCGTCAAGTGTAATTCGTAGAAGGCAGCAGAGCCGGCCGGCTTGTTGTGTGGTTTTTCCATTCTCCCTCCCTCCCTCCATCTCCCGCCAAAAGTCCAGGCAACACGGAAGCGCATGCGTCGGCTGGTCAGGCCCAGGCAACACGGAAGCGCATGCCTCGGCTGGTCAGGCCCAGGCAGCACGGAAGCGCATGCGTCGGCTGGTCAGGCCCAGGCAGCACGGAAGCGCATGCGTCGGCTGGTCAGGCCCAGGCAACACGGAAGCGCATGCCTCGGCTGGTCAGCCACCTCCAGTAACTTTTTCTGTTTTCATCGAGTGTTAATTGCTACGCATCGTTGTGAAACCAGTGCTCCGGTCAGACCATGTTTTATAGTAGTGTTTTGTGCGACGGCGAAGTGATTGTTTCAGTGAAGTGTTTATAATGGCTGGTAAGCCCAAGTAGCAAAATGACATTGATTTCAAAACCAAACTCATTCAAGAGGTAGATAACAGAGAATTGAATAAAACGGTGATTGCACAGAAATATAAAATCCCCAAATCTACTCTGTCTACAATAATAAAAAAACGCGCTTTGATAGAGAACTCTGTGCCGGACCCCGATTCTATAACTCTGACCGAGTTGGATTCGGACGTTTTCTACCGTAATCGACTCGGCTGTTAGTGTTCGACCCGGTTGAGGTCGATATTGTTGCGATATAATACGTGACGACCGAGTCCAACTCGGTTATATTTTTTCGTTGGCCTACACGTAAACACAACCAGATTATTAACTTTCTCAAACGAATAACAATAGTAAGCTCAAAGAAAACCTACCTTTAGTAAGGGCCTACCCCTGAAAGTCTCGTACTTTCCCTTATTTCATGAAATTATACCATTTAAAACCAATTTCTCCCCGATTGGAAATAATACACACATCTATGTCATTTCGAATATTTGACAACTGACTGCGAATCATTTGTTCACATTTAACCCTCCACTGCCATGTAAATCATACCTTTCGACCTCGACCAACAACAACCGAATCGATTACGGTTTCCCCGGAACGATTGCTGTTGCTGCCGAGTTGATTACCGTTGCCGAGTTGAACCCGTGGAGTTACTGAATAGAGGCCCAGGTAGGGAGTTCCAAGTGCTAGAAAGCGTTTGATTTTTTTTCACAAGCTCGCGCCGCGAATAACCCCGTGTCTGGGCCAATTTTAATGGCCAAGACGGACGCACTGGCACTGAGAAGCGGCATAGACGACTTCAAATGCTCCCAGGGGTGACTGTGGAGATTTCAGAAACATTACCGGTACATCAAATCCCTAGCAATTTGTAGGGAGTCTGAGAAAGTTAATGAAGATGATGTGTAAGAATGGCTCGCAAGTGTTGCTGGCCCTATTTTGGATGAATATAGTGCAAAGGACATTTTTAACATGGACGAAACGGTTATACCACTTACTGCACCCTCGCCATAAAAGGAGAGAAATGTCATGGAGGTGCGAAAAGTAAAGAGAGAATAACTGTACTGCTGTGCTGCAACCTCTACGGCAGCAAGAAATTAATGCCCTTGGTAATAGGAAAATTCCAAAACCCACGTTGTATGAAGGGCATCGACAATAACTTGTTGCCATGGCTTTATAAAAAACAGTAAAAATGCCTGGGTAACTGGTTTTTTGTTTCGAGAGTGGTTGATGACTGCAGAGAAAAATGGCTTGCCGTAATAGAAATATCCTCCTCATGATGGACCGAGCCGGAGCGCATGCTCTTCAAGATATACAAACGCCGAACATACAACTAATGCTGTTGCCAGCTAACACAACCAGCAGGATCCAGCCACTCGACCAGGGCATCATACAGAATGTTAAAAAAATCTATCGCAGCCGACTGAACCACAACTTTATCCGCCAATTAAGTAAGTTATTTTAAAAATTAATTACAATTTAAACTAATTAAAAGTAGGCCCAACATGCATTTACTATATTGTATAGCCCATAGGCCTACCTACCAGGTCATCATGAAAAGTGGGTAGACTAGTCATAATATTCAGGGTGTCTGTTTTAATAGGATTGAACTGTACTGTTGTGTAGTAGGAACACGTGTTGACGGTCGGATTGTTTTGGTGGGAGTGAGGCAGTAGCCTAGATTGCAGTCTCGCGTGGCGTAAGATTAGGTAGTTTTCAAGTTCGTGCACGTGCGTAATATCATTAATATAAAATGTGAATTGTGATAGCTAACAAACGATAGGCCTAATATCTTCCAGTTTCTTTTTATGCCTACGAGCGCGTAAGTAAAAACAATCACCGTTTGCCCTCAGTAGAATATTGTCTTGTGTATTCGTGTATCGTGCTACGGCCGCTAATTAGTATCTCTCTCTCTCTCAATCCCTTTCCGCCTCCGTCATTCTGTCTATCAGACCGCTGTAGCTCTAAGCGCGGTTGAGAGAGAGAGAGAGAGAGGAGTGAAGGAGCGAGAGTGAAACTAGACTCTCGAGTGCGTAACATGACACCTAGATTTTGCTGTTTAATGCGTTTGAAATAGTAGAAAATTACATTGGGAACGGAATAATTTATAACGCGGCGCTCGATTGTTGCAGATTCAGGGAAATCAGTTGAAGATATAAAAAAATGTAGGCCTACTGTCCTAAACACGCTAAGAAACGTCAGCGTAGCGCGGAATCAGGTGACTCCACAGACGATTACGAACCGTTTTCGTAAGGGCGGCTTCAGTAAGGGGGAAGAAATGGAAGTTGAAGCATCAGATTCATCTGGCCTACCAATCTCCGATGAAGGTGACGACGTACAAGTCCTTGCCCCTACCGAAGTTGAAATGCGCTCAGTTCTATCCACCCTAGAATCCTACATTTCAACCAAGAACGTGTCCGATGCATTCCTCGATGCTTTTGACGTAATCTCTAGAGAAATAACACGTAATCAAGAACAAAATGAAACCGTGGTCCAAAGATAAACTAATGACTACTTTAAGTAGGGTAGAATATAGAAATCTTGAACTGGATGCAATTTTACGATGTGATTAAGCCTACGTACTACCACGTACTTACTATGTATTATAACCAATGCGTGATGTTTAATTTAATGCCTAGCTGGCTATACCACAGCTTGTATAATGAATTCTCTTTAATTAAATACCTAGCAACTGTATGTATGTATGTGTGTGTGTGTGTATGTGTATGTGTAACTGTGTGTGTGTTTTTAAACTTTCTTATTTTGTTTGTATCCTTTCTCCTTCCTCCCCTCCCCCCCAAACCTACCTCTACCAATCTCTCTCTACGTCGTGGTTACAACTGATGATGAGTGTGACTTGTTACTCCAGGTCCCCCTACTCTACACGCCAAAAACATCGTACCCGCGCGCTGCTATCCATAGCAAAACATTGATTTTTCGTCTCGTTTATTTTGCATGATAGCATTGAATTTTGACTTTTTTTGTGTTGCGAATTTTTCTATAACGAATTGACAGTTTTTGGGTCCCTTGATGTTCGTATTAACGAGGGTTTACTGTTCTAGGAAAACGCCAAAGTCGTTGTTAAACGAGTGAGTTGGCCATGTGTTGAGTACCCCGTAATAATCCTTTTCTTCCCCCTACCTTAGGTCTCCCTAGCCTATCATAGGCTAGATTGGAGCATTATGGCCTTACAGTTGACGCGCCCTTTTACCAACTAAACTTAAAAACCCTATTATTTATACTAATAATAATAATAATAAATTTATGCAAATGTTCCCGGGTACTCAACACATGACTCGCTCGTTCGTCGAACAACGACTTTGGTGTTTTCCTAGTCTAGTTGGCTAAGGCGCCCTTATACCCAAAATGTGGGCGACCTGGGTTCAATCCCCTGGTCGGGAAAGATTTTGTGATTTCTGGATTGAATTTTAAAAACTATTAAACATGTGTGGAAATGCATAGGCCTATAACGCAGTAGTCTTTACCATCTGTGACAATACTATGGAAAACATAGCCACTAGGAAATAGTGTTGCAAGGTTTACTCAATCTCCGAGCGGAATTTGGGGGTATCTTGAGCGTGCAAGATTCGATAAACCTTGGGCACGGCATTTCACAGCCAGGCAAATAACAAACAAAAAATATTTCTTCAAAATCAAAACCATTGTCGTTAAAATAATTTCTACACATTAGCAGCCTATTTTTAAATTTATTTCTTGTAGGTTTAAATCGCAACGAATCTAGCTGATTTTGTTAACAGTTCTCAGTAAACTCGTACCGGATGTCTGTTTAAAATTTCAGTGCTATCTGTTCAGCGATTCGTCTGATTTTCGATGTACACACAGACAGACCCACAGACTCACGGAAGCGCCGTTTGAGTAGAATGGAGTCACTCAGTCGCTTCACTCCCTTGTTTAATTAAATACTCTGCCAATCACAGCGCTGCTTGCTTGCTGCTAGCTTACATGTAAAGTTGTAAACTCTATACTGTCCATAACATCACAATGTACATTTCCAAGCACTGAACATAGCGGCCAAAAATTTTCTTTATGCTGTACTTTATTGTCTATTTTTCCCAATCTGTCAATACTTCCCCAATTCAAACTAAACCAGCAATTTGCCTCTTCCACACTTTTTGAAATTTAAGTTTGAATTATATACTAAATGATATTATTTAAAAAAAAAAGTGAACCTGCTGAAATTTTGAATTAAATAAAATGCAGTATGTGCTATGTACTTCTTAATAAATCAACTACCTACCTGATAGGATGTGCACCTTGATTAATAATTTTTAGATTGATAAATTATAGTGCTCTTATTACTTACGAGAATCAAGAAAATGAGTGCATGCCTACCTGCAAAGGTATCTCTGATGTCTGACTGTCTACAAGGAGAAACGATAGTATCGCTTATCTTACATCCTACACACCGCTAGCCATAAACTCTCTCGAACAGATCTGCAAATATACTACGGTACTTTAAAGGCATAATCAAATAAGTTTTTGGATTGATGTAGTTCACATAAAATCAAAGCTCTACGAGGACTTGGGTTCGAATCCAGCATAAGGCATGTTTTTTTGTAATCGTCCTTCATCGTCATCAATCACCACTGATAAACTAAGCTACCCTATTGACATTGTGCAAAGATACCTGCTGGCAAGAGTTATTTATATTCATCAATTCATGCAGTTTATTATAAGTAAGCTTATTTTTCAAGTGAAAATAAGCAAACTCGTCACAGATTACAAAGGGCCATTGCCACCGGCGGCGGTCGTCAATGCAAAGGTATCTGTGATGTCTGACCGTCTACGAAGAGAAACACGAGTTTTTTTAGTACCGCGTCCTAAAAGATTGAATACTGTATTTAAGACCTAAGAGCCAGCAACTAGTAACGAGGTGAAGGCAAGAACACCCAAACCGTCTCGGTAGCTTAGGGGTAAAGCACCCAACCGGCAATCGGGAGACCGGGGTTCGATACCCCGCTGTGTTGGATTATTTAATTTTTGGATTGATTTCCATCAAATGCTTCACATATTTTGGTTGGCAGTGGTGATGCATGAATTAGTGAAGATGTTTCTCATTTGGAAAGAATAGGTAGTAAACACACAGACCCGGATGGTGTAATAGATAGTACTATTTCTGTTGTAAGAATTTGGTATGTTGCAAGAGAACACTGGCTTATTAGCAAGTCAAATTCAAAATGTTGGGCATAGGCATTGATTAAAGAAGGCTATCGCCCAAGATGTTTCATCTCCATGTTAAAAATGATATATCCCCACTCTTACCCCCACTCCAAGATCCCCTCCGTCTCGGACCCCGCGCCTACAAGCTGCTGGTAGTTCCTATTCCAGGCGGCAGATGGCGCTGCGGTATATTTTTGACGTGAAGTTGTCGCGCGGCTCACGCTCCGATGTTGGATTAGGGAACTACGTCTCTCTCTCTTTATCTATCGCTCTGTCTCAGCCACGGGTCTCTGCTATCTTCGTCGGGAGGGAGGGGAACCGGTTTTCTTAGCGCTCTCGCAGTCACCCACCCCAAGGTTGTTTCCCAACACCAGATAAGATAATGAAAGTGCTCGTTCTGGATTTGTTGAATGAGTTTTTATTTTTCTACGATTTTACCACCAGTGCATTCGATACGATTCATTTTAAAACTTGTAAAGAGCACCTTCACACCATCATACCAAATCATACTTTGGCATTTCGATTTTCGAAGGTGTGCTCGTATTTTCATTTTTGTCACATACAAAATCAGCACAATAAAGAAAGCGCAATAAAAAAATTAAATAAATGCCTGAAAATATGATTGAATTCTCGGTCGCAATCGAGATTCGAGAGTCTCTTCTTCAAACCCCAATCGAGTATAGCCTCGACGAACTGTCGAACAGTGAGGCCTACTTTTCGAATTCGAAAACTTCGTCGAGGCCTTCAGGATCGTTTTGAGAAAATTCTAGATGTTTCATGACACAATATGAGAGGCCCATAGAACGATTTGTCCATCTTTCATGGTCATGCCAATGTATCCAATGTCTAACAAACGTCTTATGAAAATAAGACAATAAACAGGGTGGGAGGAAGTGTCCAGTTAAATTTAGCCTTTAGTCAGTTAGCCTCCCAATAAAATAATTTCAAAGCTTCTGATACGTGGTCGGTGGTTGCCATAGATAATGATAAAACTTACCTAGCAGTTCAATTCACTTGCCTCTTTAACTGGACATTGAAATACCGGGCAAGGATATACAAACGATAATCTCATTCTTATAAATGAACCTTATACGTGAGAAATGAATCAATTGTTTTATTTATAATTCATGTATACATCAATAATCGATTTCCTCTCGGTGTCATACTCGAAATCACCTCAGAGCCTCAGTTACAGTACAATAGAATCTGAATATAGAATATACATTGCAATAAGGAAGTAGGCATAGTTAACTATTATTATTCATGTTGATGAACATACACCGCACTAATCACTGAAACAAAACATTGTGCCGTATTTCAATTATTAATATTAATAACTTTGCAAAATAGTTGAACAATAATATTGATTTCATTTATAATGGACGGTAATCCCCGTTTTATCCACAAATATATCGATGATGATTTTTTATTGCAATATTGCTAATCGTTTCACTAGAAATTATGGCGCTTACTTTCCTTACCCCCAAATTCCATTGTCTCCCGGTCTATTATAATTGTCCGGCACGGCACTATTCCACTGTAGTGTCGTGTGCTCCGGACGGCCGGCTCGCGACGCGTTATCTTACCTTTTGATCTAAACGTCACGGCAATAAAATATCAACTAGAAAAAATGTTTATTTTTCGGTAATTTTAATGAAATTTGTTTATTGCGATGACAATTGTTAATTAAGTAAATACTGTTTTTTAAATTTCGTTTTTATGATGAAAATTACGAGAGTTATGACCGAATGAAATTGCTATGCTCGTGATATTCCTAATGATTAATAATTATAATTGTATGATAAATAAATAAATAAATAAATAAATAAATAAATAAACGCACACACCATGGTTTGGAGATTCGTTAGATTTCAGTGATGCATAAAAAGCAAACACAGCTACGGTACTGTTAACTAATTTTAAATAGTAAAGAACGACGTTTTAGTTTCTATATTGGCACTCAAAGTAAAAGTGGAATAATTGCAAATCGCTATTCGGAGTTGAAATATAACTCGTTATGTTATTATGTTGTATACTCTATAATGTCTATAAACACATTGACGTGAATTTAAGTAATCACTATCATCACAGATAATAGAGTACCTACTAACATATTATTATTATTATTTTTATTTTTGTTCTGATGTCGGTAATGTACAGTCTTACCGCGCAGTTACATTCCTGTTAACAGCACATTACACGCAACATTGCACGATATTAGGCACTTGCTCATAATGAATTGGCGTCTAGTTGATATAACAACAATCAATTGGACAGTAAAAAAACTTTAATAAAACAGCAAGTCAATTAAATAAACAATTGTTGTCCTTAAAAGGACCATTTGTTTTTGTTTTTGCTGCTAATAAACACTTATCACTGGGTTTTTACACTGATCAATAACAGCATTGAGTTTACTTAAACTCAATTCATTCATTCAAACCAATCAAACGACAATTATAATTCATTGTAAACAAGGGCATTTGTGCGATATTGTACAATATTTCATAATTTCATCAGTAGGGAAACACTCCCGTCGGTGTAACATGCAATGTGCTGCAAACATCAGCTATGTTAAATATACTAATATGGTAATTAGTAATTATTAATTATAATGGATGCACCATAACATTCGAAAACGTGTGCCCTACCGGGTCACCGGGAATCGAACCTGTGTCGGCTTACGTACATAGGCCCTCACTCCACTTAGGCCTATACAGACTTGCATTTAACAAAAGGCTAATTTTTTAGAAGACATGTACAATTATTATCTACTTCTGTCAATAACATCAGTCAGACTGGCTGTACACCTCCCGTACAAACTGGTTTTTATGCCGACCGCCAGTGCCAGGTCGCATGTGAAACGAACGTGTGGAGATTAGATTAGGATGAAGGACAATTTGCATTATGTTAGATTCGAACCCACGTCTTCGCAGTGGCGTGCACTGAGGGGAATAAAGGAAGCATTGCTTCCTGTATTGAAATGACAACACAGTTATTTTTCAGTTATTAGTTCAATATTTAATGATGGTAATTCACATAAAAATTAATCATGTTTTGCAAGTTTACAATGAATTTTAATTTTTATATTAACTCGGTGCGCATGAACGTCTGTTATGTGGTGTACCACCACGAATATTAAAACCACGCTAAATTACAGTTTTTTTTAGTGATATCTCGAGAACGGTGCAAAAATCTTAACACTGATTACAGACAGACGGCCGGCTGTTTAGCTCCAGAGTTGTATGTGCGCACATGAAGGCAAAACAATAACAATTTTAAATATTGGCTGTGCTCACATCAAGTTTCACACAGGGACCACCCACGGTACTAGGTAACGTGGAGGGCATTGCGATGTTCTAATAACGGTTAAGAGTCACAGAAGGAGTTTGGAGTTTGTGACAGATATATTATTAAATTGTTGTCTGGAGACAGCTGTACTGAAAGGTTTAAGGTATAGCAGCAGAACAATCAACACAACAATACTAGAGTGAATGGAAATCAATCTAGAAATTACAAAATCCATCTCAACCGGGTGTCGAACCAGGGTCTCCCGATGAATGATGACGAGATGGATTTTATTTCTTCTATATTGATTTCGATATAATATTAATTACAAGTCTACAACCAAGGGAGTGTTTCTCGATTGATGAAATCGAGATATATTGGAGCTAAAATTAAATAGTTGTTGCAATCCACAAACGTTTTGTTTGTTATAAAATTACACGTACATACGATGTGTCAGTATATATGTAAAAAGTTAAGGTAGTACTACACATTGACATTGTTGAAAGCTTTATTTAGCTATACTCTAGCATCCAGCATCTAGCTAGTATCCTAATCTTTCCTATTCATGCAGTCGTGAAGATTAATAATTAGTGGAAAGATGGCTGAAAACTGAAAAGTTGACTGAATGATAGGGAGACGCGACTGTAACACATATTTTTGTTTCTTTACTTTTGGACGGGGCCGTCGTCGACGCAAGCATTTACACATTATAAAAGTAAAAAACGAGTAGCTACTTGATAATATTTTTACTACTACTAGGCATATTATCATTTCAAAAATAAATCATCACAAAAACGGGATAGTTATATATATTTTTTTAAATTTTATTTTGTAGACTTGTCGTAAAACGTGAATCACATCGGTATCAAGTCAATGAATTTTTATCACTTGCACGGGAGTCCGACCTTGACCATTCACTTCCCCATCCCCCCGGCCTCACTTTCTATTGCAGAGGTAACGCTAAAAAGGGGCTTGGCACCCAGCTGACGGGCAAGACCTGCAGAGTCACTGGCAGCAGACCCATGGCTAAGAGGCTCGGGGGGGGGGGGGAGTGATGCTTCGCCCTCATCAAACGTGTTCACCGCTCTGTGCTATTACAATACGAGGAAATGTGTGAGTGCGTTGTTATGCTCCCTTACATATTATCCAGAATTGAGAATACTATTATTATAAATATTAGTTGCCTATATAATTATCCATAATTATTTATAGTGCATTACATTACAATATTGTTGAAACGTGTTCACCACTCTGTGCTATTTACAATACAAGCTAACTATAAGTAATTAGGGTCATTCTAAGTAATTTTACTTGAAATAGCAACAGTATGCCAATCCAATTTTATTTACCTTAGATTCAACTTGGTGGGTTTTAGGTAATTTAGATGTTCATGTCATCATTAGTTGGGATATAATATTACCAATTTGGTAACAATGGTAGTCAAAATATTGTTTGTTACCAGTAGGGATGACTAAACCTGACCTTTTTACGACCCGGGTACCCGTCCACATTACCCACGGGTTATCCGGGTAGTAACACAAAAAAAATCGTGTGGGGTGTCTATAATGAAGTGCGAAGAAACGCGCTCATCATTCGTAATATCCCAGACGTAATTGGTTCGCTGCATCTGCTGTATATCTTGTCACAGTCATTATTATTATTATTTATTTTCACAAAATACGTACATATTGCATATAGTCAAGATCACGATGACGGGTGATACCTTTTGACTTCAAGCAGATTGAAAAACATTAGAGATGTTATTGGATGAGCGTAGCGAGCGAAGCGAGTGAAGCGAAGACTTCAATTTCACTGACCCCCAAAAAATTTAGCTCGGGTGTTTTTTTGTTTGTTTGTTTGTTTTTTTTTGTTTTTTTTTGTATTTTTGTCTGTTTGTTCGCTCTCTACCGGGCAAACGGCACATGCGATCTTGATGAAAATTTGACAGGACCTTCGAAATCTCTGAACTTAGACTTGCTACGTTTTTGGGTACAATCGAAGAAATATTTCTCATGAATATCGTACTTTTACAATTTTTTTCGATTTTTAGTGCGATATTTTCGTGACATTTGGGCCGATTCTGACCAAACGGGTGGGCTACAAGGGCTACAACGTTCATATTTCACATGGATATTAAGGTGATGGTGATGTATTGCTTTCTGAAAGAAAAAGTTGAAAAAGTTAGCCAGAATCCATAGAAATAAAGCGTTTAATATAAGTTTTTTACGGTAAATAATACCAATTGACAGTTAACAAAAGAATTTTGACAACAATCACTTACAATGCGTAGGCAGCAAATCAAAGCACTTGCAAAAGTAAAGATATCCCACGCAAACTAAAAACTTTAAAAAGCTCATCCATCAACGCGGCGGGACTTTAGCGTTTTCCTAGTGGTAATTATTTACGTGGTATAATCTCTGGATTCTGGAAGATCTCGCGAGTGGTACGGCAGGAAGGGGGGGGGGGAGGCACACTCACTGACACAAGTCGGCGGCGTGAACAAAGGACATTATAAAATAGATGGATAGACTTGATTAAAGAAGGCTATCGCCATAGCCTTCTTTAATCAATGGTAGATTGCATGGACGTAGCGCGTAATATAAACTGGTGAATTAGCCTAAAAACTGTTAGGCATATGCAAAAACTGAAAAAATCTTACAATTTCGATGGTGAATAGTACAATTTGTAGGTACAACCAAATCGTACAAGTTGGCAGGTAGCCTATGCACCAGTGTAGATGTGTAATTTCTCAATAATTTGCTGTTTGTGGCTTGTCATTTGCACTTGCAGGCTATTCTTTTACTAGTTGTATGATAATACACATCAGATTGTTTAAAGTAGCATAATTATTATGAAGAGGATTTTTTATATTTATTTTAAAAGTCCGTAATGTTGCAAATACGATGAGGTTATTAATCTTGAGCTCCCACAGCATTAATCAGTGACCCACAGTAACGCCGCACCAGCTTATGAAGGAGCCGAGCCGTCTGTAGATTTGCATTTTACAATACGATTTCCTTTTATTGTGTTTGAGAAATGGAATTGGATGTTATAGTGGCTTTGTGTAAAGATAGCGGGCTGTCGGTACTTGTCTCATAGTAGTTGCCCTTGAAACTAGCTAATCTTCATTCTTCACTCTACGCGACTCTACTCTACCCCTACTGCCCCACCCCACACTGCCTTGGCCATGGCCTTGGCTGCAGGTGCCGTATTTCGCCGAAGCTAGACAAAGACAGAGAGATTGATAAAGAGAGAGAGAAGTAGACTAGCTAGTTCCCTATTCCAACGTCGGATTGCGCTAGCCGCGCGACAACTTCACGGTCAAAAATTTACCGCAGCGCCATCTGTCGCCTGGAATAGGAACTAAAAGAGCTTGTAGGCGCGGGGTCCGAGACGGAAGGGGATCTTGGAGTGGGGGTAAGAGTGGGGACTATATTCGTTTTCCCATAAGCGTGAAACATCTTGGGCGATAGCCTTCTTTAATCAATGGCATAGGCTATGTTGTCGCGACAGCTTGAAACAATGTTTGCAAGCATCAAAGCATGGGCTGGTTCTTGTGGCATGGGTGTATGTTTGTTCCAAAGTTATAAGTTAAGTTAATGCCTAAATGGTGACACGTTCCTTTCACTTAGATAGGTAACAAACAACTTTAAATAAGCTGCAGTTGTCATCAGCAGGTGAAAAGTTTTGTTGCCCCCAGCCCTTCGGGCTGGGCTTTATGTTCTCTATGCTTTCCCAACCTGTCAACCCTTCTCCAATCTATACTTAGATAGTAATAACTGATAGTGATCATAAAACAATAATGAACTACTGTGTTTGAGTTTGATTCTGCTTCTATGGATAAGTACCACTTGCTCAAATCAGTTTAAAAAAAATATATAAATGCTAGGGTATTACAACAGCACCTAACTAGCAACTGATTCAAGCTGTCCTTGTACTGGTGGGCTTGCACTGACCAGCTTGCGTCGTTGGAACGGTGATGGGAAACTGCATGAAGTGAACATGTTTTTATTGGCTAATTGTGTGGGTTGTCATGTTTGCTTGACTCAGGTTCCCCAATGAACAAAGAAAAACTGGCGAACCGCGAGCGTCACCTACAGCGAATGCAGATTCAGGACCCGTCCGTTTGCGGGGAGACTGCGTTAAATAGAGTAAGCGCCAATAGCAACAGTAGCCGGGGTAGGACAGGGTCCGAGGGCACCAATCTGGGGATGTGGTTGCCCCGGGTGCAGCAAGCGGCAAGGTAGGGGGCCTAGATCAAGTCACTTGTGCCATGCCTGCTGCACAAACATGTTGTTGTTGTATTATTTGTGATGGAAAGAGCGTCTTATTTAGGCCTTACAACATTCTTCCTGATCAATTTATAGTTCCTTATTTATGTGAAAGGAAAACATTAAAAAATTCTCTCCTCACGCTATCTCAGAACAACCGCTACAAATTCTTGTAACTACTCTTACTAGAGATGTTTCTCCAAGAGCAACTTACTCTCTGTTAAATTGTACCTATGGCTTGAGTAGCCTACTGTAATTTCAGTCTGGGGGAGACGGGCGGGAATTTTTTACATGGACATTACCTTTACTTATTTTTTATAGCATTTATTGGTTAGATTTCTGTGATCATTATGTTCTCATTTTGCTATTTTCTTATGTTATGGTTCAAAATGAATTGAATTCTTTTCTAATTATATCATAAGTTAAATTGAAAAAAAAACTAAATTTTTTGTCTTTTAAACTTTTAAAGTGATAACTGATTATGTTCTTTAAGTCTAGTGGTATTATTATTTCTATTACAAACTGAACACTGAATGAGTTAATGGTTATTCATTCTGAATGCACTACTTCTTAAAGCACGTTGTCATGAAACAATCGCATGCCATAAAGTATTGCCCATCTTTTAGAATGTAAATCTGTTGTAATATGCACTTATCATTTGGAATGTATTGCTACTTGAGTTATTATACGCACTACGTATATATTTATTTCTTAGTAATAAATATGATTATTAAATACTTGTTAAAAACATCTCTTTGGCTCTATGATTACAAAAATATTGTCTTATTTAATTAAGATAATAAAGTGATGGTAGTACTTATGAAAATAATCCCCTCGCCTAACACAGCAAGTTTGTTCATCACATTACTGAATATTATTGATGCTCTCTTCATGCTTGTACAGTAAAAATAAAGTTTAGTAGATCACTGTTGGTGATAATTGACTAATAAGACGTGAAACTTAATTCTGTTATGTTGTTCCCATGTACATATTGTTACGTATTATTGTTCAGCAATACCAGTACACTAAATTTATCTTGAATTACTGCTTTATAAATCTTGATTTGAAGAAAATGTTCTGCATTGGAAAGAACAAGTAGGGCATACGTGTACCTTTATTTCAGAAACATGTAACTGTAATAACAAAATTAATACAGTAATACTAATTGCTAATTGCTTATTACAACAGATGAGATTCTGTGTTTCTATTAAGTTTAGTAGGTCTCTATCTGTATTGGTAATAATAGGTGCCGTATACAGCAAATACGAGTTGATAACCTAAATATCTGGACAATCTACGGAGATCACAAATAAAAAGTGGGGAATGTCCCAGTACTACTGGTAGTAATCAATCAAGTCTTTAGCTTAAAGTACTATTACCAGCTGCTACTACTTAAAGTTGCCTAGAAGACCACTTTTTAACCTTCAAGCAAGTTTATTACAATAAGACTGTTCTTTTAGAGGGGCCAATTCATGTTGTAAACAAATCCAATCTATGATTTACATTGTGCTTGTGCAACTTCTTTTGTTTTGTGCATGTTTTATGTTGTACCTGCTATTAAATACTGTATCTCTATAGCAATAATCTAGCATAGGCACAAACTGCCTTGTTAGTTGGTGTATGTTTCAGTAGATCGGTCTTGAAACTTGTGGCTATTACAACTAAGGTTTGATTAGACTCTATTGATAATGAGACACTCATTGGGCAGGATAAGCCATGAATTAATAGCAACAGCTTGCATTCTGCATTCCGCACTAAAGAACGAGCCACAGGTTTGAGTCTTAAACACACATCAGCTAAATCTATTGCCAGTAAACTTATAGCATTATTCTCTCAGAATCTCTGTTAAAGAACATTTATAAAATGAAATATCCTACAATTCAATAAACATTTTCATATAAATTACAGTACCGGTACTAAATAAATACTTGGTGGCGCAAACCTCTTCCTTTCATTGACCACCCGTTGCTAGATGTGGTCATTGTGTTTTAGGGTTGACGTCCCGACGCAGTTGGCAGAGTCGGACACCCCGGGACCCGAGCCAACTAACATCGTCTGCTGACGATCCCGGACCGTCTAGCTCGTCGCAATCGCTTCTCGGGGCTGGTACAGCCGCCGTGCCCAACTACAACAGCATACAATATACATAGCTAGTTTAGATTGAAGGTTACGATTGCCAGAAAAACGTTTCTATAGATCTGAGGTAGGGTCAGGCTCGCTCCATTTACACAGTAAGAGCAGCAACACTCCGGGTGTCAACAGTTGCAGTGGTGATTCTATGCATGGCCGGGGTTCATTATCAATTTATCTTTGCATTGGAAATCTTAAGCATTAAGTGAGCAACAAGCAATCCAATGACCTGAAAATCAATTATTGTAGTAAATGTTAGTGTAAATTTCATCAGATGGGCCCAATATGATAAAACAGTCAAACTTTGTAAAAGACATTAATTGCTGTTAAGTTAACCTGTTAAATTATGAGTGGTCTTACTCATAGTCATGTTCTACAATGTAATTGATAATGCGCTACAACGTTTGCCAATAGCTGGTTTTCACCAATATGATGCAATGATTTCGTTGTCTCTTGCTCTCTTTGATTGTATTAACTGTATTCAAGGCTCCGTGACATCTTCAGCCAATCCACATGTTCTTCAACCATACAGCCATTTTCTGAACGCAAAGTGCTATCTCGGGTGGTAGGCCCATCTTGTCTTTTGGCGTTGCTCTTCACTTCAAGATAACATAGGGAGGAAACTTATTGCCTTTAGCCAAGAACACATTAGTAAGCATAACATATCGTATTAGTGGACTTTACAATTGTCGAATTAAGACCCTTCCACGAGTTTCAGTCCAAACAAAAATGAGATCGTTAAAGCGATGCATACGTCTAGGCATCTGAAGAATGTTTGAAAGGTAAACTCGCCAATGTGCGATCTCTGGCTAGGCGACGATGATGCTGTTGCATCGGGAGTGCGATTACACCAAATACATTGTACAATTCCCCTAGGAGCCTTGCCATGGTTCCACCATCACCTCGTTTAATAGTAGCCCTTGTTTGGTACTATATTCAAGCAAAAGAAAATGAAAATAGCCACGCTCTCTATATAACCTCTGGCCATAATCTACAGGTTTTCTTGCAGACTTGATAACCAACTGTCGACGCCCAAAGTGTGTAAATCTACCTTCAGACAGCGTGCCATTCCACGTTGAACATGTATGTGTTGAAAACATTGGACATAAACTGTTTAGGTCTAGTAAATCTAATTATGTACCTACAAACAAATTCTAAATTGAAAATATTATGTACAAAAGATTAAAGATTATTTATGTTCTCGAGTTGGCTCTAGTTCAGATTTTTTGCAATCGAGGATCCGTTTGTAAGTGTAGTATTAGTATTGCATCCTGTGCTTGAGCGTAACTCGGGAACATCATTGTTATTTCATTGGCGTACTTTCTAGTGCTGCGTGAGTAAGTGGAGCAACTTAACTTAACGTGAATTCTTCTGCATGTTTTGGTGACAAAGAGTCGAAGGATTTAACAATTGTTGTCGGTGCACGCAAACGAAAAACATACATTCTCATTGTAGAGGTTTTTACACACTTCACTTCTAGTTCTTGGTAAGGTGAACCCACTTCTGTGTAGTGTGCATCGATAAAATAAATAGTTCAGGGTCATTTAGATCACATTTTAGAGGGTTTATTTGCCTAGGCTATCTATATACAATATAATGTTGATTTCAAAATAATAATTTACTCCTAAAACTAAAAGCTATTTTTTTAATTGCCATCAAAGTAAGTTATCTATATTTAGTTATTTACTTTCACAACACTTTATAATAGTAATTGTCTTTAAGGTCTATTCCCTATTATTAAGATCGATTCATTTTGTGGTTGATCTACAATTAAAGCATTGAAAGTGAACGCATGGTGATGTTTATGGTCCCATGAAACGGTGGTAATAAGTTACTGAGTAACTTTCAAACTAACATTTTTTTACCAAAGGGTTTATGTGATCTTATCTATAGAAAATATTTAGCTTTCAAACATTTGATGGCTTGCATTAATCTGCATTTAAAGCTCAAGACAGCTACTTCTTTCCATGTTTTGAAGGCTTTTCCCCTTTTAAATCAGTGTGCACATTTCAGGTTTTGGACTCGACAAGTTTGGAGCATTGCAAATGCAAAGTACCTATCTAAGAATCACTTATTGCCCACAATTGAATAATGTCTTGGTTATGTAAAAGTGTTGGCAGTACCATATTAGATGGTAGGTCAACTATTGATTAGATGTTGTGATATTATGAGTCAGCCTAGTTGCTTGAACATATTGGAAAATATGAGCTCTGGCTCTGAAACGAATTATTTTTTTATACCGTCCGCTTTACTTACGTAGGCTAGGCCTATGGCATAGGCATTTATATCTGTCCGCTATAAAGAAGTGTTACATACTCCTACAAAGAAAATAATCGAGTTACAGCAATCCCTTGTTTAACATCTTAAATGTTGCAGGTAGTTTTTCTTATTTGTCATGTTTAATGTTTGGGTAGAGACCAACTGCACAGACTACCTTAAATTTTCTGAGGCAACTATATTTTGGAGTTATGTAAAAAGAGACAAATATTATGAGATGTTAAACAATATCCAATCATTCATTCAATAAATAAATACTACTTATGTAAAATTTAAAAAGTTTAAATTATATTATGTAAATCAATTACACCTACGGGAATATTCCCAAATAATAATAAAATCAAGAAATAAAAGTAAAAATGTGTTTGCCAGGAATGGCGGACATTATTGTTAAAAATCTATAGTATTTAGTGCTGTTCTCACTTTTTTCTAGCGGATAGTACAGTTTTGTAATGTTTAAATGTATGTTTGAAGGATATCATCATGGTACACCTATATGAAGTAGCTAAGGTAAAGGTTTCCTTGCAAGTTTGTTTTTACCTGTTATCTTTATGGTAGTATTATTCAAGACCACACATTTTATGTTTCTCTTACATACGGTAACATACCATACCATAAATTTGCCTTTTAAATACTATCAATATTGTTTCAATGCAGTAATATTGTATGTCTTACTTTTCTACACACCATGTTTTATCAAATATAGTAAGGTTGCTGCTTACCTTGTGTAACATTTGAATCTGTTCGCATGGTATCCAATTATCAGAATTTTTAGTTGAATAAACAGCAGAGATTGCTTTATTAGATTGAACTGTCATTGTTGAGAAGATTAATGCCAAAATATAGGTAGTAGGCCTACTATGTACTTGTATGCCAGTGACATCTTTTACCATCAACGGTAATCAACAATGATACACGCTAGATACGTACGTAGTGTATACAGTAGATTAATTAGATATTGCAAGTAGTACAGTGGCAACCTTAATAAAGTTTACGATATTGTGTTGATCCTATCTGCAGTGATCAATTTGCCTAGTGTGCCTATATATATGCCTTTATATAATTTGCAGAAGTATATTGTGTGTAGTATGTAGTTTATTGTTAAGCTAGTACTATAATGTTGCATATTGGTGTACTCGTGAACCCAATGTATGACTTGTAAACACAACTTACCACTTTATATTACTCAACCGTTTCCACATTATTATATAATGTTTAGAAACTCAATGTGATTGATTGGGAAAGAGGATAAGAATAGTACATAGAAAAATTAGCTTATCCTCATTACAGCCAGTATTAGTAAACACTAAACATAAACAGAAACACATAACATCATCATGAAGAATGTTTATTGTACCCTATTTTTGCAAGTGTATGTGGATATAAATTATGAATGTTAATAAGTAGATGTCTCACATAATTACTTAAGTGTAGTAAAAAAAAAAAAAAAGCGTACTATTAATGGGTGGCAAACATATCATAATCAAGTGGGCATTTTCCATTCGGTGTTATTTTAAACGTGATGTGGACTAACAGTTCCTGTGTCTTTATGGATGCCCTCACTACTGTTGAGATCTCCTTTATGTACACATGCCTTCTTAGAGAGTGTTGTTTTATCACTAGTATCAGTGTAAAACTCTCACTCATGTCTTTTATATGTATCCCTAAAATAAAACTGTGTATTTCACCACACACAATTTGTATTCATTTATTAATTTAATTTAATTGATTGTATTTTACCTGCCCATAGGGCAGGAAGGCTAATGCAGGGCAAGTGTGCCCTCTGTAGCCTGACACAGTGATAACAGAGTTACAAATTTTACATTACATAAAAAACAACAAGAGAACATGACATTTATAAAGTTAGACAAATTGAAAGGCAAAAGGCGGATAAGGGTACTTGAATCGCGGTTGAGGTCTGAAGACTCGAGGACGCGAAACGAGGTCGTGAAGCTCATTCCTGCCGCCTGCTTGAAGACGTTGCACGTAAGCCTCTGCGAGGGTGTCGAGTCGAGCGCTGATACCACCGACGCCGGTTTGGGCATACACGTCTTCATTCCGCGTCATCGGAGGAAGCCGCGCGATGCGGCGAAGGATTCTTCGCTCCAGCGAGAAGTATTGCTGGAGACATCCTCCAAAGACGGGTGTCAGCGCCGGGGCCGCGTATTCAAAGAGGGGACGGATGAAAGTTTTATAAGTGTGCCGTAGAGTACGGAAACTGCATCCAGAAAGTCGCCCACGAAGCATCACGAGTAAATTTAGTCTCGACCGCGCACGGTTGATGACGTCACGGCAATGAGCACCCCAGTTCAGAATGTCTGTAAAGGTTACTCCAAGGTACTTGGCAGACCGACTAGGGTACACCGTAGCGCCCCAAAGTGAGATGGACTGACGGAGTGGTCGTTGAGACATTTTCTGCGTTTTGTGCCGGTGGTGAAAAAGGATAAGCTGTGTCTTTAAGGCGTTCGGCAATACACGCCAACGACGCATCCAAGCTTCCAGAGCTTTAATTTGGCGCTGTAGACGGCGGAAGACTTCTCTCGCTGTGCGCCCTTTGCACCAGTAGGCCGTGTCGTCTGCATAGAGGGCTAAGGCAAGGTAACGGGACAAGGGAGGAGGAATATCGTGGCAGTAGATCAGGTAGAGAAGAGGAGAGAGGCAGGAACCTTGAGGCACGCCAGAAAGAGGGGTAAACGAGCGGGATACTTGATCGTTAACACGCACACAAGCGAGACGTCCCGTGAGAAAAGCTCGGATGAAGCGCACCATTACAAAAGGGACTCTTAGTTGCAGCAGCTTGTAACAGAGCCCGTCATGCCAAACCTTGTCAAAGGCGCGTGATATGTCCAGAAAAATAGCTAGCACACACTGGCCATCGTTTAGCGCCCCTGAAACCTCCGTCACCAGCTTGATGAGGGGGTCTGTCGTGCAGCGACCTGTTCGGAAGCCGGACTGTGACTCGGGGATGATGTGGAGGCGGTCAGCAAAAGCAACCAGTCTGGAGTGAATCACTTTCTCAAGAACCTTTGCCACAACGTTCAAGAGACTAATAGGCCGGTGACTAGCGAGATTCGTTGGTGGCTGTCCTTTCTTTGGAATCATGACGATGACAGCAGATTTTAAACTGGGAGGGAAGTAGCCCAAACGGAGGCACCCAGAGAAGAGAGTAGCGAGGTGAGAGACAAAATTAATTCATTAAGTTCCTATTATATTTTTAGGCCTATATTAATGTACTCGGTTTTTCAGTTATAATGCCACATATATTTTCGTTGGGCCGATGTTTCGATAAGATTATACTCATCATCTTCTGGCCCCAGTTAATTCCTGCAGATGATCTACAAGTAAATACATCGACATTTGATAGTCGGAGTGACAAGATCCATGACGAAAAACAAAGACGGACATGTATAGTGACTTTATTGTTTCTTTGCAACGACAAGCTTTGCAATGACTTTCTTTGAATTGTTTTAATTCGTCATAAATGCAGTGATTTATTTTGTTTATATTTGTTGTCTTTTTTTCTCCCAGTTTTGTTCTGTATTTATCACTAGGAAAACGCTAAAGTCCCGCCGCGTTGATGGATGAGCTTTTTTGTAAGTTTTTTGTTTGCGTTTTTTTGCGTTAGTTTGCACTTTTCCTTTCCAGGTGCTTTTTGAATGCATTGTAGGTGATTGTTGTCAAGTTTCTATTGTTACTTGTTAATTGTTATTATAAACCTCAAAAAAACTCATATTAAAACCTTTATTTCTATGGATTCTGGCTAACATTTTCAACTTTTTCTTTCAAAAGGTACTACATCACCATAACCTTAATGTCCATGTGAAATCTGAACGTTGTAGCCCCACCCGTTTGGTCAGAATCGGCCCAAATGTGACGAAAATATTGCACTAAAAATTGAAAAACTTATATTAAAACCTTTATTTCTATGGATTCTGGCTAACTTTTTTATCTTTTTCTTTTTAAAGGTACTACATCACCATAACCTTAATGTCAATGTGAAATATGAACGTTGTAGCCCTACCCGTTTGGTCAGAATCGGACCAAATGTCACAAAAATATCGCACTAAAAATCGAAAAAGTACGATATCCTTTTCTAGAGTACGGCCGTAATATTACGTCCGCGCACTTTGCTTTTTTTTAAATTTAAAATTTTCCAATTTTTTTTTTTTTTTACTTGAATATCAAACTTTTCATCAATGAAGTTGTCTTCAGATCTTGAATGTACATTCCTGGTTTTACAGGCCAAGTTAAATAATCCGCAAAAAAATGTTTTAAAAAAACCACTCCTGAAAAGGATATTCATGAGAAATATTTCTTCGATTGTACCCAAAAACAATACACCTCTAAGTTCAGAGATTTCGAAGGTCCCCTCAAATTTTCATCAAGATCGCATATGCCGTTTTCCCAGTAGAGAGCGAGCAAACAGACAAAAAAAACAAACAAACAAAAAAAGTTAAAAAACACCCGAGCTAAATTTTTTGGGGGGTCAGTGAAATTGAAGTCTTCGCTTCGCTCATCCAAATAGTAAAGTAGTTATCATTTTTTAATTTTAAGTTGTATTGGCCCTAAATATGAGGAGTAAAGTCTTATCAAAACGTCGGCCCAACAAAAATATACGTGGCATAACCGAAAAATAGAGTACATTAATCCATATCGGCCACGAAAATCTCCAAAAACATACATTTACGTAGAAATCAATCCAGAAATTTAAAAAAATCCATCCCATATATTTATATATATATATTAAATAATTATTTCTGAATGGGGCTATATATATAAATAAACTATGACATAATGAATTCTTTTGAGTTTCCGAGTTAAAATAAGTTTTATTGACAACGTTTCGGGCAGATCTCCCTGCCCATTATCAAGGTAACGACATACTAATATATGTATGTGTGTATGTATTTCATATATAGTAATATGTCGTTACCTTGATAATGGGCAGAGAGATCTGCCCGAAACGTTTGTAATAAAACTTATTTTAGCTCGGAAACTCGAAAGAATTCACTGTCACATTACATCCGAGAAAACCTACGTAAAAACATATATACCATTTATTTATATCTTGACCCCGTGTCGATTATTTAATTGAGTTGGGGGGAGCAGCACATTATTATAATGCATAAAATATCAAATGCCCGCTTCCATAGGGTTGCCAACCGGCCGGTTTTTGACCGGCATGCCGGTTTTTGCCCCACTTGGCCGGTTGCCGGTCAGTCCCTTCGACCGGCAATAGTGTTGCCGGTTTTTTTACGTAAATAACCCATTATACTAAAAATATTACTAAATATACACAAAAAACTAAAATAAATATTTAAAAACCATCCTAATCATCGTTTCCCAAATCCCACTCAATTAGTAAACATTGCTCTTCTCCACTTCCCCTTGACCTAACCCGCCAACCCCCTCACCAGACAGCGAACAAGGCAGTAGGCTGGCCAAAGACTGCCACACTGCACTGCAGTCCACTGTCAATGCCGTTCATACGGGAAGTTTGTGCACGAATCCAACGATGAAATTGACTCTCCGCGAAAAAATAAAGTCCAACAAGACTTTCCTTCAAGCAGCAAGATCAACAGCTAAATACTCATTCACGATTAAGAAGTAAACTTGTTAATTGATCATAATTCCTTTCAATCTGTCAATGCTGTTTACGTAATAGTAATTTACTGCTTTGAGAATCGTGATATGACAAATTGAAATTAAGACAAAAAAAATTATTCGTGGTTTATTTGGAATTTATTATCCTTGGGCCTAAATTACTTATGAATAAAAATATGCCCATTGCCTACTCGAATTATGAATACTCGGCATATCAGCGGATGTAATATTATAATCTAGGCCTATTACCTCAGTGACTTTTTTTATTTTTGGTGGTTTCCAGTTTTAGCTGCACAAAAACTACATTGTTTTGGTAGGTATATCATCCAGCCCACCACTTTATTCTAAAACGCACCAAATGCAATCTAAAAAGCTGAATTTCCAAATTTTTGCCTGCGGCGCTATAGTTGGGGGCGGCAAACCCCCCGTGCTTGGTCCCTTTCCCACGAATTTACATGGAAGGCCGGTTTTTTCCGTGGTCAGAGTTGGCAACCCTACGTTTCCAACATGAGCCAGGTGATAGGACTGACAATTTATTGTACTTGAGCAATTAATTGATTGATTTTCAATACTATTTTTATTCGAGACTAGAGATGGCGATAAAGGACAATTGAAAAATCCAGTCCTACACGGGATTCAAACCCGCATCCTGGTAGTGTCATATGCTTGGGACCAGCGCCTTAATAGTTCAGGTGTAATTAGTACTGAGTTATGACAGTTAAGTTTGCAGATAATAATAATTTTTTTAGTTAATAATAATTTTTATTGGACACTAGAAAATATTTACAGTGTTTATTTACTAATAAAAACAGTTTCCACCGTGTTGTCAAGGATAGGATATCTATATATAGGTGGAACCAGTTAAGGTGGCAGTCACCGAGGGATCGCAGCACTGTCGCACAGCTTATGCCCTCGCAAGTGGCCAACGGTAAAGAAACAAATATGCTAGCGTCTCGGGCGCTGCTAGCACATGCTCATAAAGCAGAACAACCGCTTCTTGAAATTGCCTCTGAAAAGGCACACCCGATTTACGAATTTTTGAATTGTTTGCCGTGATGCAATACCTATGTAATAAAAGAATATTTTGAAAGCGAACAAGACAACTTTCATAATATGTAAAAAAAATCTAGAGTAGCCATCAAAATCAGAGTGTGTTGGCAGCGGAAAAGCGGTAAATTTGAAATGGCCATTGCAAACGAGCAAAAAAAATTATTTAGTAAACGCATTTTATAAAATCAGTATTTTGCTTACTTTTAAGTATTAATCATTACATAAATCTCGTTTAATTATTAAAATATAAGTTTATACTATCAAATATAACAATTGATTGACGAAATCACTTATTACTTAGTGATTGTGTGCAAATTGTTGATGTTGGCATACATTCTCTGGCTTGACCTTGATGACCGCCAGGTTATCTGGTTCCACCTATATACAAAACTACTAACTGAAGAAAAAAAAAATTATCTACATATTTGAATACCAGCATACCACAACATGTAGGCATACTAGGTATGTATGTACAAAGTATTATAGATAGAAGTGTAACATAATATTATACATTTTATACAAGAGACTTTGATTGATTTTCTTAGCACAGTAGCATCCAGTGCCACGTCCCACACTACATGAAAGTGTTTGCATTGTTACTTTACTAGGGAAACGCCAAAGTCGTTGTTAAAACGAGTGAGTGAACGCCATGTGTATAGTACCCGGTATCATTCCCCATACTGGGCTAGATCCAGCCTTGGGTATATGGGAGGAAATGGGATGTTCCTGGGTACTCAACACTTGGCTCACTCACTCATTTAACAACGACTTTGGCTTTTCCCTAGTTATTTAAATTGAACATTCAAAATGCGAATCGTGTTCGAAACGTATTAGCGTGAAACATTAACAAATTTCCAAGATAAAACAAAATCACCTAATTTTTATTCCCCATTTAACACCCCCTAAAAATAATATGTAGGTGTGAAAATATAAAAAAGTTCTAACTAACGGGTATCGGACCACAACCCTCCGTGCGGTAGGCTAAATGCTTACCACTATGCCATGCCAGCCACGCAAATCTCGTCCCGCTAGCTGGTACTATACAAATGCTATCAATATTTTAAAAAATCACATTTTTATTTATTGTAGGCTTAAATCGCAATGGATCTAGCTGATTTTGTTAACAGTTCTCAGTAAACTCGTACTGGATGTCTGTTTAAAATTTCAGCGCAATCTGTTCAGCGGTTTGGCTGATTTTTGACGTACAGACAGACAGACACACAGAATCACAGAATGAGAGCCGTTTTGAGTTGAATGGAGACACTCAGTCGCTCCGCTCCCTCGTTTAATCACAATCCTATTACTACCTAGAATGCAGTGCAAATGTTTCCAATATTATACCCATTTTATTATGACATTTATTTTATCATTTTGATTTTAAGGTATATATGTAGCAATAAATATTAAAAGTTAAAACATATAACATATTTTAAAAAAGCCACGAGTTGCTCGTTGCGTGTTGCATATTAGGCCTACAAGTCTTGTAGAAAACTAATAACTAAGTAATACAATTTTTGACAAAAACTCAAACATACCTATATCTAAATAAATAATGTGCAAGTGATTTACTGCCAGACATTGCAACCCTGCACTCGTGCCATTCACTTAAGCGGCTGTCACACGATTGAGAAAATCGCGCGAGTTTGATTACCATCCTTGTCACACGACAGACAGTGAAGGTAACAACAACGCCACCTATTGGTGTTCACTGGTCACGTGTTATGGTAGTGGGTTCTGATTGGCTCTCGCTACCTCGACTCGCAAGGAAGTTGAACAAGCTGGACATTTTTCGTGGCGAGCGCGAGCTCGCGCTCGCTGGCTCACCGTCTGACGGGGAGGCGGTGAGTTCCATGTAAATAAGTGCAGGCCTACTCCCAGAGAGTTACTCGCGCGAGCCAACTCGCGCGATTTTCTCAATCGTCTGACAGGCGCTTTAGCTGTATAAAATATCAAGTATTAATGTTAATGAAACTTGAAAATAATAAAAAAATACATAATGCTTAATTGAATTGGCCAAAATTTACTTTAGAAACATTGCTATTATTATTCATATATATATATATTTAATTTATTATTGTAATTCTAAAAATAATAATAATTATTATTATTTCAAATTTGAGGCATTCGCGGCCCGGTAAATAATTAACACAATTAATTGGTCGAGACGGCGAAATGTCCCGACCAATTAATTGTGTTAATTATTATTATTATTATTATTATTATTATTATTATTATTATTATTATTACTTAATTGACAATATTCAGATATAACAAGCACATATGAATATTGAAGGAGGTAGACAACAGAGCAAGTTCCATACCACATGGGGCACCACCAGCGTTAATACTAAACTAGGAAAACGCTTAAGTCCCGCCGCGTTGTTGGATGAGCGTAATTGGTGCATTGAGCTGCCATGTGTTATGCGAATTTTCTGTTGTTTTGCGGAAAAATCATTACTAAGTTGAATTTTTTTAAATTAAATTAAATCAAATAAAATTAAATTAAAAATTAACTTTAATTTTTTAATTTATTAATCGTAATTGTTAAAAAAAATCGTAAAATTGCGATTTTTATAAGAAATAATTTCTCGATTGCGATCAAATTTAACACTAATATATAAATTCATAAAATTAAGCTTCTGCGAAAAAATCATTACAATCGGATAAAGCATGTAGGTGTTATAAGTCAAAGAATTGTTTAAAAAAAGAAAAAACCCGTAAAATTCCGATTTTTATGATAAATATTTTTTCAATTGCGCTCAAATTTCACAAGAATATTTAAATTCATAAAATAAAGGTTCTGTGCAAAGATCATTAAAATCGGATAAAGCATGTAGGTGTTATAAGTCAAAGAAATTTTAAAAAAATCGAAAAAAATCGTAAAATTGCGATTTTCATGAGAAATAATTTTCAATTGCGCTCAAAAACGTGGCAGTTCTAAGTTCAGAGATTTCAAAGGCCTCCATAAAATTTCATCTCAATCGGAGTATCGGTTTAGCCGGAATCGTGCGGACAGACAAAAATACAAAAAGAAAAAAAGAAAGAAAAAAACATTCCGGATTTTTTTCTCCAGTGTATTAGAATGAAATCTTCGCTACGCTCATCCAATAAGATTACATTATCCTATCTGTACACCTAATTAAATTAATTAAACTGACTAATATATTGAAACAAAATAAATAATTAAGTAAGTAAGTATGTAAGTAAGTAAAGAAAAACAGACATACCTGAAGTGATAGTAAAATTACAAGAAATATATATTTACAATATTATTCAATTTACCCAACATGTCCATAGTCCATTGCCGAGTTGTTATAGCTAGCTAGAATGCTTTCGATCAATAATGATAATTGCCCTTTAATTATCAATACTAGGAAAACGCTTAAGTCCTGCCGCGTTGATGGATGAGCTTTTTTAAGTTTTTAGTATGCGTGGGATCTCTTTACTTCTTCAAGTTCCATTGCAAAATCATTTTTGTTAAATTAGGATAATTTTTATAAAGAAGTAGGTACTAATTGTTATGGTAATTAGAATGTCAAATATCTGAAGACCTGAAGATTGCTCTATGAACGCATTGTAGGTGATTGTTGTCAAGTTTCTATAGTTACTTGTTAATTATTGTTTTACATCTAAAAAAAACTCATATTAAAACCTTTATTTGTATAAATTCTGGCTAACTTTATCAACTTTTTCTTTCAAAAGGTACTACAGCACCATAACCTCAATGTCCATGTAAAATATGAACGTTGCAGCCCCAACCGTTTGGTCAGAATCGGCCCAAATGTCACGAAAATATCGCGCTAAAAATAAAAAATAAATAAAAAAAGTACGATGTTCATGAGAAATATTTCTTCGATTGTACCAAAAAACAATACAGCTCTAAGTTCAGAGATTTCGAAGGTCCCCTCCAATTTTTATCAAGATCGGATATGCCGTTTGCCCGGTAGAGAGCGAACAAACAGACAAAAATACAAAAAAAAAAAATCCCGAGCTAAATTTTTTGGGGGGGTCAGTGAAATTGAAGTCTTCGCTTCACACATCCAATCAATCAATATACGTACTGTACCCATAGGGCCTAGGCCTATTCGATATAATTGTACACATTAAGTGGCCCAACCTTATTTAACTTCTTACCTGAAAACATATTAGTAGCAGAAAGGGATAAAACAGATACTCTTCATCCAAAATTGAATCTTATCTAAAAGAAAATGCCTTTTATTCTATTGCCAAATTCAAAAATGGGGAAGACCTGGAGCATAACTAAAACAAAATTAAATAAAGGTTGGGTAAGCAATGCAAACTTACAATTTGGCTTTGATTTCATTGTGTTTAGTCTCTGTTGAAACATTTGGTGGACATACTACTGGATTAGGTATCCTTATGTTAATTGATTTTAATATGGTACAGGTAGGGGCCTAATATTGAAATATATCTGCTTATTATTTTTAATTAAGTTATCGGTAATTGTAAGACTAGGCCCTGCTTATAATTTTAGTATTTGATTTGATGTTATAGTTGAAGAATGTTACATGCAAGCTTAAAGGTAACTAGGAAAACGCTTAAGTCCCGCCGCGTTGATGGATGAGCTTTTTTTAAGTTTTTGGTTTGCGTGGGATATCTTTACTTTTGCAAGTGCTTTGCTTTGCTGCCTATGCATTGTAGGTGATTGTTGTCAAGTTTCTATTGTTACTTGTCAATTGTTATTATTTACTGTAAAAAACTTATATTAAAAGCTTTATTTCTATGGATGCTGGCTAACTTTTTCTTTCAAAAGGTACTACATCACCATAACCTTAATGTTCATGTATAATATGAATGTTGTTGCCCCACCCGTTTGGTCATAATTGGCCCAAATGGCACGAAAATATCGCACAAAACCGTAAAAAAATTATATTAAAAGCTTTGTTTCTATGGATTCTGGCTAATTTTTCCAACTTTTTCTTTCAAAAGGTACTACATCACCATAACCTTAATGCCCATGTACAATATGAACGTTGTAGCCCCACCCGTTTGGTCAGAATCGGCCCAAATGACACGAAAATATCGCACTTAAAATAAAAAAAAATCGTAAAAGTACGATATTCATGAGAAATATTTCTTCGATTGTACCCAAAAACAATACACCTCCCCAAGTTCAGAGATTTCAAATGTCCCCTCCAATTTTCATCAAGATCGGATTCGGATATGCCGTTTGCCCGGTAGAGAGCAAACAAACAGACAAAAAAAAAAAAAAAACAAACAAAAAAACACCCGAGCTAAATTTTTTGGGGGTCAGTGAAATTGAAGTCTTCGCTTCGCTCATCCAAAAATGTAAAATATAGGTGGAACCAGATAAGCTGGCGGCCGTCAAGGTCAAGCGAGAGCACGGACGCCAACGTTGACAATTTACACACAACTGGCATTAGGTAGGGCCTACCGTATTTGGTCATGTTATCGTGATATGTTATCACATAAATCAACATTTAATAAGCTGTGAATAAAGTAGTTCGTCTCACAGAGTCAGTATTTTAGCGAAATAATGATTTTAAGTCATCTCGATTACGAATGTGTTTTTTGCCTTGTTGGTAATGGTGTGTCCAAAGTTCCAGCTGTTTATAATGCCAACCTCGCCAGATGTGATGTCAATGTTTAGGAGCATCAAAATGTCTTGATTTTATTCGTACACTTCATAAACACTTTATTTTTAGGATATATTGGGCAAGGCTTGGCTTTAAAATAGTCGTGTTTTTCTCCGAAAGCAGTTTTAGAGACTGTTATTTTATTTACTTTTTGCCGATCCTGTGGCCATAGTGCGTGGCCGACAGTGCTGCGATCCCTCGGCGACCGCCACCTTATCTGGTTCCACCTATAGCTAACAGCAGAAGTATTGCAGAATAATTATGTAGATTTTAGGTTGTATTTTTTAAATTTTGTACTTTGTAACTAATTTTATACCAAGAATGACATGTAATATACTCGAACCATGGTCTACATATAAAGAGTCAAAACAATTACACAAATAAATCTATCTATATATATCTATTATTATAACATTAAAAATCAAGGGTCTGACAGAAACTGTTCTTACCCTAAGCACCCTTATACACTTACTTAATGTATGCTAGTTTTATTCCATTCTATCAATATGCAAAATATTTAGGGTAGATGAGCAAGATCAACCAGCAACCATATTAGATAGGTAACAAGTTAGTGTACAAGAGTATTTAGGTTAGGGTGAAGGTTTATGTGTGACCCCATGATGTCGGCTGCGCAAAACAGCTGATAAAACTTGATTAGAACTCTAGGTAGTAGCTTTTTCATTTTCATTTCAGTTAATTTATTTACATAATGTTGACCCCTCACACATTGTGCTTGGGGCATATGAGTATCCTACCCAATGATATTTAACATCTAGGCTTATAGTAGGCTAGATCCCCAGTCTCCAATACGTCCGCACAGGCGCGGGCGTACCAAATTGAAGCGTTAATCTAACCTTTTCAAGATGGCGATTTGGCGTTTTAATTTATGCTTTTTTTAATGCAATAAAGTATTTTTCTGGATTGTTTGATATAATTTTAGCTTGTGCAGCATGGGAATGCACAAACAGAAACAATAAGAAGTTATTGCATAAGGGAATTTAGTAATCATTTGGTGTTAATGGCTAATATGCTCACCTGTCAACCGGACAGCCATCTTGAAAAATATTTTGGCTATAAATTGCTCCCATCTACTTAACATGCAAATTGTATTTTCAAGATGGCTTCAAATTGTCATGGAAGTGGATCAATGACTGGGGATCTAGCCTAATATAGATGTTAAATATCATTGATCCTACCCTTCACAACCTTGTCAGTTTTGATTAAAAATCAATGATCTCCAGTCTCCAGACAGTTTGTTAGCCTATCACAGCTATGTACTATGTAGGCGGTAGTTCTGTGGGTATCATACCCATCACAAACTTGTTAAGACACCACGGGAGTGTCTGGTAGCCGCTAGTCTAGCACAGCTCTCTTGGTGGCGGGACTGTTGGTATCCTACCCATCACAAACTTGGCAGCTTTGAATGCAGCCAACGCATCTTCAGAAAGTTCGCTCAACGGGGTATATGTGCCGTCTGTCGCTATACTTGTATTTTGATCTGATCCAAAAGTATTGGTGTTCATGTTCCCATATACTGAAGGTGCTGGACTTTGGAAAAAAGACGTCTTAAGTTGATTTGTGTTTTCAAACGTTTGCCCCATAGAAGGGTTGACTACCCCAAACGTCTGTGCAGCGGGCTGTTGCGCTTGGTGGCTACCAAAGATACTTGACGAGTGAGCTGCACCGAATGTGTTGACCGGTGTGACCTGCGGTGCTACCACATTGCCAAATATGTTTGCCGGCGAAACTGTTGGCACATTTCCAAAGACATTCGTCGACAAAGCGGACGTTGTATTGCCAAACACCGACGCGCCGGGTGCCGGGCTTCCGAAGAACGCTGTGGACTGGACGGGTGTTGCAGTAGGCGCTCCGCCGAATATGCTCGAGGAGTGACCTGTGGCCAGCGTGTTGAACGAACCCTGAGATGTGTTGTCCGGCGCGATGAAACCGCCAGCTGTGGATCCTCCGAAGATGCTTGGGCCTTGCTGAGCTGAGGCAAACGTGCTGCCACTGCCAAACACACCGGAAGTGAATGTGTTTGGCGTTTTGTTTTCAATTTGGCCAAGAGAAAAGCTGGTTGCACTATCTGTTTTGAAAATACCTTCCTGAAACAGACATGACAAAATTGTTTGAGTACGCTACTGGTAGGACTTTACCTTCATACTTAGCTAAAACGTTCTCGTTCAAATGTAAACGTAAATTTAGGCCATACTACTTTAATGCTAAATTAAAAATAAAGAACACAGCCTACTTAGGAAGCACAGGACTGCATATATTCTGAATCCAGTGAATGTATAGGATACGTGGGGTCAGATAACAAGACAGGAAACATATTTTTCAATGTACTTAATTATGTATCTCAATGTTGGAACCGTACAAAATAAGCATGGACTAGGCATACTAGAAAACACACGATGGCATGAATAATGTCAATAGTTGGCGGAAACTAAACTTAAAAGCACATCTTACTTACCCACCTTTACTAGAAATAGACTATAGGCCTAATGGTTTGATGGCAGTTTCTGTGTCTGTCCATCACATCACTGCCATCAGTAGAGATGTGCAAAAATGGTGACAACGAAATTTGCGAATTTTTTTAAAGTTGTAATAATCCCTTCAAATTCAGTTTGCACATGAATCTCATGAATTGTGATTGAATGGTACCAATTTCCAATTCGCGAATTTTCGCGAAATTTTAGTTGATACCGCGAATTATTGGCGAAATTAGCAAGAATGTCCTGAAATGCAAATTAGGGCCTAGGTCACGAAATTTAAAAAAATTTAAAAAAATCAAAATTTTGGTAGAGGTGCCGGGTCGAAGTCGAAATTAAATTAATACTGGCTGGTACATATGGTCGAGGTGCCGGGTCATACAACGCGATTGTGAGATCGTAATAATCGTTTGAACGAGAGTAAGCTCAAAATACTTCATATCCATATCAAAAGATATTACATTAAAAATGCATAATTTCGTAAATTTGGTGGAGGTGCCGGGTAGACGAAATTAATTCTGGTAAAAACTGTGGGAAACTTTGAAAACTGAAGGCTGAAATTGAGGTTAAAATTAAAACTGATTCTGAACTTCACTCTCATGAGCTTGTTTTTCTTTTAAATCATTAAAATCAATCAAATTATCCTGAAACTTTATTTTTATTTTTTTATTTTTTTAAAGTTGTGCATGAGAAAATTGTGTTTTTGGTAAATTGCGACAAATCGCGAATTTTTATTTTTAAGGCGCGAATTTTCAAACTTTAAAAAACCATTTTTGCACATCTCTAGCCATCAGAAATAATAGCCAACCTAATTCAAAGAAGTTGTGTTGTATGCCCCAAGTAAATACTAAATAGTATCTCGCAATCTTGTGTTGTATGCAAAATGCAAATGGATGTTTAAATTAATGAAAGGCTGATCTAAATCTACACTTTAAGGTAGGCTACATACCAAGGTAAGGCTATACTTACAAGAATAGTTTTTGTTTCCAATGTTGGGTTCAGCATAGCATTCCTCTTCATTTTTTCACTGTGGTAAACCTCCTGAATATGTTTGATCTGAAACAATGTGTCCCAGAATTTACTTACAGCACTACCTTACACGAGTTTTGGAATGCAGAGACAATGATTTATAGCATTACCCTATCCCTACCAATATTTGTGATAAAAACAAAAAATCATAAAACTATTTTTTTTCCGAAATGTCGACGTTTTAGGATTACGATGGGTTTAAATTTTAAGTGATTTTATTTTTGCAAATTAAAGTGATGAATGGTGTTTTAGTGAAAAATAAAAATTTGCAATACATAGTAGCAATTTTGATAAAATTCAACATTCACTACGTTTACCACAGGCTCTTGTCCGGCTTACACTGGGCCGTTTTCATCTAGTCCAAGGTGTATATCAACAAAACTAAGCCTGCCTACTCTAGCACAATTTCAAGCCGAACGAGCCACAGCCTGCTAGACCTACTAGAACGTCGGTTTTCAACCACATTTACCAAAACAAAATTATTAAATGAAACCAATTATTAAACTGTAGCTATAGCCTATATGACTTATTAGCATGGCACGTATCTATTCTCGCCCGATTTGTTCTAAAGCGGCACCTGGACACTCACAACCTCCCCATCAAGTTGCAGTCAAGTGTTTATCAGGCTGGACTAGTTCGCTTGAAGCGGTCTAGACTCGTTGGCAAACAAGTCTAGACCGGTCCCCATCCGGGCCGGCTCCAAGCGTTTATCAAGCCATGTAGGCCGGCCTAGAGCTAGGCCGGTCCAGTGTAAGCCGGTCTAGAGTCTGTGGTAAACGTAGTGAGTATGACTAACAGTTAGAAATTATGTGTTTGTGATCAAGCGCCTTGCAAAGTGAAAGAGCTTCTGCTACCTAATATGCCTTGCTAACATAATTGTTATTTTTCCTTTTTTTTACTCATTCCTGAAGTCAATGGAAGTTTGTTATTTTGAAAGGAACATGGGGGCTATATTCATATAAATACAATAGATGGTCAGTGGTCTTGAAGTCCTATTAGACAGAACAACAGGAATGGTAGAGCAGTTGATAATTATCTTACACACTCGTCCAGGGCCCCCGATTGCCGCGACAGGTAGACTTGCCATCGAAGTTCCTCGGGTGACACGTCCTCCCAGCCAGGGATATTTCCATACTCTTTCAATGGAGCAAAGCATGACAGGGGCCACTGTTTGCCCTTTTCACTTGTAATCACTTCCTGTTTAACTGCTTGCCTTTAAAAGAAAGATCAAGCTAGAAAAGTTAGGGGTCATCAACTTTTAAGAGGGTTCATGCTCATTTTACCAGGTTTTAAATTTCTCAGCCAATTTCATATCACATACCTATGTATAAAATTTATACTAATTGGGTAAAAATTAAATATGAAGGCAGTCAAGGCACATATTATGATAGTACTTTCCTATAATTTGACTAAAAGAATTAAAAATAAACAAATACGATTTTCTAGTAGGCCTATCCCTACAGGTTTTAGAATCTGTCTTGGTCAAAAACACCCAAAAACACTTTCTAACTGTTTTTGAGTGTTTTATGATAAATGTATTTATAAAAACATATGATATGGGCAAACATTTGTCCCCTATGAGTGACCCATTATACAATGTTTCAATTTGTTTAAAAATTTAGCCTATGTCTGCAGAAAAAGAAATGTAACGAGTCGGTATCAAATTAGTCCTCCTTTTTAAGAGATTTAGGCTAATAAGTTTTACTATGCATGCTGAAATTAATGTTTTCATCTTTGAGAACAAAGTGCAATGTCATCCCAAGACAATCCTTAAAGATTTGTATTGGTTAGTGTAGATTATAAAATCTAGTTTTAGTGACCTCTCAAGGTTTGCCCCACATACAAGATTGCGTTGACATCTGGCTTGGTGTAATGGAACTGATCATTTGGTCTGCTTCTATTGCTGCCACCGCCATCTATAAAACAATCAAATTAATAAATGCATTAGGCGGCTATCACATAATGGATGTGTTCTCCAAATAAGCTACCCACATCTGGAGCAATCTGAGCAGGCTGAGGTTGCCAACCGGCCGGTTTTTGACCCCCTTGAACAGTATACGAACACCTACAAACACCTACGAATACACACTCCGTTTTATCTTCCATTGTGTCACTGTAAACACTGCAGTCGCATTGCTACAAACGCTTCGCTGTAATTGCACCTTTAGTGTATGGGCATGTCCCTAAATGTTTTAGGGGACTTCCTGCATGATAGGAGTCAAAGAGTTAAAGGGGCTAAAAACCCAAAAAATTATTTTTTACCACCTGATCTATAGCACAATACTACACTAAAATGACAGTTTAAAAAATTATATCTTGTAACTGTGATTTAACACGAATTTTTTAATTTTTTTGATCCAGAAATTTGCGAAAATTGGTGTTTTGGGAAATTTCTAAAATCGGCTTTAACCTGCTTCTTTTTTGGTCCACATAGATACTAGAGCATAGTACCAATCTAAAATGCCCCTTTATAACATCGTGTCTTGAAACTGTGCCCAAATATACCCTCAAACACGCAAAAATATGCATTCCAAAATCACACCCCATCTTGGTAATCAGCATATTTTGACCGAACTACTTGCTTAAATTACAAAACAAAATATAGAGAATTTACAGAAAAGGCTGTCGAGTACGTCAATAATGGACAATATTTTTTTGGATCAAAATCCTCCAAGGTCACGGGGCATAAAGATCGTCCCCATGTTATTTCTTATGGGAGATTTTTGCCGATGGGACCTAGCTCGAATAATGTCATGTTTGACAATTTTTTGGGAGGTCATGGGGGCCCCAATAATTTTTCTGTTAATTGCTAAATTCATTACTAGTTAGCCTGAATGAAATATATTTTTTGAGTTTAGCGGTTAAATACCCCTTTAAGGTGGGGGGGCTATATCGGAAAGAGTGGAGGTGACCTCAGGAGTGCCGCAGGGTAGTGTACAGGGCTCACTAGGTAGGCCTACTGTTCGTCATATATGTGAATAATATTGCAGAGGGAATGGGAGCCAAAGTTAGACTCTTTGCTGATGATTGTGTGATATACAGGATTATAAAGAGCGAAGATGATGTGAAAAGTCTAAAGGACGATTTGGGTAGGCCGATACTAGACATATGAATAGAAGAGAACTCGATGAGCCTAAATCACGGAAAATGTAAATGGATTAGGTTCTCGAGGAAAAGGGAAGCAAGGGAATTTGGGGAAGGATATTCACTGATGTGTAAAAATCTCGAGAGGGTGGATAAAATTAAGTAGGCTTACCTAGGAGTGTGGCTCCACAAACATCTCAAATGGGAGGAGCAGGTGAACACGGTATCTAAGAAAGGATTTAGGTGCTTAAACTTTATTATGAGAAACCTAAAGGGAGCTAGTAGGGAACTTAAAGGGCATGCCTATAAAACCTTGGTTAGACCTGTGGTGGAATATGCTGGGTCAGCTTGGGACCCCTACAGGAAGGGGGAGATAGTAGGAATAGAAGCAGTGCAGAAGAGAGCAGCAAGGAGGATTATGCAAAAAGGGAAGGGATGGACAGAGGAAATGGTTAACGGCAGGCTATTAAGGACTTACGAGAGTGTAACAGGAATGGTTAAGGAGCTGGGATGAGAAAACCTGGAGGTAAGGAGAAAAAATGATAGATTAGGTAAAATGTATAGTCATCAGAAATCATGAAGGATGGGGTGAACTGAACAGTTTTACGAGGGGAGCTAACTACTTGGCAAGGGGAGATCATGATTGGAAATTGGACAGGAGAAACTGGAAAACTGACGTGGGGAAGCATACATTCATGGGCAGGACTACGGTAGATTGGAATGAGCTGCCAAGTGAGGTAGGTAGTAGGAGCAAAAAAATATAAAAGGATTCATGAGCAAACTAAAGACTATTAATCTGGGAAACTCTGAAATGGGAGATCACAGAGGAGGATCAAAATGATCTACAAGATTAATCTTCAAGCTACAAGAAACTAAGTTCAAATCGAAGGAAGGGTAACTACTAGTCAAGAAGGATAGCTAACTATATGAAGGAAGAAAGAAACTGAAGGAAGGATGAAGGTAGAACACCTGCCACCGACTACTAGTCATTTGCAGAAGAAATACCAATACCAATAAGGCCGCGTTCACACTAGGCCTAATTGGTTTAGTTATAAGGGGATAGGAAATACGTGTTAAATTGTTTATGTTTTAGTCTTAAGAAATTGTTATAACTAAAACAAAATTCTTACGACGAACCAATCAGACGTCAATAATCCTTACGACGACCAATGAAAAGGTGTAACTTCATTATGACATTGACAGGCCACTGAAACATTAAATAACCAATCGGATATGGGGTTTTCTTATAACAAAAACAATTTCTTTCTTCCCCATAACTTTGGTTTGTCTTAAAAAATTGTTATGTAAAAGAAACCAAATTCCTGTTTGGGTTTAGTAATGTTTCAGTCCCCTTCATAATAAAGTTACTCTTTTCATTTGGTGTCTATAAATAACAAAACTCTGTTGGCCGTTATAAGGGAATTAGGGTTTTGTTATAAAAAATTTCTTAGGAAAAAAAACGTAAAAAATTAAACCGTTTTTTTCCCCCTTATAACTAAACCAATTTGTGGGAACGCGGCCTTACACAACAATTTATTCCGGTTCAAAATGGGCTTGTCCGCTCGGTGGCAACCCCCAGACATAATTAGGTAGGGCTAGCCCTACTCCCTCCCCAAACGGCACTTATTCGGCTAGGGGGGTTCCAACTTTTATGTACCTTGTTAACACTGCTATATTGGCGTTATTAGTCCTACTACTTATGGTTAAAGGTGTACTTTTCGTTAGTTAGACCGAACTTTCCGCTGGCTAACAGTGCGCCGCGCTAGTTCTAGGGATACAATCGATAAGAGCGCACCCCAAATCCTTTTCCGTTACCGTGTATATAAAAGTTGGACGCCCCCTACTTGAATAAGTACCCCCCAAACGGGAAGTCCCCCACTGAAATCAGTTATATAACTGAGTGGGTTAAAGACTTAATTTTCATATTTTTAGGAACAGGATCTAAGCTTAGGATGGCTTAGGCCTAGGGCCAAACCCTAACTATTGTGTAATCCAATCCCATCTTGCCCTAGACCTAGGGCACAGCCCACGTAGTGCACTCTATTATCTATGCCTAGGGCAAGGCTCCTTGGCTATATTGAGGTTAGGTAAGCCTAGCCTACGCCTCTATCTACCCTAGCCCTGTTAATCTGCTTACCGTCATAGACATCATAATGCTGAAATTTGCACTCATTGCCAAACCTGCATCTTCCTTGTTGAAAATATTTACATATAACACCCATTGGAAATCAACCAGCAATGATTTCTTTAATAATTGAACAACAAAAAGATTTAAACTAGTGGCGCATCAACTTCGGAGGTGTGAAAACGAACAATCACAATTTCACATCATGAAGTATTTTTTGTACATCCGGTTCTGGACCAACCTATAAATAATTTATTCCCCTCGAAAATACAAAAATCCCCAAAGCCTTCTTCAAAGACGGATGGAGCAACTTCCATTTGCTTCCATGTTTCCATCTGTGGAGGTTGGCATCATTGTTAGGCATCGAGTTTCTTGACGGAACGGAAGTTCTATTATAACCTCAAAGTATGCAATTTTTGTACTACTAACCTTGGCGTAAACATTCGAGTGAGTGCGTGTCTTTCAGGTGTAAAGCACTGCCACTGATTTATATATTGGTATGTCGGCCAGTTTAGAAATATGGTTTGATAAATTAAGTAATATAAAACAAGTCTGCCAAGGTGTAGGTAGGCCTAGGCCTAGGCCTAGCCTAGGCTGTGCCTTAGCGTAGGGCAGGCTAGGGCCTCGTAGCGACATGTGCAAAGTAGGCCTAGGCCTAGGCCCTAGCCTTACACCATATTGTAGGCCTAGGCCCCTAGGGCCTATGCAAAGGTGCTAGATGCTAGGCCTACGACCGAGACCTAGCAGAATGCCAAGGCCTGGGCCTAGGCCTAGGTCTTTGGACCTTCACGATATTCTGTTTGGTACAATGTAGGGCTAATGGCTTCTGGCCAGCTTTCTAGTAGGGCCTAGCCTAGGCCTAGTCCGTAAGCCTAGCCAATCTCTAGGGAGCTGTAGGTGACTGTAAAATGTGCTCTTATCATCATGGTGCCTAGGCCTAGGGCTAGGCTAGGCCATACCATATGTAGGCCTAAGCCTAGGTAATGTAGGTAGGCCTAGGCCCTAGGACCTAGAGGATAAAACGTACAGATGCGCATCATTTCCCAATCAAATTAGACGCTTTCCGCTAAAGGCTAGGCCCATTATTTGGTGTAATTAGTAACTAGATGTAGGCCTAGGCCTACAGCCTTCCAAGGGAGACCAAGGCACACAAGAAACCAAATGTTGGCCCCGTGCTTTGCGTGTAGGGTGACCAGACATCCCGGAAATTCCAGGACAGTCCCGTTTTTTCGTAATGTGTCCCGGTGTTCCCAAAATGTCCCCGAATGTGAAAATGTCTTGTGTTTTAGCAATCTTACCAATCCGCCTAGTGGAGTTTGTGTTGCTCAGGTTGGCTGTGCCTTGTCTCTATGTCTACTAGTAGAGTCGGACGCGTGTTGGGCCCTAGGGTTGGGCCTTGTCAGTCAGTGCCATGACCTTGAGTGGGGTGTGTTTAGTGTTTCATCGTGCTCCTGTATTTTAGTTGCGCGTGTCGTAGTGTATTGCGTCGGAGAAGAACGCATTTCTAGCTCGCTGTGATAAAAGTAATAGCAAGGTTAACAGTTACTGTACTCTTTGTCGCGCGGCCTTTCCAATCGAACACGGTGGGCGCACGGACATAAAAAACCATGTGCAATCAAAAAAACACAAATCCTCAATCGACGGTAAAGCTGACAGTCATGTAATGACAAGTTTCTTTTCATCTAAAAAGTTCGATGAAACTGAAACAAAACTCGCAGTCAAAACGGACTTTCCGTATCTTAAGCAATCTCTGATTGTAGATAAAGTTGAATGCACAGTATCGCTCAAGGTGTTCGTTAAGGTGTTCGTTTCGTTCGGACATTGTTGACCAACACAACAAAAAACACAAGAAAGCCTTGTCTGCTAAATGCACTAGTAAGAAAGCGCCGCACTCTCAAGGCATAAGTCATCCCCCAACCCAACCTGTCTCAGATCTCACTACAGGCTATCTTGAGGGAAAAATTGCCCCAAAAAATTTCTGCCCCCTGGTAGCCCACGCAAGTCCACACTAAACGAAAGTAGGCCTACATGTGTCCCGGATTTTGCTTTTAGAATTATGGTCACCCTATTTGCGTGATAGCCTAACCCCTTAGGCCTAGCTAGGCTACAACTTTGCATTTGGGCCCAATTCCTTTTGCGCTTCATTGTGTTGGTTAGTTTTGTGAGGAACGATTGGTCCTAAATGAGGGTCGAGCATAGCTGCGAGAAAGTGCATACTATCTAGGCCTCTCAGCCTTGCCTCCATGGAACTTGGTAGTACCTAGGTAGGCTGAATTAGGGTCCAGGTCTAGATTCAAGTCCAACTCAATGTTTACGTACTAGCCTATAGGCTTAGGTCTACTAGCCTACAGTAGAGCTACCTGCCGGGCTTAAGCATCATTCACAATTAGTTCTAAGGTGTAAGGCGCAAGGCCTAAGGCGTAATAATTTGTATTGCCGAGTATGTGTTTCAATCAGAACGTTCACAACACGGCGTATGGTTTATGTTGTAACGAAATTGCCCAAAATCCAATCCTTACCACAGGTTCCTCACAACGAGCCAATCACGAACAAGGAAACTCCCCACTCCTGTTTATTTCATTCCACAGCTGGTTGTACGCGCATGCGCAGTACGCAGGAGCAATGAAAAATGTCATGGTTGTTGTAAACGCCTAGCATTTCTTACGACTTACGCCTTACGCCTTAGAACTAATTTGTGAATGATGCTTTAGTCAACACTAGACCTAAAGTTGGGTTAGGTGTGCATTCGAGAGTCCTTTGCAAAGTATTTGCATTATAAAAACTACCTATTTGTAGGCTACATCATATAAAAACATTCGTAACGTGAATAATTTTAAAAAAAATAACGTTAATTGTGGTAAATAATAATTAAATACGAATAAGAACAATCAAAACTTAAATGTTTACATGTGTAGTTCTACATTTAAATATGCATTCGTTTGTTGCTGCTCATTGTCGCTGTCACTATAACGTTGGCTAAATTAATTTAACTTTGATTTAGATTCTAGCTAGGTAATCTTAACCTACATTTTAGTTTGGGTAGACCTTGTCACATACGGAAAATGTTTTGAAATGTATATTTATTTGAACTTATTTTGGTGTTTTGTACCTTTTTTGTAGCGGCCTAAACTTACGGTTCCCTTCACTATCTATTTCATCACTCTCTGAGATTAGGACAAAATTGGAATTTACTGGGTAGGCTTACCGGTAGACCTAATTTGTCTAATGAAGTTAATAAGCCACAGGCCAGATAATAAATTATCTGTTAGCTACCCAACGGTAGGCTAATCTAATTAAATAAAAATGGTACGTTTTAGAGTCTACCCACTCACGTCACATAGGCCTAACTGATTTTCATTGAGGGACATTAAATTTAAAGCAGACCAAGCCAACCCTGTAGGCGCTGACACCATCGACAAGCAAACGATGACCAACTCATCATTATCCATTGCCGTTTCCTGCTTCTGGCAGGGTCAGCTTCGGTTTAGCAACCAAATTTTTCCACTTCTTTCTATCCCTCTTCCACATCTTCCCAGCTCTCTCCTCTTGTCTCCTTAGCCTCCTGCAATGGTGTCCTTCCATCTCTTCCTTGGTCTACCCTGGCTTCCTTCCTTCTTCAATCCTTCTTCCATACATTTTCTTGGGCATCCTATTTTCCCCCATTTGTTTCATATATCCATACCATCTCAACCGTGTCCTTCCTATCCTGTCACTTAACTTCTCAACACCTAGCAATTCTCTAATGTCCGTGTTTTATATATTAACTAGTAACTATAGATAAGTACCTACTTGTAGGAAACACCGATCAATCAAGCTGGACATGATTCCACCCGCAGACATTGCCAGAATCAATGAGGTCAACTCGGAACAACCTTTGAAATTAAATTATTATGCATCCCATTGCTAGGACGTCTCCAAAGTAACCGTTTACACATTCCTAAGCCAAGGGGCCTTCAAAGTCCAACTCGCTACCTTCCCGTGGTTTGGCCTGTAAGTAGGGGAGTAGTGTATTCCCCAAAACTAAGGGCGAGCTCTGGCCGGTTGGGGTGCGTGTTGCAGAGAGAGCTCTCGCGCAACTTTTTATCACACCTTTCTTCATTCACACAGCCTTACTCTTTATTTTCTTCTTTCACTTTTTTTTCTCCATACTTGCCGGCCCTCTCTGCAACGAGCACTCCTCCGTTCCCACCCAGTTAAACCCATACTATCCAACATCCTCACTCCTTCCCATTAACCCCCCGCGTCTTCCCTTACGTTCCTCCCTTTGGAGAGAAGAAAACATGGTGGTAATCCACAATTATGGAAAAAGAAAATTTGGAAGATTCCAATACACTTGAAATGAGCACTGATAACTCTACTGTTGAATGCCCTAAAACAACATTAACTAACTAACCTAAGCCAAGAACTGATGGATTTAAGTCCACATCAGAAGTTAAATAACTTCTGTCTAAAACTCTAAATTAACATTGCTTGAATAATTCCAGATTATGTGACACTTCTCATGACTAACGGTCGGTAGTGGTTGCATAAAAATGTCAGTTCCTGAACAAGATGCCAACTCTACCGACCCACTTCTAGTGCCTGAAAGGGAAACCGGCGCACCTTCCTCTGAAGATCAACAAACTAGAAATGGTAAAACAAAAGTGTTTGTATTCACTCCATCAAAGTTGCAAGAACTTGGCTTAGTTGCTAAAAATCAAGATGGAAAGACTTTTCTTGTTCCTGTTAAAAAGGAAAATGTATCTTACACGTCACGTGTCAACTTGGAGGTTGTGTCCAATGCAGTGGAAGCTCTGTCCACGGGGTCAACTGCTTTTAATACCACGATCCACCAAATTACGACCAAAGATGATCTGAACAACTTCAATCAACATGTGACTGGAAAGTAAGTAGTAGCTTACCTTACTTATTTTAAGTCTTAACTAGTTTAAAATTGCTTTTTAATTCATTGAGTATTCTTATCATATATTTTTAACCAATATACTTCTTTTTAGTCGTTTGGGCCGGAGACGGATTTTGCACGGATTTACAGAACATTGGGTGAACACAATCGATGAAAAGGGATTTGTTAACTGCCCACTAAGACAATGTATGTACATTAGTCTTTCGTACGATGACATGTGTGAACACTACTCATTGTGTAAGGGGGTGAGTCAAAATCATTCTATATTATATCATTAGGCTAGGTATTATTTTTTTATTCTCAATATGATAGATAGATAGGTATTTTTATTCACTTAGACTAGTACAGTGTACAAGTATAACTCTTTGCAGAGTAGGCCTAAGTGAATAGTCTATAATTAATAATTAATAATAAAAGTGATAGTAATTATAATGATATAGGGTACACAGTGTTAGAAGAAAGAATAGTTGGATATAAAGCATCTCTTCTTCTTCTCTTATGCCCACATCGACATATTTATGTCATCATGTGTCTTGACAACCAGTAAAGATAGGACTCCTGTTCCCTCCTGTCCATACCCCCTGGCATTTCCCCATAGTGTCCTTTCAATGTAGCGCATCTAAATAGATGTTGTCTGTCCTGTATTCCTTCACCACAGAGCTTACACATGCTGCTCTCCATCACACCTATTCTGTGTAAGTGCTTTGCTAGCAAGTCATGGCCGGTATCTAGTCTAAACTGTGCTGTTGTAGTTCCTCTTTTAAGCATAATTGATAATTGATATGGATATGGATATTGATATTGATATGTATTGTATGATGATTGATAATATTGATATACTACTAGGCCTATATATATGATGATTCATTTATTGATTAATAATGATAAACACAGTGTTTATGTTAAAGTAGAGTACCGGTAGATGCAAAACAATAGCATGCGCTACTATAGATTAAGAGCGAAAGCAGGGCCGAGCGCTTTCAAATTTTGCGGTGACTACCTAAACTATATCGTCCGCTATCGGTAGCTCTGTCAATACAGTTGCGTCTTCTCCCTTAGGGTCCTAGCGCTACCCGCATTACCAGCTACGTTTCAAACCACGAGATATATTTGGTGGCGAGTGGATGATTTTATGCGACTGACTGCCAACATCCAAAGTTTTAATGACAACAATAAATAACTAGGAAAACGCTTAAGTCCCGCCGCGTTTTGGATGAGCGTGTGAGCTGCCATGTGTTATGCGGATTTTCTGTTTGTCTGTGAAAAAATCATTTCTTCATTGAAGATTTTTTTTAAATTATTTAAATTGAATAAAAAATAAACTTTAATTTTTAATTTTTATAATTTAATCGTAATTTTAAAAATTGAAAAAAATCGTAAAATTGCGATTTTCATGAGAAATAATTTTTCGATTGCGTTAAAAAACGTGGCAGTTCTTAGTTCAGAGATTTCAAAGGTCTCCAGAAAATTTCATCGCAATTGGAGTATCGGTTTAGCCGGAATCGTGTTAACAGACACACAAAAATACAAAATAGAATAAAAAAAAAGAAAAAAAAAGAAAAACATTCCGGATTTTTTTCTCCAGTGTAGTGAAATGGAATCTTCGCTTCGCTCGCTACGCTCATCCAATTATAATGTACATCTCATGTATAGAGACGTAAATTACACTGTAGAAATATCGGCAGAAAGTTTTAAAACTATTGAAAGTGTCCTAATTGTAATGACAAATGTTTTACGCTCGTCTCAAGTTAGCGTGCATCTGCATAAAGTATCACTGGAGACCGCCCGCTCACCGTAGTCGTGTTGGCTCACTGGTCAGCACGCTTGTTTGAATGCGAGAGCTGTCGCCTTTTTATAAAACATTTTTTACTTTTTTACTCATCCCATTATTATTGTCACTCGTAATTTATGACGGAAACAATTTTATGACTTTCCGGTGCAAATACTCTAATGGCGAAGGCCTTCTCGCATTCCATAGTCGTGTTGAGCCATAGCATAATCACAGAAGTTGTAACGTAGAAATTGTGTACTTCTGTTTATTTATTTAGATTAAGGACGCGTCAACCTTTAGGTCATATTGCACCACTCTTGCCTAAGGGGGGTGGGGGGGGTGGGGCCCATGCTGGTCAGAACCAGCCACGGGTAAGGGGAGGAAGGGGGGTTTTCTCACGTCGTCGCGTCGTCATCGTCTTTGTCATTGTTCGTTGTGTCATTGTCATCGTCGCCGGGGGGTCGTCAAGGGAAGGGGGCAAGGTCCCGACGACGATTGCAGAGCTCGCCTCTAGTTTCGGGGAGTAAGATACTCCGCTCTTTCTAGCTGATGTTTGCGAGGTGGACTTTTTCTCTTGAATCGCCTTTTACGATAAGCAGAGCCATGCTCTGGGCCAATTCTACCCGGGCCCAGAATTAAAAATATATTTGCACCATTTGGTAGCGCTAAACAAAAGGAACACTTTGGGATTACAGTTCTTTACGTCTTCTTTGCACCGATCATGGTATTGAGGTTTGCGGCAACTTCAGGGGCGTCTTTGTACCTAGGCCAACTAGGCACGGGTCCAGGGCGGCAGCCTTGGGGGGGCGGCACAAGAGCGAAAACAAATTCAACAATGTAGTTTTAATTATTTATATTTGTTTTTGTTTTTATTATATCGTATTATGTAATTTTAGATTTTAAAACGTGTGTTGGAGCTTTTAAAAGTTGAAAATTTGCAAAAAATTTCGCCTTCGGCGATCGGTCCTTCGTACAGCTATAGCATTAGTCGGGGCTACATGGTTGGCTTGGTCGCTTGGGTTTACTGTTTCCCACTGAAAATCAGTTATATGACTGATTGGGTAGACTCTAAATACGAATATTTATTTTTTTATTGGATGAGCGTAGCCGAGCGTAGCGAAGATTCCATTTCACTACACTGGAGAAAAAAATCCGGAATGTTTTTTTTTTCTTTTTTTTTTTTTTTTTTGTATTTTTGTCTGTTTGTTAGCACGATTCCGGCTTAAACCGATACTCCGATTGCGATGAAATTTATGGAGGTCTTCGAAATCTCTGAACTTAGAACTGCCACGTTTTTGAGCTTAATCGAAAAAAAAATTCTCATGAAAATCGCAATTTACGATTTTTTTCGATTTTTTAAAAATTTCTTCGACTTACAACACCTGCATGCTTTGTCCGATTGTAATGATTTTTTCACAGAACCTATTTTATGAATTGATATATTCGTGTAAAATTGAGCGTTATCAAAAAAAATATTTTTACGAAAATCGCAATTTTACGACTTTTTCAATTTTAAAATTTCTCCAGCTTATAACACCTACATGCTTTATCCGATTGTAATCATTTTTTTACAAGAACCTTAATTTTTTGAATTAATATATTCGTGTAAAATTGTGCGCAGTCGAATAATTATTTCTTATGAAAATTTCAATATAACGATTTTTTCTTTTTTAAAATTACGATTAACTAAAAAAAATTAAAATTAAGTTAATTTTTATTAAATTAAATTGAATTTTTTATTAAAATTTATTTAATTTTAAAAATATCTTCAACTAGTAATTATTTTTTTACAGAACAACAGTAAATCCGCATAACACATGGCAGCTCAATGCACCAATTACGCTCATCCAACAACGCGGCGGGACTTAAGCGTTTTCTAGTTTATTTATTTATTTATTATTTATTAAGTCTTCTTATCCCGATCCCGTAATAAAAGGGTTCGTAAAGTGGCTCTTGCGTGTTTTATTGTGGTGCTAGCTGCTGCATGCAGCATCTGAGACAGACAACTTTGTTGCAGAATAGAAGAAATTTAATTTAAAAAACCGTTACCTAAACCTTTTAGTAGTGAGTTGGGTGGTGGTGGTATGGGGGGGGGTCGGCGGCAAAATTTAATTGTCTAGGGGCGGCTCACTACCTAAATACGGTATATTTCTTCCGGGATGTAGCTTTACGATGATGTAATATACACAAGAACACCGAAAAAAAAATAGCAATGCAATATTATTACTAAATAGATTGCGTGCTTATGTACACAAGTATAATTTCAATTGAAAATATTTTGCATTTATGATTTTAAATTGTGGATCATAATTATGCCAGTGCTATTCAAAGTACAACAATGACACACAAAAAACATAAGTTGCTTCGGAGAATAATAAGTTTGGTGTTACTAAAAACAATTTTGAATACATGTTTGTGGTGTACAGCACTAAACACAAATACATTAGATAGGAAAACACTAAAGTCCCGCCGCGTTGATGGATGATCATTTTTTGTAAGTTTTTTGTTTGCGTTTTTTGCGTTTTTGCACTTTTCCTTTGCAAGTGCTTTTTGAATGCATTGTAGGTGATTGTTGTCAAGTTTCTATTGTTACTTGTTAATTGTTGTTATAAAACCTAAAACAACTCATTAAAACCTTTTATTCTATAGATTTGGATAACTTTTTCAACTTTTTCTTTCAAAAGGTACTTCATTAACATTAACCTTAATGTCCATGTGAAATATGAACGTTGTACCACTACCCGTTTGGTCAGAATCGGACAAAATGTCACGAAAAATATCGCACTAAAAATCGAAAAAAATCGTTTAAAAGTACGATATCATAAGAAATATTCTCTCGATTGTGCCCAAAAAACAATACACCTCTAAGTTTAGAGATTTCGAAGGTCCCTTCCAATTTTCATCAAGATCGGTTATGCCGTTTGCCTGGTGTTAGCTAACAAACAGACAGAAAAACAAACAATAACAAACACCCGAGCTATATTTTTTGGGGGTCAGTGAAATTGAAGTCTTCGCTTCGCTCATCCAAAAACTGATGTGACGCTCCTGAGCGATTGATGCAAGAACCAATCCCTATGCAAGAATTTTTAATGATGTTGTATAAAGTAGCTTACATACACTAGCTGTCACTACATTACAACCAGGTGTTTAGTACTTACATAGTCCCACATTCCCCACTACTATTTTGTTAGTTGTTTAGGAGAAGCATAGCATAGCTAATGAAGTTTCACTCTAAACAGTGAAACAGTTATGTTGATTGATAGCCATTAGCCACCAAAGGCAAAACATGCAACAAAATGGTCAAAAGTATGGTAACCAAATTGAAAGAATAAAAATACCCGCCACTCTCATCTTGGAGTAAAAAGCATGCCAAGTATAGATACATGCATGGGTAAGAATACCACAATGTTGAATGTATAAATCAGTATTCATCGTCTCGCAAAGCAACATTGACCTTGTGGAGACTGACGAATGGTCACTACTGCAGCGCGAGAATGATGGGAGCGCACACGCAGAATCAGCTACCCAATAAAAATATACTTGTGAATATACTGAGACATTTTAAAATACAAAAAATTGCAAATCAAATTGTATTTTTGGAATAGAGAGATCTCAAAACAGATTTGAACGTGGTTTTTCAAATCACTTTTACATTACAGTTACGTACATACATACACTACATAGTTACATTGCACATCTGCCACGTACTAAAAAATAACCCAGTGTTCTTCGTTAGCCCATCAAATCAAAATAAAATAAAAAATTTCCAATGCAGCAACAAACACAAACAATTGATATTCCCACCTTTCTCACTGCATTCCACCGCCATCTAAATCAGCAAATCATCAAATAAACACTGAAAATTTGCACCGCCTTTTGTTTAACATTTTTATTTAATGGACAGGAGCATTGAACAAAAAAGAAAAAAGGGTATTGTTTCCGTAAATTTTGTTTAGCCTAGGACTATCATCCCCTACTATTGTTCAAATACATTAGGCTTTCTGTAATCAAAAACTAGTATTTGTGCGGGAGTGTCAGAACACGGTCGTGCAGGCCTAGGGCTGGCTAGTAGAGGCCTAGGAGTTGTCAAACGTGATGTGTTTGTATTCATATTTCTAGTCATATAGCCTAAGGTAACTTGAAGCTTACACTGTTGTATTATAAATAATTTTCATCGTCTGGGCCTAGGCCCGGGATGGTTTCTGTTTTGTTTTATGAGCGTAATGACAACTTTTCTCGTTTTACGCATAGACACAAAATTAAAAATGTCGTCCATCTGTTTACGTATTTTCTTGGGCGAGGCGTTCGTATAGCCTGAGCTGCCGTTATCGTCTTTCGTACATACGATCCTAACGCACAGACGTGGAACTCCGTGCAGCCATCAATCCCCATTTTAGGCGCAATTCCGTGCCTTTTTGTGTAGCTTTTACTGATGAAATTCAACGATTATATCCATAATTATGATTCAAATAAGATCAACTTTCACCACAGTGTTCGAAATACTAAAATTAATACATCGCTGTCATGAAACATGGATATTACTTATTTCAATGCAGTAAAGTGCATCATCAAGTTCCCAAGTTATCATTTTTTTCCGAAGCAATAACGACCAAAGAAAAAAATAGACAAATGCGATGTGTTCAAAATTTATTTTTGAGTATAGTTGAATTTTTCCATAATTATTTGATCATAATTGTAGAGCTTGTTATTTTATTTCTAACCCTCTGCAGCCGCGCCTGAAACCTGTCTATGCATTAGGCTCTTAAGAACTCATATATAATAAAGAAAAGTTGGATATAAAGCAATTTTTGATGTGATATTGTTTTAAGAATTGCTGATGGCACAGAAAACAGCAGTGATGTACAGTAGAATGTGTCTAGTATATATTGATATTTATTTTATATATATATATAGTTTGCTTGGTATATAGAAGAGGCCTAGATGGCTAGGATACTTAAAACTGGGAACATGAATAAACATGTTTCAGTGGGGGAAAGGTACAGAAGGACGACAGCTTACCTTGAAAAACGTTAGGTAGGTCGCACAGACACAAATAGATGAGTAGACAAAGTTGCTGATACGTTTCGACCAACTAGTGGTCTTTATCACTCAGCGTGAGTAGAGATACTAAAAGTAGTTCTAAAGCTAGCATGGTATGTACAATGAAGGCGCTGTCGGTGGGTGGTGGCAGGTGGAACTAGGTCTAGGGGGCAGAGCTGGGCGCGCCTGCTACCTGTTGTTCAGGTTAGACTAGACTACATACGAAATTGACTTGGAGAAATACAAACCATCTCTGTAACCCTAGAGTTGGGAAATATGATGTTTTACCTTGGCTTTATAGTAGGCGACTATGACGCTGTTATGTTAGTACTTTAGATAGAAATTTAAAAAAGTGACTACACCGGGGTTTGAACCCGGGACCTTAGCTTACAGTGCAATCTGCTCTACACACGTTATTGACAATGTACAAAACAGACCAAAAATTAGATAGTTTTAAATTGGTGGCCGCATAGCTCAGTTGGTAAGAGCATAGCCCGGTAAGCTAAGGTGTTTAATATTTAATGCATTGTTGTAATACAGTATTACTATTTCAAATATTTACTTAAATGTAGTTCATTGTTGTGTCTGCATCTATGTAATTAGATTTATTTAGTTGTCCTCCTTTGTAAATCAGTTTTTATAACTGAATAGGATAGACGTTAAATAAATAAATAAAATAAAAATAAATAAATAAATAAAAAAATAAGGTCCCGGGTTCAAACCCCGGTGTAGTCACTTTTTTAATTTCTATCTAAAGTACTAACATAACAGCGTCATAGTCGCCTACTATAAAGCCAAGGTAAAACATATATATATACCTATATATATATTGAATTTTTGTTTTACCCTTCCCTTGAAAATGGAAACATAGTTTTTCTGAAACGTTGGGATTAAAAGTTATTTTCTATAATACTGTGCGTGATTATTTACCGTAAAGATACTTAAAACATATATATATATATATATATATATGGATTGTTGTAGGTTTTCGCGGCCCGTCATAGGATAAAAACAAGGATCTTGGGTAAAACCGCGTCGAAAATAAGATGAACCAGGGCAGAACCTGGGCGTCCACCGACGTTTCGTCTGTACTACGTCAGACATTTTCAAGGTTGACTGTGACTCTACGGAGGTTGGAGTCACAGTGGTTGGCAAGCACGCAGCGCCCGCCTTATATAGCCTCGGCTGAAGGTGCGGGGCGGCGAGGTTATATAGAAAATAGGTGCGGGGCGGCGAGGTCATATCGTGAAAAGGTGCGGGGCGGCGATGTCATATCGAAAAAATATATACGGATGGTGGCAATTGAGAAACAAAATAGCACAGCTTACTGTAGTGAAACCTTTTAGTCCGGCTTCTTGTCATAGGGCCTGATTGGTTGTCTTTTGAAATGTTATTCGTGCTTAGAATTATGGAATCTGAAATTTGCACCACCACTGAGGGATTTGGCTGAATAGGTCTACGGACTACATTTCGAGGCATGAGTGCAGGTTTCCAAGCAAGAGGGAGGCTCTGGCTATCATCTCTTTTGTTCATGTTATTCGGCCGTTTCTCAATTTCCACAGATTCACGGATAATACGTGGCTTGAGCTGTTGTACAGGACAAATAGTTTTTGTTTTGTCGAAATCTATCACATGCGAGTAAGCTTTAGCATGTTGAGCCAGGGCTGATTTCTTGTCACCTGCTTTCACAGCATTAGAGTGTTCATTTATCCTCACTGCTATGCGTCTGCCTGTTTGCTTGCTTTTACTTGCTTTTCTCGATGTCTTGATAATAAAGAATGTTGATGGCAGTTTGGGACACACAGTCTATAGAAAACCCACCCACACCAACCGGTATCTGAATGCTGCTTCCCACCACCGTCCTTCACAGTTATTTTCAGTGGTTAACACTCTAGTCACCCGGTCCAGGAACCTTACTGACAAATCTCACTCAAGAGAGGAATTTGACAAGCTCCGTGAAGCTCTCTCACTCAATGGTTACTTGGACCGAGACATAAACAGAGCGTTTAAACGTGAACTGAAGAAATCTGAGGATAATACTGAGGACAAGGAGAAACCACGGTCTAAAGCTTTTCTTCCATATGTCAAGGGTACCACAGACGTCATAGGTAGAATCCTCAATCGTAAGAACATCGAAACCATTTTCTCCACTGACAGAAAAATCAGCTCCTTTTTGAGAAGTGCTAAGGACTCTGTTCATCTGGAAGAAAGAGGGGTTTATGACTGTGGCGACTGCGATCAAACGTACATAGGCCAAACAGGCAGACGCATAGCAGTGAGGATAAATGAACACTCTAATGCTGTGAAAGCAGGTGACAAGAAATCAGCCCTGGCTCAACATGCTAAAGCTTACTTGCATGTGATAGATTTCGACAAAACAAAAACTATTTGTCCTGTACAACAGCTCAAGCCACGTATTATCCGTGAATCTGTGGAAATTGAGAAACGGCCCGAATAACATGAACAAAAGAGATGATAGCCAGAGCCTCCCTCTTGCTTGAAACCTGCACTCATGCCTCGAAATGTAGTCCGTAGACCTATTCAGCCAAATCCCTCAGTGGGGGTGCAAATTTCAGATTCCATAATTCTAAGCACGAATAACATTTCAAAAGACTATAGCCGCTTTCGTTTACCTCGCCAGAGCAACCTGTCAGTTCGGAAAGTAAACCCGGTCAGTAGCAGGTTACTCAGGTTCGTTCGGCAACTATGCCAGAGTAACCCGGTTTTACAACCCGATCACCAAAAAAGTGACCTGCCTCGGGAGCAGGGTTAGTTCAGGTTATGGCGGAAAATACGAAACGATGTGAATTCGATAGGTGGTGTTTATAAGTTGCTATGGTTGATACGTGGATATTTTGGCGCAAAACATTGTTATTGAGTAGGCCTAGGCCTTGTGCTGCCATTTTAACAATCAACATTAACATGGTAAACGTTAATAACGTTGTTTATATATTTACGTTTAACTCTTGCTGTCACGGCATCCATTTGCAAACAAACCCACCTCCGAGTCGCTTTCATTTACTTGGGTTGAAAATGCTAACCTGGTGACGTAAAATCACGTGACATAACTGACTGCACGGGCTACTCTGGCGAGGTAAACGAAAGCGGCTAACCAATCAGGCCCTATGACAAGAAGCCGGACTAAAAAGGTTTCACTACAGTAAGCTGTGCTGTTTTGTTTCTCAATTGCCACCATCCGTATATATTTTTTCGATATGACATCGCCGCCCCGCACCTTTTCACGATATGACCTCGCCGCCCCGCACCTATTTTTGATATGACCTCGCCGCCCCGCACCTTCAGCCGAGGCTATATAAGGCGGGCGCTGCGTGCTTGCCAACCACTGTGACTCCAACCTCCGTAGAGTCACAGTCAACCTTGAAAATGTCTGACGTAGTACAGACGAAACGTCGGTGGAGGCCCAGGTTCTGCCCTGGTTCATCTTATTTTCGACGCGGTTTTACCCAAGATCCTTGTTTTTATCATATATATATACAGTAAGATCTCTCTTATCCGATGTTCCGTGTTAACCGAGCCGCCAAAAAAAAAATAAAAAATAAAAAATAAAGTTTTACATACGTAAATAAAACATAAAAATAATTACAGACGCCGCGCCGCACTTTTTTAAATGTACTCGCATACATTTGTAGGCATGCCTTACGAGTGAGTGCAAAGATGATAGATCGGCGATATATCTCGACTTTCGAGCAGTGTGCATCAGTGTACTGAGCGTATAGAGTTCAGTGGTCAGTGTGCGTCGGGCGCATCGCCGGTAAGCGTCAGTGCCACCCACTGAGCATATAGAGGTCAGTGTGCGTCGCGCGCCTGCGCGTGCGCATACGATCCAGCCATCTCACACACAGCTGTTCAAAGATGGTCGTTGTGGAACTAGAGCAATCATGTTTCAACCGATTCACGAAATTCGTAATCACGACGCAATTGAATTGTTATTCCTGGGCTTATCTTATTTCTTTCCCAGACTTATCTTGCGTCGTGAGCTTCAGCGCGGGCATAGTAGTGAGAGGTTTTCCCACATGAGAAAGAGAGCTAGGCCTAGGCCTATGTTTGCATTGTAGGCCTAGGCCTACTGCGTCGAGTTTAGGCCTAGGCCTAGGCCTAGGCATACGTTTTTATTACGACATGTAGGCCTAATTGTGTACGTGTGTTCGTGAGCTTGAATTACAAGCTATTAAATCATTTAGTATACCCTGTATGAAGTGTATCGTGTGTATTTTATGTTCCTTTATCCATTACATGTGTCATATATCATTTTACCACATCAGGCTATGCTACGAGAGCAAATAAACAATTGATCCGCGCCATCCGAGTTTTTCGCAAATCCGAGGTGCCCCCGGTCTCATCCAACTCGGATAAGAGAGATCTTACTGTATATATATGATGATTGATTGATTGATTAGTGTTTATGGTAAAGTAGAGTAGATGCAAAATAATAGTATGCCCTACTAGATTAAGAATTCATATAGAATAAAGAAAAATTGGATATAAAGCAATAATTGATATGATATTGTGATAAGAATTGCTAATGGCACAGAAAACAGCAATGATGTACAGTAGAATGTGTCTATAGTATATAATTGATATTTATATATGTGATGATTGATTGATTAGTGTTTATGTTAAAGTAAAGTAGATGCAAAATAATAGAATGCCCTACTAGATTAAGAATTCATAGGCTATAGAATAAAGAAAAGTTGGATATAAAGCAATATTGATGTGATATTGTGATGAGAATTGCTGATGGCACAGAAAACAGCAATTGGAGGATGTACAGCAGAATGTGTCTTATATACCTGCACAATCCAAGGAAGCGTGTAAGCACATATATATTATATATAGAAGTGTGTTACATCATTTCGGCTAAGGGAACATTTGAAAATTTTAAATTACAGTGCTTGTTTGTGGTTATAATCTAGATAATTTGTAAATATTATAATTATAATGATAAAATGAATTAACTGCAAATATTTACATGGAGAGGTAGTCATTGATGGAGTAAAAGCTGTTTGCTGTAAGATATGATTTCAACTAATGTTTAAAGGAAGACAGGGTGGGAGAGGTTTTGATGTGGTCAGGGAGCTTATTGTAGAGGGTGGAAGCTAGATATCCTCTATTCTAGACAACATATGTTGTCAAAATGTAGAGCGTACATTGTGACAACACAGGCCCTACACATTGCTGGCAGTAAGATTAGAGCAAGCCAGTTAGAATTAAACTGGCATAGAAATTCTTTCGTAGTTAGGCCTATCCCTTACCTAGGCCTACTCTAGTAACTGTAGCCTAGACCTACTGGTAATCTTTGACAAATGACTGCTAACCAACCACTACCTACATATATATCAAAGCTGGCTGCAAGCAACATCAACGGTTCATACTATTCATAATAGCACTCCTGAACAGCAGGAAAAAATGCAAGCAATTTCAATGGCAAATTGAAGGTCTTAAAGTTGGCATTGGAGAAGATAAGCAAACATCAAGATAAGAAAAAAGTGATAATGTCGGACTCAAAGACGGCAATTCAAGCCATTGCTAGTAAAAGAGGATGGATTATGAGGTGAAGTAGGCCTACTGCTGCTAAGACTATATTATGATACCAGAGAGGTAGTGCTGCAAGGATTCCAGCGCATTGTAAAGTGTATGGTAATTAGAAGGCAGATACCTGGCAAAGAAAGGCAGCAAAATGCCCCAAGTAGTCAAGAATCTGTCACATTCATCAATAAAGGGACTAAAGGCACATCTTAGCACAGCAACCAAGAGGGGAGTGCAAAAAGAGTGGATTAATTAAATAAATACGTATTTAGAGTCTACCCACTCAGTCATATTTAAATGATTTTCAGTGGGGGACAGTAAACCAAAGTGACCAAGCCAACTCTGTAGGCCCCGATAAAGGTAAAGGGAAAGAATTGCAAATGATAACTACTGGAAATTTCAAATGTCAAACATCATGGAAATAGACGAACAGCTACCGGTACTGCACAGTTTAGACTTCAAACGGGACATAATCTGCTTGGAAAGCACCTACATCGGATAGGAATCACCGATAGCAGTAGGTAGGCTTACTTGCAGTCTATGTGGGAGGGAAGAATAGAACAGAGAGCATGAGATGTTCAAGTCTTAAAGAAAAAATGGATGCCGTTTCACTTGGCATGAACTGACAATGAGGAAAAAAAGCCTGTCTCTAGCTCTATTGGAAAACCAGAAAATGCATGATGGCCCAGTAAGCCAAAAATGCGGGCAAATGAAAAGAAGATGATAACTATTCAACTACCAGTATTCATAATAATATCTTTGTTCTTCTAAGAGAGATGAAATATTTAGGGCCTATTAACTTTACCGTGCAGCTCTACTAGGAAAACGCTTTAGTCCCGCCATGTTGATGGATGAGCTTTTTTGTAAGTTTTTAGTTTGCGTAGGACCACTTTTCCTTTGCAAGTGCTTTTTGAATGCATTGTAGGTGATTGTTGTCAAGTTTCTATTGTTACTTGTTAATTGTTATTATAAACCTAAAAAATCTCATATTAAAACCTTTATTCTATGGATTCTGGCTCATTTTTTCTTTCAGAAAGCAATACATAACCATTACCTTAATGAACATGTAAAATATGAACGTTGTAGCCCCACCCGTTTGGTCAGAATCGGCCCAAATGTCACGAAAATATTGCACTAAAAATAAAAATCAATCGTAAAAGAATGATGTTCATGAGAAACATTTCTTCGATTGTACCCAAAAACAATACAGCTCTAAGTTCAGAGATTTCGAAGGTCCCCTACAATTTTCATCAAGATCGGATATATGCCGTTTGCCTGGTAGAGAGCGAACAAACAGACAAAAATACAAACAAAAAAACAAAACATTGGAGCTAAACTTTTTGAGGGGTCAGTAAAATTGAAGTCTTTGCTTCGTTCATCCAACTACTACTACTGGGTGTAATATGTGTGTGTGGGTGTGTGTATGAGTGCGGCTGTAATATGTAACTGTTTTCTCCCCCTGATACCTGCCGTGATTTGATATAAACTTAGTATAATATATTTAATGTATATTATGTAAATGTGTTATTGTATTCACTGTGTTTATTATATTGCACTTGTGTGACATATGCCCTGTTGCCAATAAAGATTACATACATACATACATACATACATACATACATACATACATACATACATACATACATACATACTGTATACATACATACATTCTAAGGTTGCCCATCGATATCGATATAATATATCGATTCAAACAATTTTTTTCGATTTTGATATTTTTTTTCTATATCGCGATATTTTATGAAAATTTCAAAGTACCAAAAATGCGTCAAAAACACGTAAAAAATATTCGTCATCGAGTATTTCTGCAGTATCTAGCCGACATCGCGTCTTCTGCTGCCTACAGTGCACTCGGCACGGCACGGTTCGAACTGGCATTCAATGGGCATGGCGATGAGAAGGCGCACATGTTGGGTTGGCATGGAAACTATATTTAAAAATTGGATGGAAAATACCGATGTATAGGTGGAACCAGTTAAGGTGGCGGTCGCCGAGGGATCGCAGCACTGTCGGCCACGCACTATGGCCACAGGATCGGCAATAAGTAAATAAAATAACTGTCTCTAAAACTGCTTTCGAAGAAAAACACGACTATTTTAAAGCCAAGCCTTGCCCAATATATCTTAAAAATAAAGTATTTGTGAAGTGTTCGAATAAAATCATGACATTTTGATGCTCCTAAACATTGACATCACATCTGGCGAGGTTGGCATTATAAACAGATGGAACTTTGGACACACCATTACCAACAAGGCAATAAACACTTTCGTAATCGTGATTACTTTAAATCATTATTTCGTTAAAATACTTACTGTGTGGGACTAACTACTTTATTCACATCGTATAAAATGTTGATATATGTGATAGCATAACACGATAACATGACCAAATACGGTAGTCCCTACCTAATGTCAGTTGTGTGTAAATTGTCAACGTTGGCATACATTCTCTGGCTTGACCTTGACGACCACCAGCTTATCTGGTTCCACCTATATATCGATATCGTTTGGCCATTTTTTTTTCGATATCGATAATGGATTTTCATATCGTTGGGCATCCCTAATACATACATATATACATACAAGTGCAGGGCCATGTACCTAATAATGCTGTGTTATTCTTATAAATGCTTAGCTAACGTACTAAAGTGTGAGTATCTTTCAGACACCATACAGCACAGAAAATATATGCCAGATATGTGGCCGTTGCTTGAAATCTAAACAAGATGTCAGGGTTCACATGACAAGGTCTCATAGCGGCGAGGAGAAGCCTTCTGTGAAACCCAAGCCTCCAGATGAAACGCAGCAAGTGGAAAGGTGTGTTCCAGTTGAAATATTTTCTTACATTAGGACCTTGGCCTTGTGGTAGGGGTCGAGGTAAAGAAGGGATAGTTGTTTATTTTTTGTTTATTCTTCTAGGCCTATTTTATTCTTTCAATTGCAAGCAATATGGGAAATCCGGTCATATTCTTGTCTCTTCAAAATGATTTGAAAGATAGTAGGTACTGTGCTCTATTAGGATGTAGCCTTAAGTACTGCAATGATTAAGGCTTATATTGTAGGTCCTAGTAAAGAATCTATTTTAAAGCTCAACACTCCCGCTTCCCCATTCCTTCATCAGCCGCAAAGCAACTGATGTCTATTTCTTTTGTGAATGTTAATTTGGACTGAATGCAAGCTCAAGATAGAAGTTTGAAGTAGTGCACCAGCTAACTAGCTTAACTAGCTAACAATTTTTTCCCCTAATTTTTTCTTGCTGATTTTGTTTATAAACAATGTCTAATGCTTTGTTTCGTATTCGTATTTCAGTAAACCGTTGAACAGCGAACATCTTTTGGTACGAAAGCGAGGTTATAACAAAGTTCATCACCGTGCTTGGACCATTAGTCTCGAAAGTAAAGGCTATGTTAAATGCCATTTTCAAAATTGCATTTTCATGGCACTTGACATTGGTGAAATGATCGAACATTACAGATACTGCAAAGGGGTAAGATATATGCATGTTTGCCATTGGGTATCAATCCGTATCATGCCCAAACTACGCCTATACATCGATAATATTTATTGTATTTTTATGTAGCCTATTTTATTTTATTTATTTATTTTTGAACACTTAGGTACAGTTAGCTGATGAATAAAGAACCACATCTAAATATTAGAGTTGCTGTATGATAATCATACTGGCTACGGCTCGCCTAAAAATAATTCGAATGGACTACTTTTTTATCACTGCTAAAAAACTAGATTCTCCCAGTACTCAAGCTGTCATTGGCGTCCAGCCGACCTGTTGACTGATAATACGTAACACATTGGATTTCAGGATTTCATTGTACCGTACTCTCCTGACGCAGCTAGAGAGCCTCTGTAGGTGCAGCTATAAAGCTGTCACTATGTACAATAATGAGTTCACAAAATATTTTTTTAAACACAATCATAATCATCATTCTTTATCCATTTCCATTTCCTGCTTCTGGCAGGTTCAGCTTGGGTTTAGCAACCACATTTTTCCACTTATTTCTATCCTCCCACAATTTTATCTCTTCCACATCTTCCCAACTCTCTCTCCTCTTGCCTTTAAGTTTCCTGCTATGGTATCATTCTACCTCTTCCTTGGCGTGCCTGGTCTTCTTTGTCCTTCTTCAGTCCTACACACAATAGGGAATGTTCCTTAACTTTTGTTATCACTCCACTACATTAAGGACTTCATTCAGTTCAGATTATATTAATCATATATTTTTATTATTAGATAAGATTTTCATTTGTAAAAGTAAGCTAAAAGTTGCACCAATAATAATGGCGGGAAAAACGAGCCATCACGTCACTGTTGGCTATTGTTATGAATCGGCCAATAAGGTAATGCCAAACAGTAAAAGTAGGCCTATTAACTTAACTGTGTAATCTAGAAGGCAGTAGTTAATTCAAAGACATTAAACTGATTTGCGCATTGGTCAACAAAGCTCTAGACCTAGATCTTGATGTCACGTGCTGTTTGCGCGGGAAATAAAACACTTCAAACTTTGTGTCAGTAGAATTTAAAATATTTACCTTAATTTGGTTTTAATTGCAGTAATAGTGTCTTGTAACAAAACAGGCCTCTCTGCTCCTGACAGTGACTTTAAAAAGCCACACATGGGTGCCAATGTAACAAAACCGGCTTTGCTACGCTCCCTAACAACGTACACGGCACACGGATTGTTAACCTAACAAAACAAGCCACTACCAGTTCAAAGAGTGGAAATAGAATCCTAAACCTACCTAATGTGTATGCTGAGATGGTTCAACCTAACTAAGGAATTTCTATCAACCATACACAAAACATAGACTCACCAATCCCACCAAAATTGAGTACCCCACTGCAATTCAGAAGAAACCTCACTGAAAGGAACTTATAGAATAATACTATAACTTGTGAATCAGTAATTATGAAGTAACAATGCAGTCTCAAATTCATAGATTGGGCTGTATTCTCCTTTCCAAGGTAGATGTTTCTCAATATGAGAAATACATAACATGTAGCCTACCTAACCAGTACTGATTTCTGTCTAGAGAATACATACATTTTTAATATTAGTAATTATGTTGTCAGATTGACAGCTTTGAATAATACCTTGAAGATAATTTTAGTGATATTAGGCCTAAACAGATAAGCAATTTTTAATTAAGTTGTTAAAATACTCATCACTCGTCAGCTCAAAGACATCTCATCCCTCCAGTATGCCGTGGAAGAACAGTCCGGCTTAATCCAATCCACACGCAATGACAATCCAGTCTCTCGTATTCTCTTGTGATCCGGTCTTGTCCTACCACGATAAATCCTTCCGTAGATCTTCTTGTTTTGAAGCTTTTAAATACCCGAACTTTAATTATCTTGATATTAAAGGGGTATTTAACCGCTAAACTCAAAAAATATATTTCATTCAGGCTAACTAGTAATGAATTTAGCAATTAACAGAAAAATTATTGGGGCCACCATGACCTCCCAAAAAATTGTCAAACATGACATTTTTCGAGCTAGGTCCCATCGGCAAAAATCTCCCACAAGAAATAACATGGGGACGATCTTTATGCCCCGTGACCTTGGAGGATTTTGATCCAAAAAAATATTGTCCATTATTGACGTACTCGGCAGCCTTTTCTGTAAATTCTCTATATTTTGTTTTGTAATTTGGGCAAGTAGTTCGGTCAAAATATGCTGATTACCAAGATGATTGTGGAATGCATATTTTTGCGTGTTTGAGGGTATATTTGGGCACAGTTTCAAGACACAATGTTATAAAGGGGCATTTTAGATTGATACTATGCTCTAGTATCTATAAGGCCAATACAAGCAGTAAGCGATTAGTTTAGCAAACCCAATTTTGAATTTGGATCAAACTAATAAAAATTCTGAAAAATTACAGAATAATTTCAAAGATTAAGGACTTGTATTTTCATAGCAATCATTGCTAAAAATAATTTTTTCTTTAAGGGTCTTTATTCTGGGAGCTCACTAATAGTCCCGAGTTAAACGCCGATTAATGAAATTTCCCAAGAAACCAATTTTTGCAATTTCGATCAATATAATTAAAAACTCTTTAATACGTTACAAGATACTATTTTTTAACGGTATTAAGTGTAATTGCTATGATCACGTTGTAAAATTTTTTTTTTTTTTTTTAATGTTATAACTTATAATTCTGTAGCTCACTTAATTAGTTCTTCATGAGTATAAATCGTTCCAATAATTCGAAGAAACCTTCATACGGTCAGATAGCACTTTGACAGATGTCCCGGCAATATGTAAACAACGCCATCTTTATTTTTAGTCGTAATCCAAACGATCTATTTTTGATCGATATCAATAGCCAATCACAGCTTGACTCATCGTTTCATTATGACGTCACGAATTCTCATCTTTAATGCCATGCGAGCGCAATGATCCGCCATTATGAAAAGTTTTGCAATCTTATTTCCCGGCGATATAAAACGAAGCATTTATATTTCTAATGGGGACTTTTAGATATTTATTATGTAGAATAATATTCATCAAACAGTTCTACGTCTTTTATTACTAGGACCCGTGCTCCCGTCCACTCTTTCATAAACTATGACATGTTCTAACTTCACTTTGGTAATGACGGTCGACCAAATATCGCTTCTTTTGATACGCAGATTCACTTCCCATCCGGTATTTTATTAATTCACTCGCAAATTGAAAGGTGAATGTCACCCCAACTTTTTTAAACGATAGAAATAGCTATCAAAGCTATTCTATTCCCGTCACTTGTATAATGATTGCATTGCAATATCACTGATCATAGCTCTCTTAACTTCACTGTTCACTCAACTCGTTGGCTTTGTAGACGCTCGACTCTCCGGTGTGCCAAAACTAGACGATCTTTTACTAGACCTAGCTTTTCCTATTATCGGCGGATAAAACACTTTGACTTAGACTTCACTTTGGCACGTTATTTAACCCGTATTTCCTATCGCGATATGGATTTCCTTAGGCTAACGCAACTTGACTTTCAAACTTCTGATATGCCTAAGCCGGCGCGCGTTTCAACGACACACAATTGCTAATCACACGTTACTTGATTCGCTGATAACTCTTACTTATTTTTGTAGGACTCACTGTAGCCCTCGTTGACGATGCAACTCTTATTTAACTTCACTATTAGAATCTCTCCTCCCTAGAGAGAGATTTATCCCGTAAAAACACAGCTTAGGCGGACTCTCCGCGAAACCAAAACCCAACACACCCAACCTGCCTCCTACAAGACTCCTGCAAGAACTGAGCTTCCTCTCCAAGATGGCTGATCAACCGGCGTCCAAATGACCAACAAATCGTTTTCAACCAATCACAGCTCAGTAAACTTGACCGTTGTGGCTGAAATGAGCAAACTCTCATGGCGCCATCCATGATTGCTCAAACAATCGTCATATCCCACTTAATGAATTTAAATGCCGTAATATTCAATAATAAATCTAGGAAACTAGATTTTTATTTAACAGAGGTAAAACTGAATCAAATCACAAGATTGTATAGTATTTTAGAACGGAATTTTATTGTGAATCTGAATAAATTATAGCCCAATCCATAAAAACAAAGATATTATTACATTTATATTAATTTCTCCAACAAAAAAGAGTTTGACCACTGGTAGACTCATTCCAACAACTAATACCAAAAAGACCCAAGTCCACTCGAGGGAAGTCGTACGGTTACAGTCTTTAAGTGTTTTTCTATCCATTTCTTACACCTACGTCAATATTTGGACTTGGTGAACATTCCCTATTTGGATGAGTGAAGCGAAGACTTCAATTTCACTGACCCCCAAAAAATTTAGCTCGGGTGTTTTTTTTCTTTTTTTTTCTGTCTGTTTGTTAACTCTCTACCAGGCAAACGGCATCCGATCTTGATGAAAATTGGAGGGGACCTTCGAAATCTCTAAACTTAGAGGTGTATTGTTTAATTTGTTTTTGGGTACAATCGGAGAAATATTTCTCATGAATATCGTACTTTTACGATTTTTTTTATTTAATTTTTTGTACGGAATCATCGGCTCCCTCGACTCGTAGCGTGCTCTTGATGCCTGTCTGAATTGTGCCCATTAAGTGACCACAAAAATAGCATTACAGCCTTCGGGCGTGAAATCACCTTTATCATATTTACTCGATTGTAGGACGCGCACAAGTGTAGATCATACCCTAGTTTTTTTAACCACTTAAGTGGCGAGTTGTTTTACGCTAGCCACCCCCATAGTGGCTACTTTATTTCACGGTCAAGGAGCGAAAGCGGAGCGGGCACGCGAGCTCTTTGACATCTCTAGTTCAATAAACAGAAACTTATAAATTTATCTCCTGTTGATTTTGCCTATGCAATTCAATGAATGAAAACCGAGATCTAGGCCCGCCTACGTAAGACCGCCTGCTTGTTACACGACAATAATCGCGTCATCATCTGAATAATCCCCCGCATTGAAATTACTCTGATTTCCAGAATACCAGACTCGCCGTCACTGTCTTTAACACTTCTACAACAGTATTACTATCATATTCACCTTCACTTTCAATATCACTGAAATGATTCTCACTACAAACTATCAATAATACCGTCAATATCAATAAACATTAAAAAACACGCCAACGAGATATTGACTGCATCTTTCCGCCCTAAAAAGGTGGAGTTTCTTCTGCCAACCAATGAAAAAATCTATTCACATGTAGCCAATGAGTAAACTAACACGGAGATTTTAAAGCCAGCGGGAATATTCAAACTCAAACACAGCTCATCACAGCCACTGTCGGAGCGTTTCAAAATGCGTATGACGTACCGTATTGTTCCGAATAAAGCACGACCTCGAATATAACACGACCCCCAATTTTTCAGAATCATTTCAAGAAAAAAGAAAAAAATCAAAGAAAATTAAAATGTACATGAAACCACTTACCCCAAAACATTTTGAACAATGTTCGGGCCTAGGCCTATGGTTTTTTCCAGGGTAGGGCCAAGCACAAGCTCACATGTCAACCACAGTTCACCAGTCTGATTCCTGGTCTTCAATGTTTACGTCGTGGGGGGGTGGGGGGTGGGGGGGGGGGTTATACTAGGCCCTAGTATCTATGGTCGTAGGCCTAGGCCTAGCTCCTTCGCAATCCCTTGCTGATTTGTAAGGCAGAGGAACCTTTCTTTTCCACGCGATCAGCAGTCTTCATTTGTTCATCTTGAGCCATTTCATCTTCTCCTTCATCACTCATTATTACGTTACGTAGACTCTTAGCTCTTAGCAACGTAGATAGACAACCCCGACAAACAAAATCTATGTAGGTCAAGCTAGGTCACGATGTGATCACGGCTAAGGATTCTGACGACTAGCAGACAGTTTCGCCCAAGGTTCGGCCGAGTTCAGTGGCTTCGAGTGGGTGGGCGGGGCGAAGCGCAGCAGACTATGCGCGGGAGTTGTATAGAGGCGTGGCCTATGTTCAGGCGCTATTTCAAATGCAAGCGCGCGGAAATAACGCGAGTGCTGTTTTTGAGATTGTATTTTCGGAAAAAAAACATCGCGCTATATTCGGAACAATACGGTAATATTACGTCCAGAGCGCTGCGGGGACAAACCTGTCATGACGAGATAACTCGTCATGGCCACTAAACTGGTTAAGGTGTCTAAAATCGAAAAACTGGTTTGCATGCAATTGTAGGTTGAGAGTTGAGACATAGCGGTAATGATTAGTGGACAGTTGGTAATGGTGCCTATTAACTAGTAGCCTAATCAGCATGAGAATAAGACTAGATAGACGAGTTCTAGAATCACATGTACCGTAAGCAAAGCATTAAAGGAGATAAATTGGCTGTCGTATGCTTGGCCATCCCAACGTGTGGGGACTGTGTACCTGTGGACTGCATTTCACAAGGCATTACTGCAGTTTCACACTTCTTCCTATAATCTTTTCCAATGGATAGTGAGTGCATATGTAGTCGATTTTGCAAATTGTCTATTATTAGCCTCCCTACAAATTTGTGTCGTTGTAATTTATTATTTACTTTCTCTGCAAAGAGTTATACCTGTACACTGACCTAGTCTAAGTGAATAAAGATATACTACTAGCTAGACTATTGTCCTTTGAATATCAGGTTAATTAAATGAATAGCAGACCTACACTAGTAAGTAAGTCCCACACATTGTCACATTTCAGGCAACCCTAGACAACCTCATTGTGTGTCCCCTGTGCCAAGGAGGAGTACTAAACAAAGAGAGGCTAAAGCTGCACATGCAAAAGTCACATCCCGAAGTTGCGGGCACTTCAAGAGTTTTACATCAACCTACATACATAGATGTAAATGATGTGGAAGACGTGGACGACAATACAAGTATCGGCAAGGCAATAAGTGATCCAAAGATGAGAATAAGTCAAGTTCCTTCCAAGTCTTATCTCAGTCCTAGACAGCGACTCGCTGGCAATGACTCTGGGATAAGATTATTTAAAGTAGAGAAGAGTAGTGGTAGTGAAACACTTGAGCAGCAGGCCAGACTGGCTGGCGATAGATTTAACTAAATGTTATCATTTGAGCCAACCACCGGTGATTTCCAGACAAAGTACTGTATAGCACGACTGCATTACTTTTAGACTGTGAACAAGTACACCATTGTTTGTAGTTTTTGTATTATATCCTAGATATGTTTTTAAACAGCCAACTGCACAGCTGTAGGTATTTACTTCAGTAACTTAACCATTGATTATTTAATTTATTTTCACTGTCAACACATAATAATGTGAATCAGTCACAACATTTAACAACATTAGCATTGTCAAAAACATATAATATAGAGTTCCTTACAAACTAGGTATAAAATATAACTATATATCTCTTCATATGCTCATAACTAGCATTATCAGATGGGCGGGTACAGGGGGGGACGGTGGGGCAATCGCCCCCCATGATTCTAAAAAAATAAAATATTTTAAATTATCACATAATATTATTTTGTTTTTTTGTGCAAACAGCGTAGCAAACGGCATATATTACAATACCTAGTATATTTAGTATTTAGATTTTTTAATTTCTGGGTTGTATTAAATATTAACAATTCCACCTTCGGGAGTGTTTCCCGACTATCCAAATCGAGAAATTACAATAGTATGTATGAAAGGCCACCTACGAAAGTATGAAAATCACGTAGGGCGATAGGGGAGGGAGTAAAGTTGTGGGGTGAAGTTGGATCGGGTTGTGATTGTGCACACTCAGTGCCGCCTAACGCGCATGACTCTTAGATATCACCTACGTACGCTGCCGCTTTTGGTGTGAGGGTGATATGCGCAAAATTGAGCCATGCCGTGATGTTGACAACGGCAGGGCACGGCCTGTTGTTGAGCTACAAGGGCTGCTTGGTTTCAGCACACGTGTATCCTGTGAATTGTAAGCTCGATATGATGACAAACCAAATTGATGCACATGAACTACCGGTACATTAATATTCAATACTATTCAGAAATAAAAAAATCCATCCCGACCGAGGTTCGAACCCGGGTCTTCCACATTCCTAGTAGGTGCCTTAACCAACTAGACCACCAAGACGGTAACTTTTTACCTTCTGAATTGTACTTCGAGAAATTTACATTGTTTCAGTATTGGTTGCATTCTGGCATTGAAGATGGGTCTCTCCATCTTGTTGTCTCCTGCCATCATTATGCATAATAATATGTATATAGTATTAGTAAGAATTAAACTTTGTTGCAGGTGGTTCCTAAAGATCCTTTTAACATAGAAGTATTAAATCAAGCGTCAGTTCCAAGACAAGGTTTGTATGAAAGAGAAACGCTTTCCATTAGCGATAATAGCCAAGGATACACAGAAACCGTGATCAAAAGTGAAATGGCGTCCTTGTTCTACGAAGCAGACGATCCAATGCCATTACTTTCCAACAGCCAGACTGACTTCATTCCCTCCGACTTGCAAGATGAAGAAAGTGGTATTTCGTTCACTATTTCAATGCCAAAGCTTCCAAAACAATATACTAGAACTAAGCCTATCCCAAATACCCACAAAAGTGACTTAAACTCTACAAACAAAATTCCTAATGACATTGAAGTTGAAAACAGTAGTGCAAGTTTATGTGAGTCTATCGTCCCACTTCGACATAGTGTTATTAAAGCTAATCCAGTTGTGTCTGCTGGCGGCATTACAAGACCTTTACCAATGACAAACGAGTGCATTCAGTTATTTAAAAATATACAACAATACAGTACCGGTAGTAAAACGCACAAAACAGACATTCAAAGTAATAAACAACAAAATTCCCCTCGGTCATCAAATAGCCTTTCTTCATCTCAAACCCTGATGAGCCATAATCTGAAGAGAAAACGGACCAGCGAGGAAGAACCGGAAAACTTATCCACCGGTATAAACGCAAAGCGTTGGAAAGAGCTCAGGTGCTACCAACCCGCTCGTCCATGTGCCCTCTTTGAGAACTTGAGCCAATCTGCGCGGCCTAGTAGGCCTAATAAGGATGTATCTGTGACGGAAGAGAGAAGTGTGATGATAGTTCCCGATATGGAATTGGAAAACATTGAAAATGTCAATACAAATACACAAACAGAGTTTTCGAGCTATGATCCAGTTTATTCTCCATACCAAAATACACTTAATGTAACAAATTCAACTGAAGACCCAAACAATGAATTACAAAGTTCCCAGAATGAATCAAGTTTGTCCCTAAATTCTAGTCTTGAATCTGAGACTTCAGATACGAGACAGACGATGCAGTTTGGTATCGATGAAACAAGTACAATACCACTGAACATTGCTGATTACACTGTAGAGGATATGATAACACCCGACAAGTCTGCATCGACTATGCACTTGATGAACAACGTGACCATATTCAAGAGCAACATTCATGGAGAGGTGCTTGTATTTCCACTAGATGATAATGTAACTCAGAATGAAGAAACTCTGCTTCAAGTTGATGAAGTAAATCCGGTTGAAGAAGCAAACATGTCTCAAACACTCTACAACGAAGAAGAGGCAATGTCAGCTGTCGACTTAAGTTGCCGGGGGAAAAAAGAAAAGAAAACGGAACCTTCGATTCCCATTGTTCAAGAGAGTGTTATTATGTCTCGTGTAGAATGCTTACAAAATCGAAACAAAACTTTACCACTTAAAAAGATTCTTCGGCTTTATGGAAACGTACCCGAAGCTGAGAAAGAGGTAGTTATAGAAGACAAAGAAGAAATGCATGAGTTATCAAGGTCAGAAGTACAAGCTCAACCTGTAAGGGGCACGTATGAATTATCCCAAGTAGTGCTACCTGCAAGTCGTGCAACTGTTCTGCCTTCTGTTCAGGATACAGACAAGTCTTTACAAAGACTCGCACGTCCGGCAGAAATCCAACCTGCTGTAGAAGATACACATGTGTTCTTACACAGAGAATTACCAGTCCTTCCTGCTGTTATACCTCTTCTATACAAGATGCACGTAAATCCTTACAAAAAGATGTTCAGATACTCCAGCAGAAATTGAACCTGTTGTAGAAGATCCACACGGTGTCTTTCAAAGAGAATTACCAGTCATTCCAGCAGATTTTGTCCCTTCTTTACAAGATGTACCTAAATCCTTGCAAATAGATGTTCTGATACATCCAGCAGAAATGCCACCAGCTGTAGAAGATATACAAGAGTTGTTACCAACAGAAGTACCAGCTTGTACTGTAAATGGCACGCCTGAGATGCCACAAGAAGATGTACCAGTATGTCATGATGTTTTTCGTCCTTCTGTAAGGGATGCCCCTAAGCTCGTACAAAGAATATTACCAGCACATCCGGTAGTTATTACTCGTTCTGTACGGAATATTCCTAAGCTAATAGAAAGAAAATTACCTACTCGCCCTGTAGAAATCCCACCTGCTGTAGAAGATACGCAAATGTTATCTCGAACAGAAACGCATCCACTTGATTCCACTTCCCCTACATCAGACATGATTCAAGAAGATGGTTTCATGTTGGCGACGGAGTCGTGCCCCCCCTCTTCTGTGGCTGAAGGCACCGTTCTCAGGACTGATAAAGAAATAGCTCACGGAGAATTTCAACCCGAGCAACATAACAATAAACACTCGGATAGAGACTGTGCTCTTAAAGTTACTGATATGGAAGAAAAAACATCTGGTTCTGCAGAGGACAGGCAGGCTTTTGGAACAGAGTTGTACACATTGGACTCTAAACCTAGTTACAACAATTCAGTCAATTTGCAAGAAGGTATTGTTGTTTTAGATGAACCAGATAAATTAGTTTCAGACAGTAGAGAAGTTTCTCATTTCAACGAATTTTATCCTCAGGTTTGTAGGAAACTGAAAGACATTGAAAATACATCTTTCAATGTGGAAAATCAAGTATCTAATACTGAGACTGAGTACAGAACTACTTTTGGTGTAGTGGATGATGACATGGCTATGCCTGGGGCAGATTTGTCCCTGACCAAAGCTAATGTCTTTGCGGCATCCCTTCAGGTAGATGGAAAGATACTTCAAGGTGAAGACATTCAGAATGAGCTCTCCATTGAAGGTAACACTCTGCCTGACATCCATGAGGTGTCGAGAACAGAACTGGAAAGCTGGCTATCCAACACGGACCAGGATGTTTTATCCGAGACTGATACCTACTCGGACGGTGCAGAGGGCTTGCTTCAAGTCGACGAAGATATCCAACAGAGTGAAGACAGCACGATGATTCCTCCATTCGAAGAAGTCCCTCAAACTGAGAATATATTCCATATTGAAGAAATCAATGCACCAAGTGCAGTGGATACTCATCATATAATTAATACTGATTGTTCCCACATCGGTTCTCTCTCAGATAATATTCAAAATGAAAATCTTTCCTCGAAAGTGGACAGCGTAAAGAAAATTGTTCGTGGTCGTGTAGAAGATGGGACCGTGCAAGTCGATGAAGACATACATCTCAGTGTAGGAGAAGAAATTATGCAACTCAATGAAGATTTCAATAATCAAGAAAATGTTTCATCAGTAGAAGAATGTTTGAAAGGCATCACACATATTTCTCACACCAGCAAAATCCAACATCGAGATGGGACTTCTCAAGACGATAAGCATGCTACTCCAACATACGATAGGCCTACTGTTCAAATTTTACCTGTATTGGGAACTATTGATACCAATAATGAAGAGACTTTACAGCTACAACATAAAGAAACTTCTCCACTTGTTGAATCGTGTCAGAGTCTGACAAGTTCACAAGACATACCTGTAGATGGTTTAGTCACAATGTCTGTTATGGATAAAATTATTACTGAGCAGTTGTTTTGCAGCAATGTGTGTTTAGACTCAAAGAAATCATTGGATGTTGACTCTAATGAATTGATTGGTGAGCCTAGTATTGAAGACAAGCCTAAGCGTCGAGGTAGGCCCTCAAAACGTGACCGTATGAGCATCAGCAAACAAGAAAATGACGTCGATAACATTACACAAGAACTGACTCCAGATGTCATCGAAACAGTTCCGGCAAATAATATTTCTGAATTAAATTCAACAACTTATAAAAGAGGAAGAGGTAGACCTAAGGGACCCGGGAAAATGAAACAGCATAGTAGTTTGGAAGATCTTATCCAAACTATTCCTGCTTTAGAAAAATTGGACAGTGACCATCTAAAAGGCATAAGTCCATCTCATAAACTCTTTGCAATCAGTGTAGCTGATGTACAAAATGAAGTTGATGTTAGTATAGGTGAAATAAATGACCCTGATATTAGAAAGAAGCCTAAACCCAGAGGAAGGCCCTTGAAAGCTGGCAGCGCTCATAGCCAAGGGAAAGAGACTTTGAACAATCAACCGGAGATCCTAGAACCTGGACCAATATTGACAAGTGAACTGAATGTAGCCGAACTCCTTGCAATCAGTGTAGCTGATGCACAAAATAAACTTGATGGTAGTATAGGTGAAATAAATGACCCTGATATTAGAAAGAAGCCTAAACCCAGAGGAAGGCCCTTGAAAGCTGGCAGCGCTCATAGCCGAGGGAAAGAGACTTTGAACAATCAACCTCAGACACTAGAACCTGAACCAACATTGACAAGTGAACTGAATGTAGCCGAACTCCTTGCAATCAGTGTAGCTGATGCACAAAATAAACTTGATGGTAGTATAGGTGAAATAAATGACCCTGATATTAGAAAGAAGCCAAAACCCAGGGGAAGACCCTTGAAAGCTGGCAGCACTCATAGCCGAGGGAAAGAGACTTTGAACAATCAACCACAGACCCTAGAATCTGGACCAACATTGACAAGTGAACTGAATGCAGCCGAACTCCTTGCAATCAGTGTAGCTGATGCACAAAATAAACTTGATGGTAGTATAGGTGAAATAAATGACCTTGATATTAGAAAGAAGCCTAAACCCAGAGGAAGGCCCTTGAAAGCTGGCAGCACTCATAGCCGAGGGAAAGAGACTTTGAACAATCAACCACAGACACTAGAACCTGAACCAACATTGACAAGTGAACTGAATGCAGTCGAATCTGTTGGTATTAATAATTCCAAAGGGAAAGAATCAAGGAACAGCCCTTTGCTTGATGAGCCTTTACTAGTTGCATCACTTTCCGATGTTGAATACCCCAGGAAGAGCCTTAGCAGAGTGCCAATGTTTTGTGAAAGTCAGACCGATTCTGTTATTGACAGGTTGAGCAGTGAACCGTTGAAATATTTTCACAAACTGGATGCAACCAGCTTAGCTGATGTGCCTAATTACGTTCCACACAATATATCTGAAAGTTCTGGAGAAATTCAGCAGGAAGTCGAGTCCAAGCCCCGTGACAGGACGTCCAAAGCAGGCCGTTCGGGTGGAACCGGAAGAGAAAGTATTAGCTCTAATGCAAAGCTTGAAACTGCTGGTATATCCCCAAGTCTTCCGGAACCTGTTGAAACAATCTTAGAAAGTGAAATGGTAGGAAATAAAGTGGTTCGAAAAAGAGGTAGACCTAAAAAGAAAGATAAGGATCTTGCATCTACTAACGACGGCAATATGGAGAGCCACATGATCAGGGTATTACAATCTGTTAATGAAATGTCTGTCAGTGGACAGCTAAACAGTGTGGACAGTAGCAACAATCCTGACACCTCCAATTCAGAAGAAGCACAAAATGTATTTGACGTTCCTTGTGTGAAACCAGTTGGAGGCAAGCCCCGATCCAGAGGCAGGCCTTCAAAAGAAAGTCTCAGTCGTGGACGTAGAGGAAGGGGAGCTGGTCGCTCTGATGGGAAGTTTGAAGTTAGTGTAATTGCACCTGGCCTGGTAACGTCACCTGAACCAGTATTGAGTACCGAATCCGAATTCCTAGGTACCGGTACAACTACTTGTAAACGAGATTTTAAAGCAGAAGAAACGAGAAATGATAACTTCTTGCCGGAGTGTGAAACAGAAACATCAATAACAAATTCTTCTGTTGACAAAACTTTGGTATCAAAACTTAATGGTACAAGTAAAGATGTAGAGTCAAATTTATTGAAGAGTGTTAAAATTTTAACGTCTCCACGTGACACTATGTATGACACTGGTTTAGAAGAGGCTAGACAAAATGTTTTGAGCAATCCTCAACTGCAATTTTCCCAATCAAGCATTTGGAGCAAAGATGTTTTGGAAAGCCCTGAGGAAAGCATTGTCACTAATACTGAGTTGGTTAGCTTAAACTATAATACTAAACAAAGTAATCTACAAATGTCACAAGAAAAACTTGTGGAGGAGACTCCATTGGACAATTCGGATCAAAACATTAAGTGTGATGCTCGACTGGAAACTTCTGATCAACATAGTTCGAAGCGAGCTAGGATGTCTGTTAATGAAATTGAAAGTCCTGCTTCTGAAACTAATGTAAGAAAAAGTGGTCGTCAACGGAAACGGGTGAAATACGACGAAAACTGGTTCAGTGAAAATGAACTAGGAAATTATGATGAACAAAGCTTGAAGGAAGACAAATATAGGGATACATATATTTCAGATGGTACAGAAAGCGATGAAGGAAAACGAAAGCCAACAAGGGCTCGAGGTAAGGGCAAAGGTAGAGGCAGGGGCAGAGGAAGGGGTAAGACAAAAACTATTGCCGAAGAAATGCCAGACGTTGATGAGAATACTATGCCTGCGGACAATGCTGAAGAACCAATACCAACAGATGAACCCACTCTGGCAAACGTCTTGGATGATAACGACGCAGAAGATGAAACGGTGCTTAATTCAAACGATGTAAGTAAATTACCTTTGAAGAAAAGGCGAAAGAAACGGCCATTATCGAAAAAAATCCACCGGAGAGGAATGAAAACCAAGAACAACGCTGCCCTACCGCTGTGCAAAGAAAACTCGGAGGACGATTACATTTCGAGCTTGCCTCTGAACGCAATTGTTCAATGTGGAAAATGTGGTGTGGAAATGACTGTCAAAGCATTCATAGTTCACAATAAATCAAAACACTCTGCTCTTGGCTGGGTCATGGGACAACCTGAAGTGGTAAGTAGTCGAACTATTCATTATCTATTCCATTTTAGTTGTAGAATTTATTTAATCATCATCATTATCTGTTGCCACGTCCAACTGTGCTTTGGGTCGGCATTGAAGATAGGCCTCCCCATCACTCTTCTTCTGTCCTGCCACCACATTCCAGTCTCCTCCTCGCTGAACCACATCTTTTCTCACACTATTGTTGTTGTGGTCTGCCCCTTGGTCTCCTATGGTAATCATGCTCTTTCCATCCTTTTGACATGTCCAAACCATTCTTATCTTCTCTCTCCAATTCGCTCCATTAAATTCCTCACGCCTATTTATCTCGGATATCCTCTTTCCTTTTTCGGTCCCCCCCCCCCCCCCCCAATACAAATATATAATCCTAGTGAGGCTACCTAGGCATATACCTACTACTTCCTAAGACTGCATGTTGTCAGCATGTGTGTAGCTCACATAGGCCCCTATTATAATATTTTTTATTTTCCAATTTTTTTAAAATCCAACCCAACCTGTAATTGAACCCGTGTCTTCCACTTTCCTGGTGGAACCCGTTCTAGTAGTGGACAATGAAGTTCCAATTGTAACCCTACTCAGTAATATAGAACCTATTTTTTTTTGTTTTTTTTTTTCCAGGTGTTACAGTTAATAAATACATTTACCTTGTTTAAAATTTAAATGTGATTTGCAGGATTTGAGTGATTATGCAAACGTACGACTGATTCTTAGTAAAGCATACAAGGCGAAAGCTAAGAAGAATATTAAGTGTGAAATATGTGGTGCTGTGAAGAAGAGCATCAGTGGCTTTGTCAGTCATTTGGAGTCTGTTTGTGGAAAAAGCGAAGAGGTAAGGAGGGCTAACATTGATCATACAGTAACAGTTCATACCGCTAGCTTTGCTACCTACTTCTGGTATGTTTACTTATAGACGGTATATGTAATAAGTGCATTTTTGCTTAATCATTCAGTAAATCTTGTAGAGCTGCCCAATGTTGTTTAGTTCAAAATGTTTAAGAAACTCTTCTAAAGATATTTAAACATATCCTTATCCAAATACTACCTCCTTTGAGTAGTTAACCTTGAGATAAAGCTCTGTTCTAAGTAAGATACATAAACAGAGAGGCTACAAGCATACCAAATTCGGCCTCTATATTTTGTTGTGGTTTGATCGAGAGGATGGAAGGCAAAATTGATTCTTAATTTGCAGGCAAAAGTGCTTTTTAATTTCTGTCACAAATTATTTAAGTTAGGGCCTTATACCCGAAGTGTATGAAGTTTAAACTATGGTTGTGCTTCAACATCGATGTTGGAAGTTATTTTGGTCATTTTTAGGCATTTTCCCAGTGTATTTCTTCTGAACTCCTAGCTTGACTAGCCTAAATATAATATGTATTATTTAATTTAGTTAACATAATTTGGCCATAATGTAACCAATTAAAGTTACTAATCATTATCATGCTACTTCTTTTAGGAACGTGAGGCGATGAGAGTGACCTGCGAGTTCTGTAACCGCGTAATGATGCGCTCAAGTTTAGTAGTTCACATGGGAACTCACCATCGGGGTCCAGATCCCATCAAACAACGAACTGGAGAAATCGAACTGTTCCCTGAAAATTTTGAACCGAAGCTGAAGAAAAGAGCTGCTGCAGAAAAGTAAGAAAACCTGGTACTTTTTAGCATATGAAATATTGTAAACCTCCCATTCCCATCAAGTGTTAAAAAGTAAACTGGTTATCTGGGAGTGTGAAGTAAAACACTCTAAAACAGTGTACCGGTACCACGAAGAGATCTGAAATCAAGAACACTCTAGGGATGTACGAACATTCAAAATTCAAACTTTTTGTAAGTTAGAGTGTTTGTTTTTACTAATTTGTAGAGGTGTGCAGGCATCCATTATTTGACATGTAAAAAATGGTTCTCAGTTTACAGATACATTTTTTTTTATTGGATGGTGGAGGGGCCGGTCCAGAAGTGACATACTTTCTTGGTGGAGGTGTCGGTCCAGACTTGCCACTATTTTACCTATTTTAACTGTTCGATATCCCCAAATTTGGTTCAAAATTTTTGTGAAGTTCGAAGTTTGATTTTCATATCTATGAAAGTTTGAGTTTGATGCAAAGCTAGTGGGTTCACACAACCCTATTACACCCCCATTCTCATAGCTGGGTGAAGTACTATTTAACGAACCTATCTTCACTCGTACCCCAAGCAGAGCACAATTTCTCTGCTGCAATCGCTCTGATCACGTGGACCGACTACAGCATCACTCGCTCCATCATAATGAGGTTTGTGTGGCTCCTTGGTCCAGTGGTTAGTGTTCCTGCTTCCCTCTCCCCTCCCCAGCCTAGTTCTACCATTAATCTAACACTAATACATATTTTGTTTGATATTTCTATTTTCAGGGCAGAAACTCGCCTGTTAGAATTCATACGCGATGATAAAGCATCAATTTTTGAATTCCCTGTGGAGGAAAGTTTAGCTGATTCACCAAATGAAGCAGCGGTGAGTTGAACTCTTATTACGTAGGAGTACTGGCTTATCCAGGAATTCATAAAGGGGGGGGGGGGTTAACCAATTAATTCATGGATGTACCGAAGGGTAAGTGGGGGGTCCAAGCCCCCCGGGAAAAAATCTCCTTCAAGGTAATTTTGGTGAAAATCTGTGCGTTTTAAAGCATCACCAACTTTTTATCAACTAAAATCCTGTTTTTAATCTAAAAGTGTTCTCTTTCAAGGTCATTTTGGTGAAAATATGTGCATTTTAAAGTATCACAATCCTACTAAAATCCTTTTTTGGTCAGATGGTAATTTGCCTTCAGTATTGTGAAACAACAGTTATTCTATATTCTCCATTGAAACGTTAAAGAGCACTTTCACACTTTTTTTGGCAGGGGGGTGGGGGGTTGTCCCCTTGGTTACTCGGTTACTCCTTTGCGTAGACATATCCACCATTAGACTGTTGGCTTGGTCAACATCTAGGCATTATGATGAGACCTGCAACTTGGCTTGCACCTCCTTGGCATATTCGTCGTTGGAACTGCAAAACCTCCTATCAGCACTTTTTCTGGAAACATGTATTTTTAGCTCGTTGGCAGTATGTTATTCCTAGGCATCTATGTGTGATCACATGATCCATTCTGACCAATGGAAATGCGTTTAAATAGTGGTTTATTAAACCTCCTATCAGAGTGGGCTTGAAAAGTGACTGCAAAACCTCCTATGAGTAAAAGGAATGAAGGACGCTGTTTCTGTAGGCAGAGTTTTGCCAGTATGTTTTTATACAATTACTGATTGTTAATCATACTCTCATAGCAATTATAGAAAGCCAAAATAAAGTATTTGTTATCTTATATAAAGATAAGTCGAATAAACAACGAAATATCAAAGCAAAATCTATGTTTATCTTGGCATTCTGATAGGTGTTTTTGCAATGTCTGAAATTTTGTAATGTTTTTGCAGACATTTGCAGATAGGAGGTATCGTTTTTTTGTGTCTCCTGAACAATTTCAGAAAACACTGATAGGAGGTTTTGCAGTTTCAACGATGTATGGTTCTTTTGTGTCCCTAGCGGTAGTGAGAAGGGAGAGAGAGCACATGACTCAAACAACATGGCAACAACGCTCGTGAGCTGGGAGCCAAGACACCATTGAATATTTCCAAAGTCAATAGGCCTATATATGTTTAACTTTTGTTTTTTACTAGGCGACTATGACGTTAATATGTTGGTGCCTACTTTAGACAGAAATTACAAAAGTGACTACACTGAGGATCGAACCTGGGACCTTAGCTGTCCGGGCTATGATCTTACCAACTGAGCTACGCAGACACCAATTTAATTCTGTCTAATTCTTGGTCTATTTAGTATTTATACATTGTCAGTGTTCTCCCCAGGCCCAGACCGCCGGGCAGGGCCGCCCGGCAAATATTTAAAAAAAAAAAATTTATTTTTATTTTTTTTTTTTTTTATCAAACGTTTTGAGAATTTAATAAACTCTAACCGTCCACAAAACGTTTAAACGTCCCATCCCTAAACTGCAGCACAGATTGTAAACGAAATCGTGGAGGAATGCATTTGAACAAAACACATAAGTTGGCAAAATGGCAATCATCGCTATGATCGTGAACATTCACAGCACACAAGGACACACACAAGTGAACAATTTTAGCAATTTTCTAATTTTATTGATTGCTAGAGTAGGATTCAGCCTAGATTGAACGACCTTCAAAGTTGCATTTGTTTAAATCGGCATAACCAACACAGAAAAAATACAATTGCTAGCATTATTTTTCTACTCCGAGCGCTGCGTGCGTGTGGCGAGGTGACGAACTAGGTGTATATCAACAGACCATTCCAAACGTAGGAGGTGTTGGAGGTTATGTTTCATCAGGATACTGTCATTGCGTGTTATGTTTTGTCACTGAGTTGTTTTGGATATTAAAATATTATTGCTATTTTATTTTAATCAACACAATTCTATTTGCATAAAAATTGAACTAGGCCCTAGGGCAGGGTTGCCACCAAGAAAAAATAAAAATCCTGTTTGAGCAGATCAAAAATCCTTAGAAATCCTTAAATGAAACACCCAAATCCTTAAAAATCCTTAAAATGCCTAAATGTACCAATTTCGATACGATATCGATATATCATAATGTAATTGTTGTAAAAAAGATTGAATATATAATTTTTTTATAGAGTAGGTAGGCCTATTTTTAATAAATAACTTTTTTTTAAAATGTATTAAGTATGAGTCTACCCACTCAGTTATATAACTGATTTTCAGTGGGGGACAGTAAATCAAAGGCGACCAAGTCAACCTGTAGGCCCTGAATCAATCGGGGAAAAAAATGATTCGAGGCCAAATAGGGTTGATAGAATTATAAGGTATCACCATAAATGCATATTTTTACGATCTCACAATCGCGTTTTATGACCCGGCACCTCCACCATATGCACCAGCCAGGTTAATTTAATTTAACCTACTTCCCGGCACCTCCAGCAAAATTCCGAAATTTTGCATTTTTGGTGTAAATTTTGATATTTATACATCGAAAATATTCCCACTTATCAATATCGCATTGAAATATAGATTTTTTGACCAGCCCTAGTTAAAAACGGCGTAAAACAATTTTTTTTTTTTTTTTTTTTTTTTTTTTAATCCGTAAATTGGACTCGAAATCCGTGTATCCGTTTTGCACCCTCAAAATCCGTTAAAACGGATAAAATCCGTAAAAACGGCAACCCTGCCCTAGGGCAAGGATACTATTGTACACTCCGTTCTAGCCTAGCCTAGGTCCAGGCCTAGTCTATGCAATTTCTCTTTGGGGCTTGGGGGGGGGGGGGGGGCAAAAGCCTAGGCCTAGCTTCAATATGCAGCCTAGGCTAGCTAGATCTAGTCCTACATTGATAAAACAGGGAAATTCTTGTGATATGTGTTCAATTTGGGGAAACTAGGCCTAGCCTAGGGCTACGCGTAGCCTAGCATCGGCCCAACCCAGGTAGTGTAGGCCTAGGCCTAGTATTTATAGCCCTCTACCCCCCAAAAGGAATATTAAAAGTATTTTTTTCTAAAAGCCTTAGGTCTATAACCGTTGTCTTGTACGTATTTACTGTTTAGGTACCTAGGCCCTACCTAATTGGTTGGCTTACTAGACTGTTTTTCCCCCGCGGTCCCTAGTAGTGCATGGCTTAGTGGCAAAGATCTACTTAACTTCAAAGACCTACTCATTTAATCAATACTTAGGCTAGGCCTACATAACATTAAAATATTATTAATTAATAATCAGTCAAGCCCAGAACTCAGAAGAGCAACCAAGTAAAGAAATTAGTCAGAAACAATATTAAAGCAGACATCGTACGCTAGGGCCTATCTGTGCTGTCCAGACGACAGGCCTTTAGTAATATTTTAGCTGATTGTATGAAAGTGGTATTGGGAAGATTGCTCATTGGTCAATAAAATAAAACCATTTTTGTCAACTGTGAAAATGAATAATGACTTGACATTTTGTTTGTTATTTATTACTTTCAATGAATTTGATTGTCCAGATTACATAAAATTAATCTTGTAAACAATAATTTAGTATTCTTATTTAATAATGCACCGTGTATAATTCATTAATTTTTTTAAAGGTACATTTTCAATTAGACCTCCAATTTTGTTCTGGTGGTTCACATGAAAAATGGCCGCGGAACAGTGTCAAAAGGTCATTCAAAGTTGTGTGATTCCTACTCTAGGACGAATTTTAAAGTAATAAAAATGAAGTCATCAAAAATCAAATACAACAATGTTTCAAGTTGTAGTAATTGTAAACCTACAAATCTTAGATTAAACAATTTAAAAGAGGACTACAGTAATTCACACAGCGTACATTACAAAGGAGAAAATAGGCTTAGACTATGACTTCAAATTTGAAATGTTCATACCACTAAACCAACTAAAGTAAGCTACTTTAAAAGGGCTTCGAAAACCTCTAAAACTCACCAAATCGAATCTAGGATCTCAAATATTTTCAGGGGGTAAGCCCCCGGACCCCCACTATTTTTGGGCCCTACCCGGCAATGTTTATGGAATACCCAGTGAACATTTTTTTCTGGGGAGAACACTGCATTGTTAATAACGTGTGTAGGGCATGCTTCAATATATTCCTTAATCACATCCCAAAAACGCTACACGTTCTTCTTTCCTTGTATGCTGATGATACGGCACTATAGACTTCTTTTTTCGTCTAGACACCATAAAACGACACTGAGAACTAACCTACAAAAGGATCAAGAAACGCTTTGCAAAATGGAAATTCAAAATTTACGACACCAAAACTTCTGCCATCCTCTTCACGAGACGACGACCAACTTTAAAACCCACCATTATTACAAACGAAACTCCTATTCCCTGGTCGAGCTTTGTCAAATACGTTACGAACACATTAACTTTAAAGTGCAACAATCACACGCAGCCATGTCATCAGTATTTACCCTGTTTAACAAAACATCATCCCTCAGTGAAAACAACAAGTTACTAATGTATAAAATGCTTAGAGACCAATTATTACTTACGCTTCCCCAGTATGGAGCAATACGTGTGCCACAAACCTCAAGAAACTGCAAATAGTGCAAAATAAGTGTCTTAGAATAACAGGCAACTTGCCTCGCTGGGTGCCAATATTTGTTATACAGAACGTTTTAAAATACCTAAAATCCAAGACTTGGTTTTTAAACTTACAGAAAAATTCTACATCCAGTGCCACAACTATACCTACAATGAACTAATTTTCTCCTTGGGCAATTATTCAATCTTTCACCATCATTTCAAAAAGTATAAACATAAAATGCCTTAACACATTTTATTGTGAATTTATGTTTTGTTAACTATCTATATCTAAGCTTGCCTTAATACCTTAATTTCTATCTTTACCTATTACCTGCCTTAAAAATATCTCAAGTTGTTATGTTTGCAGCAGGTTTTTTCCCCATTTTTCCCTGTTATATTTACATTTTTTTTGGAGTACCTATCTCTATATCTAAGTAAATTTGTGTAACATTAATTTAAAGTCGAAAGTTAAGGGGCGTGCTCCCAGGTATTTCTTGTATAATTTATTATTGTGTAATGTCAACAACTGTAAAATAAAGAATTTGTTTGTTTAAAAAAAGGGCAGATTAGACTGCCTTTTAGACTACATACAAAATTAACTGGAGAAATGCTTACCATCTCTTTTAACCCTAGAGTTGGGAGGATATATGATGTTTAATTTTGGTTTTATAGTAGGCAACTATGACGTTAATATGTTAGTAGGTACTTTAGGCAGAAATTAAAAAAGTGACTATACCTGGGATTGAAAAGGCAGTCTAATCTGCCCTACACACGTTATTAACAATGTATAAACAGACCAAGAATTAGACAGAATTAAATTGGTGGCTGCATTGGTGCCTCGTCCTGTATCTGTGTTGTCTTTGTTTTTGCCTCCCGCTATAGGCTAAGTTTGCTCCCAAACATAGATCTTGAGCAAGACACCTTGTGACCTATCTCTGACTACTCAAGCGGGAAATACGAATTACAAGCTTTGGGCAGTTTTCAACCAATTATTGATATTTCAATTATCAATAATGACTTTCCATTATCGAAATTTTATCCAATGGATTATCAATCGCACAATCGATATTATCAATTATCGTGTGCATCCTACAAAATACACTCTTTCAACTACAAATAATATTTAATTGACATTCACCCGGGTGTGGTTCTAGCCCCAAAAAATGGGGGAGGCCCAACTATAAAATCTGGAATGACCTTGGGAGAGATCATCCCAGAATTGCCCCGCAGGCTTTTTTTTAAAAATTTGCCTTCTTAGAATGTGTATTTTTGACTCTATGGAAATTCTGGATATTTCTAAGGTGTATTTATGACACTATACTCGTAGGCCCTATTTAATGTTTTTTTTTTTGCATTTGCATTTGCAATCACAAAAACAACAAAAATGGGAAAATGGGGCTCAAAGTAAAGAAATTCTTTCAATGTGCAAGTAAAAAATATGTTTTTTATGAGCTTATTTGTATTATCTGGAACTCATGTAATACTACAAGGATGATCTGAAAAATTATTTGATGAAAGAGGAAAAAAATTAAGAGGATTCAAGGGCCTAGTCGGACCGCCCGTAGAAAGGCGCCTGCATTCACCATAATTTACTTGCACCCTAATGTATGTTTGCTTCCAACAGAAAATGCTCTACTGGAAAACTGGGGGCGTTCCAAAAGTCAACAATCTTGTGGTGTCCCGGTTTAGAGGCCTAATTAAAAGGGACGGCATTTCTAAGTGTCGCAATGACGGCTGTGATTTTGCAACCTCTGATTTGACCATCATGTTACAACACTTCGTTGAATGTCCATTTATACCACCAATCGTAAGTTTCAAACGGAGAATTATTAAACTTTTTGTCTTCTTTCTGTTGTGGTTTGCCGTTAGGTAAGCTATCCCTATCTCTTTAACCCATTGGAGTACTATTTTCCTACAAAAAAAACTTCCCTATAAATTCTATTTAATTTGCAGACATTTTTCTGCAGCATAGTGTCCCAGGTGAAACGTAGTTATAAAGTAGGGCTGGGCAAAAAAATCGATATTTCGATATGATATCGATAATTGGAAAAAATTTCAAAATCGATATTTGATTTCATATCGAAATATCGAAATTTACACAAAAAATGCTCAATTTCAAAATTTTGGTGGAGGTGCCGGGTAGGTAGTCTAAATTAAATCACCCTGGCTGGTTGTGCATTTGCTGGAGGTGCTGGGTCATAAAACGTGATTGTGAGATCGTAAATAGGTCTATGGTGACACCTTATTAACCCTATTTGGCCAAAATTATGAAAAAATAACACTCTTAAAAAAAATTGAAATTTTTATTTTTTTATTTTTTTTTACAAACAATTACATTTCGATATATCGATATCATATCAAAAATTTTTCGTTTGATATCGATAATTGAATGATATGTCATAGCCCAGCCCTATTATAAAGCCATTTGAAGAGAAAATCCAAACATGTTTGTTGTGTGAAATAAATAACACTTTAGTGAAGCAGTACCAACATTTTTAATTGTGTTATGTCACATGAAAAATTAATATAGTCTGTTCAAAATCAAAGTTTTCAAATATGGGGGGTAAACTTTAGACATCCCAAAATCACATGAATTTAATTATTTTTTTCAAATCATTGTTTTAGGAAATAGATAGCCTATATATAGTTGCATTTAAAAAAATTAAGTTCATGACACATACTTTTTTTTTAGAAGTAGCCTACAGTCAGGTCTAGAATTAGTTCATTTTTTGCAAGTACTATTTCCACATTGATTTTAGTTACATTTTTTATAATGTTATGTTTTATGGAAAACCTCCACAGTGAAGTACAATATTGTGAAACTTTTTTATGCATAACTTGCAACAAAATTGATCATTACATGTAATTTTAAAGAGTACAGTCTGGTAAAATAAAAATGAAGGATTATTGGCAAAAAATAATGCAACGAGTCAGTCTCGTCGTAGTACTCCAATGGGTTAATCACTCTCTTAAAATTTCTGAAGTACTACGGTAGGTCTACTTCATCAATGCTTCAATGAGCTTCTGTAATGATTATTTACCAGACAAGTCTGCTTTCATTAGTGGCTTGACAGCTTTTGCTTTATGTGAACTTACAAAAACTTGCAATTAGTGTTTAGAAAGAGATCTTCTCCAAATCATGCCCAACTTATTTCCTTAAAACTATATTTGCCTCATTATCTCTTTCAGATTGAGATTTTAAATCAAAACAAATAATTAAAGGGTGTTATGTGTCAACAATAAAAATAGGCTATATGCAACATAGTTATTTGTCACTGGTGTAAATATAAAACATGAACTTACGAATTAAACAATTATACATTAACCAAATTAATTACACAGAATATTAATATTTTTCATAAGAACATACATTTCATTTAAAAACTACATAGGCAAAGCCCACATTACAATTAGTTGTTTAAATACTTTGTCTGCATGTGTGTGCAGTGTATGCTTATGTCTGTGTGTTTGTGTTTGTTGGTGTGAGTGTGCATGCACTTATGTCTGTACTCTGTATGTAGGCCTACATAATATTAATATGTGTTAGGGGTCAACAATGGTGCTGTGTAAGCAACATTTAAATGTTGCTAGTTAGTAGTTACCTTAATAAAATATTCACTGATTCTTAGAAACATGTGATGTATGTTGTATGAAAATTAAGTCAATCAAGAATTTTACAAACAAAACCCAGAGGCCTAGGCCGAAACTGCAATCTTCTGCCTACTACACGTGGCATGCTAATCCTTTTGCTATCACAATGACTTGGATATTCCTATGATACGCAATATTTCATTCCATGCACTTCAGTTTCACAAATCTTTTTTGTACATTTACAAGGACTTTAATCTTAGTAAAATAAATAAATAAATTCGTATTTAGAGTCTACCCACTCAGTCATATAATTGATTTTCAGTGGGGGACATTAAACCAAAGCGACCAAGCCAACCCTGTAGGCCCCGGCATAATCGGTTAATCGGTTGTAATGCTTCCCACACCATACCGGTGTACGGTATTCAATTTGGGGCCTCATGAGAGATGCATACAATATAGTTGAATCCTTGCCGTTGAGAATTGATGTAGGCAGTAGATTCTCGTGGGGCCAAGAAGTTTAACCCTGTAAGTGCCAGGCTAAAAACATACATTTTGTAGTCTTTATTGAAAAGTGACTTTAAAGCCAAAGTTATGGTCCGATCATTGGATGAGCGAAGCGAGCGTAGCGAGCCAAGCGAAGATTCCATTTCACTACACTGGAGAAAAAATCCGGAATGTTTTTTTTCTGTATTTTTGTGTTTGTCAGCACGATTCCGGCTAAACCGATACTCCATTTGCGATGAAATTTTATGGAGGCCTTCGAAATCTCTGAACTTAGAACTGCCACGTTTTTGAGCGCAATCAAAAAATTATTTCTCATGAAAATCGCAATTTTACGTTTTTTTTCGATTTTTTGAAAATGTATTTTACTTATAACACCATCATGCTTTATCCGATTTTAATGATTTTTTCACAGAACCTTAATTTTATGAATTAAGATATCCGTGTAAAATTTGAGCGCAATCGAAAAATTATTTTTCATGAAAATATAAATTTTGTGGGTTTTTTCTTTTTTAAAACAATTTTTTACTTATAACACCTACATGCTTTATCCTATTGTAATAATTTTTTCACAGAACCTTAATTTTATGAATTTATATATTCGTGTGAAATTTGAGCGCATTCGAATAATTATTTCTTAAAAAAATCGCAATTTTTCGATTTTTTCTTTTTTTTAAAATTAGTACGATTAATTTAAGAAAATTAAAAATTTAACTTTATTTTTTATTTAATTTAATTTAATTAAAAAAAAATCTTCAACTTAGTAATAATTTTTTCACAGAACAACAGAAAATCCGCATAACACATGGCAGCTCAATGCACCAATTACGCTCATCCAACAACGTGACGGGACTTAAGCGTTTTCCTAGTAAAATTACATACATAAAAATCTTTGGCATTAACTGAACAATGCAAAAATTTGCAAAAATTGATTTCAAATGTTTTGAATTATAGCCTAATTGTTTTTTATTTATTTTTTCCAATTATTTTTCAATTTCACTGGCAATTTCCCATGAAATTACCTATCTGGATCACCAATTTTATACCTCTTAAACTATTGTCCTGTATGACAACATTTTTACACAAACAAATTCAAAGAAATTCAGTAAAAATCAAAAGAATTGTGAATTTTATAGTACCCTACTATATATTTATAATATATGTCAGCTCAACAAAATTTTGGTTATTAACTTATTTTAAAGTGAAGTGCCAGTGTCAATTTTTTTTACCTTTTAAATTATGCGCGTTTCACATAGGCCTCAGTACTCAACTACGCTTCTAGATAGCGATACTAATCATACTTCGAAAGGTTGACAAAATAAATGCTGGCACTTCGCGCGACAATTTCAACATCTATATTATCAACGTTTGCACTACTCGGGTTAAATTCATCATCGTCACCATCATTATCCATCGCCATTTCCTGCTTCTGGCAGGGTCAGCTTGGGTTTAAATTATCGAGTCCTAATTGTGTCAATGTGCTTGTTGTGTGTGTTCATTGGAATATGAACAGTATGGAGACAGAGCAAGTGGAAAGGAATTGATTATCATCATCATTATCTGTTGCCACGTCTAACTATGTCGGGTTGAGTGGTGGTTTTACACCATTATCTAGGGCATGAAACTGTAGATACTAAGCTTGCCAGTCTGAGTGTTTCTTCCTCATTGTCTTCCTCCTTCCTCTCCACCAATTTACTCCCCTCTCTTGTGTCCTCCCACAGTGATTATAAAGACTACGTAATTAAATACAAGACTTAAATTATCCGCTTCAGTATCTAGTGTGACTAAATGGTTGATATTGCAGTGCCTCATAAAGTGAAAATGGCATGGTTGTTGCTTGGTCAAATCTTCCTAAAAATTGGTGAAAAATGGTAGTAGTTCTAAAAAAAAAAATCGGCATGTTTATGCTTTTACAATAGAACACATGTGTTCTAATTGTGATGCATCTTTTATCTGCCTGGTAGCTCTTATGCTTAAATGTGTTCTGTTGTAAAAGTAGTAATAATTTCTAGAATTGTTCTTTGTATTAAATACATAGAAGAGTTTTTATCCAGTTTTCTGTTACAAACAAAAGCTTCTTAAAGCACAGAAAAAAAGTATGTAGGCTATGCCAAATAATCTTAAGTAACCTTGGCCTATTTATAACGTAAACTTGTAAAGTATGCCTTATGAACATGACATGTGAATACTTGTGACTGGGAAATATAATAATCTTCCTGTAAAACATAATATTGTCGGTGAAGTGGCAATACCGCGTAAGTGATGTTTGAGGCATTGTTGAGGAGACTAAAACACGTAACAATTCAGCCTATACCGCCAACAGAAGAACTTCTATTTCTATTCTTCTTCTAAACATGCATTGTTGATGGAATTGTGATTCAATTTGCTGTTTTATCTTCAAAGTAACAATGCACAATAATTAAATACATACACGGTTTATGCAGGTGTTTTCCGCGTACCTTTGCGGTGTTACGGCCATAAGTTACATGTTAAACAGTCAGCTGATGGGCGGCCTAGGCTTGCTATTCTTCCTTGCTGGATTGTTATGCACACACATCCACTATTCTGTGACAAGCCTGGTCATGCTATCTATGGGGATTTTTGTGAACTTCTAGGCCTTGTTTACAAGCAGGCTCTGTGAAGAAATTGCACGTAAACGATCCCAAAACATCGGAATTCCCAGCTGTTACTTCTCATTTTATGAAAGTCAATTCATTGATTAAACGTCAACCATACAGCATTTTTCTACTTGGTGTAGGGCAAATAACTAATCTATTATTATTTGTTAATAAGAAAGTAGGCCTACCCTAGGCTTAATATTCAAGCCCTAACCAATATTTGATTATAAGTAGGACAAACCAGCTACTGTCTAAATGTTGAATAGCTACTGTACCACAATAAAATACAGTATCTAGACCTACTATTTATTAATGGTTAATTTGGTACAAATAAGAAATGTAATAGGAAATTCTGGTAAAAAAAGAAGAATTGGGCCTGTTTGTATTGTGTATGAAGCACCACTCAGTAACTGAGTGAAGCCTTGACATTTAATCATTTCACAATATACACATTCACAAATCACATTAGCACCAACTGTAATTGGTATAAGAATCTAGTGGTACAAGATTTGAGATTGCTTGTTGTTACCTCTAGCACTTTGACAGCACAACTGACAGCTGGGTCATGACTGGGTAGCATGGGTGGGATGGAAGATGCGCGGTATTTCCACAGCCTTCTCAAGCCTCTTTTTCATACGCGGCTTTAATATAAGCTCTTTTAAGCCTGTCTATTGGTCCATGTCAAACCAATACGAACTAAACGGCGCCAAATGAATTCACGATATCGAAACAACAACAAAGTGAATTTGGTCAAAAAAGTCACTTCAGCGGTATTGCCACTTCAACGACTATATGTTATTTAATATGTAGGCTTACAATGTGGGCATATGTTTGTTTACAACAATGCCTATGTAACACACGTTTGGGAACATACCGCTTTGTATTGGGAAGGCAATCCTAGCTGTATCGTGCATAAAGGATATGTCCTGTCTTCAGCTGACACTTAGTTCACTCATCTCAGTCTACAACCTACCGTGTTCAAGTTAGGCTGGTGTTGCTATAACTTTGTTTGTATAGAACAGCTCATCAGAAGGTAGTGAGGAACTTAGTACCAGTGAAGACAGATGACAATGTAAATCCACCTTTAAGTAGGCATATTTTCTCTCAACCAATGATATTTAACATCTATAGTAGGTTAGATCCCCAGTCTCCAATATGTTCGTACAGGCGCGAGCGTAGCAAATTGAAGCACCAATCTGACCTATTCAAGATGGCGATTTGGTGTTTCAATTTATGCTTGACTTTATGTTTATCTTTATATGTGTTTAAGTATTTTCTGGATTGTTTTGATATGGTTTTAGCTAGTGCAGCATGGGAATGCACAAACAGAAACAATAAGAAGTTATTGCATAAGGATATCTAGAGGTATGGCGTACCAGTTTGGGGTAGTACGACACATTTAGGAGATATATTTAAAATCCAAAAGAAGGCTGTCCGTGTAATTGCGGGATTAGGCATCAGAGAATCCTGTGTAAATTACTTCAAAAAATTAGAAATACTTACAGTACCTTGTATTTATGTATATGAATTGTTAAAACTCATTGCTAAACATCGGATAGAAGCTTCAGTAAATAAAAATATGCATGGACATGACACTAGGAATAAAGAAAAATATTATGTAGAAAGATGCAACTTGACAAGGAGCCAAAAAGGGTCTCACAGGAGAGCCCTAACATTTTTTAATTGCTTACCCGAGAATATTCGAGCAGAAAAAGAAAACGTAGACAAATTCCTCCGAATAACTCAACAGTACCTGAAGAAAAATGCTTTCTACTCAATTTCTGATTTTCAAAAGGGGGAAACAGTCAAAGATACTAGTGGGGCATAGTAGGATAAATCAGGTTCACTAGAAAATGGTAAAATGATAGTCAAGCAATAGTATGTGATAGGATATTTATTTTAGATGTATAATTTACATTTTATCAGACAACAGGTTTTATCATGTAGGATGGTGAATTGCAGTTACCATGCAGAGTTTTGTGTATATACTTTCTACTATATCCTGTGATTGATGATTTTAAGTTAAGTGCATAGTGATATGAAAATGTGTATTTGTGGACTGAATCAATTATTATGTGTGTGATATGAATGTAAATGTAAATTTTTAATTTAATTTTAAGTTACTGACATGTAAAATACCCCGAACACGCTGTGCAAGGGGTCAGCTTTACAAAAATAAATACAATACAATACAATACAATCATTTGGTGTTAATGGCTAATATGCTCACCTGTCGACCTGATAGCTATCTTGAAAAATATTTGTGCTATAAACTGCTCCCATCTACTTTAACATCACTGACCTATTCAAGATGGCTTCTAATTGTCACTCCAGTGGACCAATGACTGGGGATCTAGCTTACTACAGATGTTAAATATCATTGGTCTCAACAGATCACTCGTTCAGACTTTGTGTCCACAGCTCTGCTTGGCAGCTCATTAATTTGTAATTATTGGCACCATAGTTTGAGCATAAGTAAGGAATTAAAGTTAATAGCATTTCCTGGACAAAATGTAAAGAAAACTACAAATTTTAAAATACTACCAGTAACATTTCATTATTAATAATAGCAGACAAATACAAAAAATTAGGCTATACACTATAATAAATTAATAATTGATGGTTTTTAGTCAATAAATGTTACTTATCTCTAATAAAAAGTGTGTTATTTTATTCTAAATCTCAATGTAAAAATATTTTTAAAAATTGCACCATGATAGTAATAAACTAACTACACTATTTAAAAAATCACAAATGTGTAAATTAAAAAAATTAAAATAGTTTGAGTTAGATGCTAACTACTAATTAGTACTACCTAATTAGAATATGCAAAATAAATCAATGCTAGCACCACCCTTGTAGGCCTAGATGTTGTGATCAGGAATCTGTTCTGGTTGAATTGTATAGATTCTTAGCGTTCCACCACTGCCACTACACCAAAACTCCACGACTAATGTTACCGGCATATCTAACTGCTGAAGATTAAGCTAATGGGAATGTTGGCTTAAATACAACCATGAAAATGTAAACTGTAAGTGCCAAGTATATTTCTTACAATGTACCTAAATATTTGTATTCCCCTTAAACTATTTACAGTTGATCAAATAAATAATACATATTAATGTTTGACAAACCAACTAAAAACCAAATCATTGATGATTGATAATAGATGATACAGATATCTGTTTATATCCATTTTAACAACCCTTGTTTATTAATGAAGTTCTAAAAGCAACCTAAACTATTAAAAAGGGTAAGTTAATGTTACTGTCCTAAATTTTGTCTTGCAGCAGCTATTAAAAAAAATGATTACGTAGATACATTAGTTTATGAAACGTGCCTAAAGCTGATGGTAAATCAACATTAAACAATAAATAATCTAATCTCAAAAGTCGTATGTGGCTCTAATGTAAACAGTAACACATTCTATATGTATCTGGTTTGCAACACTTCTGTACATAATTTGTGGTATTAATTGTACTTTGTACCGGTTAATAGCCACACTCTTCACTCGAAATGGATCCGTGGACTCAGCCTTGCGATCACCAACAGAACGCACAGAAGGTTGTAGGAGACACCAGTCGAGACTCAACACTGATGAAGACCCAACCCTTGCCAGAGACTGAGAAGACAGTTCTGGAACCAGATTCCAGGCGGATGAGTGTGGAATTACCAAATGGACAGCGAATTAGCTTCCAGCTTACTCAACCTACAGACCTGTACCATCCACATGCAACATTGCCGGTACTAAATGATGAATTTTCATCACCATTAGCAGCAGCTAATCCATCCACTAGTGGCAGCTATGTACAACGCAACCACAAGAGAATGAAGAGCAAGGCAAGGGTGGCAAAAGTATGTGTCTCAACACATCCACAAAGTAGTCTCGGGAATGAGGCAGATACTTGTACGGCAAAGAATCTGGGACACAGTTCAAATGTAGAAGCTCCTAATGTTATGGGGGTAAACAATTGGCATGTGACGCCGGCTCACGCGCCAACAAAGGAAACATTCAATCACATAGACCTAGCCTCAGTACAATTTGAGAATGATGCACTTTTAACCCCCATAATTAACACGGACGAACCTCCAGGTATTCTTGATGATCCAACTCCTATTATTAGCAGGTTGTCCATGGTTCTCTCTCAAGAGAATCCTCTTGAGGCCCTGATACCATCCTGGCGTGAGGTATTCCAGCCAAGAGTACCCGCCAGTGCAACAATACCATTCACTCATGCCACTTGCCATTCACAAGTACCAGCCAGTGCAACGATACCATTCTCGCATGCCACTTGCCATTCGCAAGTACCAGCCAGTGCAACGATACCATCCTCGCATGCCACTTGCCATTCGCAAGTACCAGCCAGTGCAATGATACCATTTCTCGATGCCACTTGCCATTCGCAAGTACCAGCCAGTGCAATGATACCATTCACTCATGCCACTTGCCATTCGCAAGTACCAGCCAGCAATTCAACACCATCCTGGTGTACAATAGACAAACCACAACTACCAGCTAGTACTATATCATCTTCAAATGTCATTAGCCTGCCAGTGCTACCCAGGCCATATGGCAGCCACAACTACCAACCTGCACCATATTACCACCCTGGCATGCCATATGACAGCCAGAATAGCCAACATCCTCATGTCCATTCGTCATCACAATGCTGATACATTTTTGCGTAGCTAGTGTGCTCATGTGTAATTTATGTTGTTGAGATGCATGTTCCAATCAATATTATACAGTATCTGTAATCTGTAGCCTCTATACCTAATGAATAATGACAGTTGAAATTAACCCTGGTTTAATAGGGATTTGAACTGTAGCAAATCATTCCTATGGATATTTACTAGCAGTTTGTTTGATTTGCGGGTGGAACATATTTACAAGTTATTCTTATAGGGAAATGAGTGTAATCAGGGAAATGTTTGTAAATATATGGAGGAAACATGCTTGGGTGCAAATCTGTTTTGTCTTCCAACTATAAACAATGACACCGTTGGATACTGATCCTGGCAAGTGACAACATCCTAATAATTATAAAAAATAATTGCTTGGGACATTTTGCTACGTCAAATATAGACTATTGTTTTAACGTTTCAGCCCAACTGTGTGGACTATCCACAGAAAACAAGTAATTAAACTAAAAAGCTTACAAAAATATAAGACAAGACAATGCACTAGGTAGAAAAACATGTACACAATGTCACAAATGAGAATTTCTGGTACGTATGCGGTCACTCCGGCAAACTCTACTTACGGTACTTGGGACTGATCCAGTTCCTGGTCAGTAGGATTTGGCTTACCTATTTTTGTAAGTTTGTACATGTATAATTACTTTTTTTTAAAGGATAGTTCACTTAGTTATTTTTTGAAACGTTAAAACAATCAAATATATTCGACGTGTCAAAAATATCCCGAGCAATTACTTTTTATGATAATATTTCAGTCCGTGAAAGCCTTAAATTTGAAGACATCGTAATTGTCATACATTACATTATTATATGGAATGGACACTGAACAATGAACATACCATCAGAACAGTTCTTTGACAACACTGTAGTGAATATTATCTGTGTTTAATTGCAGAATACTTCATTGTTTTCGTGAGAGAGTAACATTCTGGAATTTTATTAGATAGTACTTCTACGTTTACTTGTGAATTGTAATATTCTTGACTGTCGAACTGCAATTCTGACCTTAATTTATAAGATAGAACATAAACTTTTAGTAAATTTATTTATTATTATATTTTGTTTCCGTTGCCTAAATTGTGTACTTGTTTACATACTCTGATAAATATGGTTTGTGTTTCTCGAGTTCATTTCGTATGTATGTAGTCGATTACGTAAGGAAATGTGTCAGGTTTTAAAAAAATAGACAGAATTGAATAAGTTTTCTTCATAGCTCAGTTGGCTAGATCATCCACCTGGTCAGCAGGGGTCCCGGGTTCAATCCCTGGCAGAAGCATTTCAGTCTCTAAAATACCATCATTTGTACTTAGAATAAATTTCTCGTAAATATGGTCTGAAATCTCAATTTTTTGTTCTCATTGTGGTTGCTACTACTAGTTGACTGCTTATTAAAATAGATTTCATGCGAGATGTTTTATAAGATGAACATTTATTTACGCACGTTTGATAATTTTAGATGAATACTTTTTTGTAGTATGTTTAGAATTTTATGGCTCTTAATTGAGATTTAATAGCAAATGTCAAATGTGTAGCCTTGGTAACGTAATATGATTTTAATGTTCTTTTTATGTTTAGTTTCGTAGCTAGCATAATTATTTTGTACCATGCTGGGCTCAAAATTAACAGCAGCTTTTAGGCTACTAGTTCTGTGTTTTGTTTTAGACAGTTTCAAAATTACATTTTACATTTTATTATGAAGTATATTTGCGACACAAAAATATTTAACTAAAGTCTTCCCAGGCTTTCGAAAGAGCTTGTCCACTGACAATTGTGCTATCTAACAATAATTTTACAAATATTGCTGTATTTGAATCTTAAAGAGGTGCCCAGAACTTAGATTCCTCTGATATCATGTGATACCATATGATTTAGAGTAAATGTTTAAATTCTAAGTACTGTCCTTATAGTACAGGCACAGATAATATATTACACTTGGGGCTATAGACACTCTTACTAATGGTTACCATTAGCAGTTAAATTGTCCTAAAGTGTATTTTGTTTGATTTGATACTAATAATGTATGGTACAAAGATGAGAACAAATCATAGAAATTAATGGGTCCTACTGGTATCAATGTAATGTATCTTTTACCAAGAGCAAGATTAATAAAAAACACTTTTCTATTCACTGGTGAAGGCGGCTTTGCATGTTTGTGAGTACCTTGGTGCATGCGTGGTAGTGTAGTGTGTGTGTGTGTGTCGCTAGATTAGATTAAGTCCATGGAGTGTTATGCAGCAGAACATGGCATGAACATGAAGATCACAAGATTAATATTTTACGTACATGGATTCATATTGATATTTTATTAGGCATTAGTTGAGCACTGATGAGCCCAGACTAGTGTAGTGTGTGTCCAGAGATGGGCAAAATACCCAAGAAAATGTATTTGAAATACAAAATACTTCAAAACTCAGTATTTTCAAATACAAGATACAAATACATTGGCAAATATGTATACTATTGTATTTTGAAAATACTCAAAATACAAAGTACATTACAAAAATCATCATTCGTAGGCTAAATTAGTAAATCAATAATGTGAATAAACATAGTAGTACATTTCAACATAATTCAGGCCTATACTACCCTATTTCAATTGTAGACCTTCATATTATTTGTGATTATGTGGGTGATTATGGTGACTGATTATAAATTTAAAAAATATTGTTTATGTAAAAATGGCTATTTCACAGGGCCCTTATTGTGATTTTAGGACACAGGACAACATGTCTATGTTTGTTATATACTATTATAATAACTAGGAAAACGCTTAAGTCCCGCCGCGTTGTTGGATGAGCGTAATATTGGTGCATTGAGCTGCCATTGTGTTATGCGGATTTTCTGTTGTTCTGTGAAAAAATTATTACTAAGTCAAAGATTTTTTTTAAATTAAATTAAATAAAATTAAAAATTAACTTAATTTTTTTATTAATCGTAATTTTAAAAAAAGAAAAAAATCGTAAAATTGCGATTTTCATAAGAAATAATTATTCGATTGCGCTCAAATTTTACACGAATATATTAATTCATAAAATTAAGGTTCTGTGAAAAAATCATTACAATAGGATAAAGCATGTAGTTGTTATAAGTCAAAGAATTGTTTTAAAAAAGAAAAAAAAATGTAAAATTTCGATTTTCATGAGCAATAGTTTTTCGATTGCGCTCAAATTTCACAAGAATATCTTAATTCATGAAATTAAGGTTCTGTGAAAAAATCATTAAAATCGGATTAAGCATGTAGGTGTTATAAGTCGAAGAAATTTTTTAAAAATCGAAAAAAATCGTAAAATTGCGATTTTTATGAGAAAAAATTTTTCGATTGCGCTCAAAAACGTGGCAGTTCTAAGTTCAGAGATTTCGAAGGCCTCCATAAAATTTCATCACAATTGGAGTGTCGGTTTAGCCGGAATCGTGTTAACAAACACACAATAATACAAACAGAAAAAAAAAGAAAAAAAAAGAAAGAAAAACATTCCGGATTTTTTTCTCCAGTGTAGTAAAATGGAATCTTCGCTTCGCTTGCTACGCTCGCTACGCTCATCCAATAACAATAATTATTTGTTAATAAACACTGATAAATGCAAACATTTTAACATGACCCAATAAGGCTAATGGATGCTCTGTCAAACCCAGCTTCAATGTGGAATGCAAGGGTTTATTCTGGAACGCTTTTCAATGATTATTTCCCCCCTAAAGATTGTACTAGGAAAACGCTCAGTTGGACGCGTGTTGAGCGAGCACCGGTACGTGCAACATGACCCGAGTACGACATTCCCATAAGGCCCGCCACCACAGTGAAGGCCTAACTGGATATTGACATTGTACACATAAACTATTCCAACATCTCTGCATTGTACTAATTCACGACATGCCTTCTAAAGTGTATCTTTGTATCTTCACTGCCTCCTTTATTTTTTAACATCATTTTTCGAATTATGATTACCAATAAGTCTTTAAGGTCTTGACCGATTTAGCTGAAAATTTGGAAAATAGGAGAGAATGTTGTACTTAATGACCCTGTTAAATTTCATAACGATCGGTACATTTTTTTTTTATTTATTTATTTATTTATTTTTTATTACCAACGATCGGATTTTGTTCAAAAACTATACAGCAACCCGCCTAGGTGGTATGTACATGTGTGCAAAATTTCAGGTCGATCAGAGAAACGGTGCGACCTGTATCGAAGCAGTAACAGAAAAAAAAAAAAAAAAAAAAACAGACATTCGAGCCATAAGAGTCAAGTGGAGACGCTCGCTACGCTCGCTCAAAAATTTTAGATGGTTGCTGAGGAAGGATATGCGGATATCTATCGGAGTAAATTTTAATAATTTGCTATATTACTTTTTTTTTTAACTCAATAGCCTACATGTGCCATATAGAGACAATTGGTAGAACTTTGCCAAGCCTTTATAGGAAACATGATCTTGAAATGTGGAAATGTTGTCAGATAGAGACATAAGCAAGCATATTTCTCGATTTGGTTAATCGGGAAACACTCCCGTAGGTGTAATAGTTATTATTTACTACAATTCAGAAATTTAAAAAAAGTCCGGACTTCTGAATTGTAATAAATAATATAAGCAAGCATGTCCTTCCTGAACAATATCATAAGTTTTAAATTGTTTGAGTGAAAATAAGAGGTTCAAAAATGGTCCAGAATGTATTTGAAATTTGCTGGATTTGGCTACCAAGCGATTAACATTGTTAAAGAAGTTAGCCCAAACTCATCCAACTGCCCTAATTTTGGCTACTTGGGAAATCCTAATTTTACATTGAAAAATGCTGAATTGTTATTGAAACTAGTACTTTTTAAGGCCAAATTCTTAGGATTTCTCATCCAATGCATGTAATGTATTTTGAGTATTTTGAAAAATACTAGGAAAACGCTTAAGTCCCGCGGCGTTGTTGGATGAGCGTAATTATTGGTGTATTGAGCTGCCATGTGTTATGCGGATTTTCTGTTGTTCTGTGAAAAAATCATTACTGTTGAAGATTTTTTTTAAATTAATTTAAATTAAATAAAAAATAAACTTTAATTTTTATTTTTTTTAGTTAATCGAAATTTAAAAAAAGAAAAAAATCGTAAAATTGCGATTTTCATGAGAAATAATTATTCGATTAAGCTCAAATTTCACACGAATATATTTATTCATAAAATTAAGGTTCTGTGAAAAAATCATTACAATCGGATAAAGCATGTAGGTGTTATAAGTCAAAGAATTGTTTTAAAAAAGAAAAAAAACGTAAAATTTTGATTTTAATTTTCGATTGCGCTCGAATTTCACACGAATATCTTAATTCATAACATTAAGGTTCTGTGAAAAAACCATTACATTCGGATATATCATGTAGTTGTTATAAGTCGAAGAAATGTTTAAAAATAAAAATAAAATCGTAAAATTGCGATTTTAATGAGAAATAATTTTTCGATTGCGCTCAAAAACGTGGCAGTTCTAAGTTCAGAGATTTCGAAGGCCTCCATAAAATTTCATCGCAATTGGAGTATCGGTTTAGCCGGAATCGTGCGGACAAACACACAAAAATACAAAAAAAAAGAAAAAGAAAAAAAAAACATTCCGGATTTTTTTCTCCAGTGTAGTGAAATGAAATCTTCGCTTCGCTCGCTACGCTCATCCAACAAAGATACTTCAAAGTTGAGTTTTTTGAAATACTAGATACAAATACTTTTTAACACAGTATTTGAAATACAAAATACAAATGAATTTAAAATATGTATTTCAAATACTACCTACATGTATTTGAAATACTGACCATCTCTGTGTGTGTTGCTAGATTAGATTGAGTGCATGGAGTGTTATGCAGCAGAACATGGCATGAACATGAAGATCACAAGATTAATATTTTACGTACATGGATTCAAATTGATATTTTATTAGGTATCTGTTGAGCACTCGTGAGCCCAGACTAGTTACATATGGACAAATTAAGTTATGCTTCCTAGTTGCAATATGGAAAAAATATCCCTTTTAAAATACTTTCAAAGTAGTAATATCTTAACCCCATATTGAAAACTAATGATAACACTTTTATTTTCTATTTTGAGGATGCCATAAATGCAAGTGTGTCAACTGAACACAAGATGATTTTTGAATATTTAACCCCTTTTTTGTCTTACATTCTTATCTTACAAGTTACATTTATTTATTTATTTATTTATTTTTTAGTATTTTTAATTATTTATTTACATATAATATATAAATATATTTTGGTATTTGCTTGGATTCCAAGTACTAACTAAGCTCTTGATACTCTTGATTATAGTACCTTTAAACTCAATAGGAATGTGGTGGTAGCCCGAAATTTGGGTCGGGCTCCGACTTTACGTTCCTGGGCCGAGTTGAACTTGGGCGTTCGAAAATGAGATGCCGAAAGTTGTTTGAAGCATCTAACAGGTGATGCTCGGAAACAAAGACCACACTTTGTAAAGTCTCATTTGCGATCGTCCCAACACCCATTTAGCGTAACTATTCATAGTTGTGCCAATATGTATAGTTGACTCAATAGTGCTAGCGCCATTAATCGGGCTAAAATACGGTGTGTGATACCGAATATAGGACGTGAATCAACCAGGAGTTGCCGACACTAATTTAATAGCCTGAGCCCGGCCCAAAGTTAAAACTGTGACCGTCACAATTCACTTAATTTATGTTTGCAAACTTTTTCATAATATTGCATAAAAATTTTCCCATGATTTCAATAATTAAGAGTAGTTGCTGAGGCTAGTGCCAATGCAAGTTTAAGCACTCAGGTTTCTGTTTTGTTTTGTTTTTTTTTTAGATAAATTACTAGGAAAACGCTTAAGTCCCGCCGCGTTGTTGGATGAGCGTAATTGGTGCATTGAGCTGCATTGTGTTACGCGGATTTTCTGTTGTTCTGTGAAAAAATCATTTTAGTCGTAGATTTTTTTAAATTAAATTAAATAAAATTAAAAATTAACTTAATTTTTTTATAAATCGTAATTTTTACGTAATTTTAAAAAAAGAAAAAAATCGTAAAATTGCAATTTTCATAAGAAATAATTATTCGATTGCGCTCAAATTTAACACGAGTATATTAATTCATGAAATTAAGGTTCTATGAAAAAATCATTACAATAGGATAAAGCATGTAGGTGTTAAAAGTCAAAGAATTGTTTTAAAAAAGAAAAAACCCGTAAAAATTCGATTTTCATGAGAAATAGTTTTTCGATGACGCTCAAATTTCACACGAATATCTTAATTCATAAAATCAAGGTTCTGTTAAAAAATCATTACAATCGGATAAAGCATGTAAGTGTTATAAGTCGAAGAAATTTTTTAAAAATCGAAAAAAATCGTAAAATTGCGTTTTTTATAAGAAAAAAATTTCCGATTGCGCTCAAAAACGTGGCAGTTCTAAGTTCAGAGATTTCGAAGGCCTCCATAAAATTTCATCGCAATCGGAGTATTGGTTTAGCCGGAATCGTGTTAACAAACACACAAAAATACAAAAAAAAAGAAAGAAAAAAAAAAAAAACATTCCGGATTTTTTTCTCCAGTGTAGTGAAATGGAATCTTCGCTTCGCTCGCTACGCTCATCCAATATATTACTAGGAAAACGCTTAAGTCCCGCCGCGTTGTTGGATGAGCGTAATTGGTGCATTGAGCTGCATTGAGTTACGCGGATTTTCTGTTGTTCTGTGAAAAAATCATTACTTATTCGAAGATTTTTTTAAAATTAAATTAAATTAAATTAAAAATTAACTTAATTTTTTTAATAAATCGTAATTTTTACGTAATTTTAAAAAAGAAAAAAATCGTAAAATTGCAATTTTCATAAGAAATAATTATTCAATTGCGCTCAAATTTTACACGAGTATATTAATTCATGAAATTAAGGTTCTATAAAAAAATCATTACAATAGGATAAATCATGTAGGTGTTATATGTCAAAGAATTGTTTTAAAAAAGAAAAAACCCGTAAAATTTCGATTTTCATGAGAAATAATGTTTCGATTAAGCTCAAATTTCACACGAATATCTTAATTCATAAAATTCAGGTTCTGTTAAAAAATCATTACAATCGGATAAAGCATGTAAGTGTTATAAGTCGAAGAATTTTTTTAAAAATCGAAAAAAATCGTAAAATTGCGTTTTTTATAAGAAAAATTTTCCCGATTGCGCTCAAAAACGTGGCAGTTCTAAGTTCAGAGATTTCGAAGGCCTCCATAAAATTTCATCGCAATCGGAGTATCGGTTTAGCCGGAATCGTGTTAACAAACACACAAAAATACAAAAAAAAAAAAAAAACATTCCGGATTTTTTTCTCCAGTGTAGTGAAATGGAATCTTCGCTTCGCTCGCTACGCTCATCCAAATAGCATATTTATAATCAAAATGTGAAAGTTTATAAAGCAACAATCTAAGATCCATTACTTGCATTTCTTAATTTGTATTTTTTTTTCATCTTGAAATCTCTGTAATATACTTGATGTTTGTGATCTCCGGGAATTTTGTCAACTGCCTACATTTTTTCAAGCACATTTTTTACTGGATCTCAACATATAAATCAAATTTAAGGCTCATGTTAATTTTGTAAACTGTCTGGTAGACAAGTTAAATAGTTTAATGGGAATTTCATTTTCCTTTGTTTCAACTTTTTGGGCTTATGTCTTGGCAAAATTGTTTAAGGCTATTTCTTTGTAACAAAGTGTGAATATCAATATAATGGTCCTCCATTAACATTCTTTCAAAATTTGATAATGATTAATTAGTAACCGTTTAGCTGCGATGATCTGAAAACTGAGCTGTGCACTTTTCCCACGATAGCCTCGGCGACTTCTCTTAAGGTATGTCATGGCCCATCTCAACTTACTAGTTTGTTTAGCCACATCCGCATGGAAGCATATCTTGGGAAAGTTTATCTAAAATATTTAGCTCAAATATAATTCTAGTCTGAAGCCCCAATGTCATCACCTTGAAGCCTGATGAGGACCGTATTGGAGGTTAGGATATCAATTAATGATGTATATTATACTGATACTGTTCTACGAATAATAAGTCATGTATAATATTCTTACACACTGTCGTATTCACAATTATATTGACTGGTACGGATGTAAAACTGATCGGACAATCGGATACGGACACACACTACCACTTCCCTTCCAACAATGCCCTATTATTCAAACTAATCTCCCACCAGAGCGCAGAGCGATCGGGCTGTGGTCACAGTTGTCTGGACGTTGATAAAATAGGATTGCTTACAACATTTTGACGGCAGTGCATTATTGTTGTGGTGGGTGACAGATTTCCCACCAGAGCGCAGAACGATTGACGTTTGGTCACCGCCATGTGTAAGTTCCACTGGAACCACAATGTAAAGAGTCCTGTGACCAAACCCCGATCATGCGATCCTGGCGGAGAATCCGGGTGAACCAGCTTGGCATTGCCCTATTCTATCCTCTTCTGTCTTCTCACATCCTCCGCCCTCTCTACATGCGTCACACATGCTGTGAAGCAGCAATTCAATTAACAAACAGTACCGTGAAGCGGTGAATAGATAACAGCTTGTAATGCTGGCTTGTAATATATGGAATGTTCATTAAATCCAAATAGTGACGTGGGTGTAAGAAATCATTACCGTAATTCAAATCAATTTAAAGTAAATATTTTAAATTCTATTGAGGCACAAAGTTTGTAGTGTTTTATTGCCCGCGCAAACAGCACCTGACGTCAAAATTTGGGTCTACAGCTTTGTTGCCAATGCGCAAAGCTGTTTATTGTCTTTGGATCATTGAATGAACTACCGAAGGAGTCCTAAATTGTGGAGACGTTATATTTGACTGATACAGTATCTTTCAGGGGTTGATCATACATACTAACTGAATGAAAAACTTACCATGTATAGGCCTACAAACAAATCTCCAGCAACTATGAGAACTACGAACTTAGGAGTCTCTACTAAAGAAAATTTAATTACGGTTGTTGCAAGAACAAATTAAGCAGTTTTGTACTTTGTAGGCTTCTAACTTTTAACAATAATAATAATAATAATAATAATGATGATAATAATAATAATAATTATAATAATAATAATAATAATAATAATGATGATGATGATAGTAATAATAATAATAATAATAATAATAATAATAATAATAATAATAATAATAATAATAATTTAATAACTAGGAAAACGCTTAAGTCCCGTCGCGTTGTTGAGCGAGCACCGGTTCGTGCAACACGACCCGAGTACGACATTCCCATAATGTTTACATACCAATAAGTCTTTAAGGTCTTGACGATTTAGCTGAAAATTTGTAAAATAGGAGAGAATGGATAAAATCCACCACCATCTAGAGGACTTTGACATCATTTCTTTGGGAAAACTATTTAAACTCTTTGATAACAAATAATACACTGCTTCCTCGATAGTATTTTGATTACTTCTAGGTGGCAGTGCATAGTGAGACTTTTCGTTGCCATGGTAACGTTACTTTTGTTAAAATGTAATTTCTATCTACACTACTTAAGGTCTTGACCGATTTAGTTGAAAATTTGTAAAATAGGAGAGAATGTTGTACTTATTGACCCTGCAAAATTTCATAAAGATCGGAACATTTTTTTTTTTTATTTTATTTTTTAATTTTATAACCAACGATCGGATTTTGTTCAAAAACTATACAGCAACCCGCCTTGGTGGTATGTACATGTGTGAAAAATTTCAGGCTGATCAGAGAAACGGTGCGACCTGTATCGAAGCAGTAACAGAAAAAAAAAAAAAAACAGGCGTTCGAGCCATAAAAGTCAAGTGGAGACGCTCGCTCAATAATAATTAATAATAGCAGTAAGAAACAAGAAAATTGCAGTTGATTAAAATCTAGTTAGAGCGTGAGATTATCACCTGTTTTCTTCTTGCAGATGTATCAGTGTCATTTGTGCAGTTTCTGTTGTGAACTTGAGAATACAGCGCTTGAACATGTGACGGATCAGCACCTTAACGAACCCATGCCAGACGGCAGTTCTGCCGACTCCGAGTTTGAGCACGGATCAGACTTCTCTGAAAACATCCCGACCTCCGAGGATGACCTTGAAGATTACGAGGACGTCCGATGGAGGAGACCAAATCATTCAAATAATGTTAATGCTCTGAGGAAAGACAGTGAGTGAAACGTATGAGTAATAGGGAACTGTCCTTCATTACCAAATTTGAATATGTCCCTACTAATAACCTCAAATACCGACCAGTAAAGTTTTTTATGCGTCCGGCTTTTATTAGCGCTAACTGTGAGCGAGGAAAAATTTGAACCGGGCTTCGCGCCGGAAAACGGCCATGCTCCATTGCAGGTGGGCGTGACGTCATCGTGAGGTTCGCCGAGGCGGCGAGCTGACAGTTCTGCCAATCAGCTTCCCCTCCTCACCTCACGATGACGTCACAACCAAAAGAGCGCGTACTTAAGTCTTTGTGCGGGAAGTCAAAACCCAGGAACTTTGAACATGCATAGAATCCACAGATTTTATTTTTTATAGTTAATTTTAATTGCGATGTTTATTAAATTGAATATTGTAAATTACTAAATACGTGTAAGATACATTAAAAACCAAGGACAGTTCCCTATTCACCATTTAGAATTTTGATTTTGACTAGAGAAACGGCTTGGCCTCTAATTTTTTTCACACAAGTTTTCCATCTGCATAAAATCCTATTTTTCTCATAGTGGACACAAGAGAGTACATATGTCTTATTATGCCGTCATGCTACTGGTACCTAAATTTAACATTTTTAGACGGGGGAGTGGAGCGACTGAGAATACAATTCAACTCAAACGGCGCTTATTCTGTTCTTCTGTACGTGTGTGTGTGTACGTCAAAAATCAGCCGAATCACTGAACAGATTGCGCTGAAATTTTATTTAGACATTCAGTACTTAGTTAACTGAGAACTGCTAACAAAATCTAGTCTTGGGGAGAAGTGCGCTACTTTAGCGCGCTACATGTACCGTGCTACTTTTACCTGTAGCGGAACCAAGATTGCGCACTACTTTATTAAGGGGGCATATTGTGGCGGTAGCATGCTACAATTTTTGTAGCATTAGCGTGATATTTGCGCTACTTTTTAAGTTCCTGCGCCAGCAGTCCCAGTACCTCGTAAAGTTAAAAGTTGGCACTGCCAACTTGTAACCCCCGTCGCAAATGTTCCCGAGTCTCAGAGTTTCACTATGCTCGCCGTAGTCCGGCCTGTAGTTTGTTTGCATAATCTGCCATTACATATTTTGACATAATTTTCCATGGACTGTAAGTAAATTTCTTCTACAAATGGTACTGTCAATAAAGAAAACCTATCATTATTCATTAAGTATCGGAAAACTTGGTAGGCTACTGATAATGAAATGGCAAATGGGAAGGTGATAACATCTAATCAACACTATTTTTGTTTCAGAAAATTCAAATCTCATCAAATTCTTGGCCTGTGAAACAACCAGCACTGTGACAGGAGACAAGCCCTACCTTCCAGCTGTCAGATGGACTCTGAAATTGTAAGTATGAGTGCAATTAAGTAGCTACTTGTACTGCCCTATAAATTGTTACTGGGATCCAAAAACAAAAGGAAAAGACACTACAAGTTGCAAGCTCTTGGCTTTGGCACTGGCACATGTGTAAGCTCTTGGCTGCAGGTGAAGAGGTTGAAGGAAAAGAAGAATAGGGTCTAACGGGTTCATCATCTGCTTTGCCCCCTCCCCAGCAGGATAAGGAATCAACCTTGTAAGGAAAAAGGAAACACAAACCCACCAGGGGGTGTAGAGTAGGCTCGCCCGTCTCGACCCCAGAGGTGAAGAAAGATAGAAAGTGATAGTGATAGCTGATAGGGTGTCAATCGACTGGTTGTTTTTAAGTGTGGAAAAGGCATACAAAATTTTAAGATTTTTTTACGATTCAAAGAAAGTGAAAAAAGTTTTTGTAAAGTTAGTCAATTATTTACTTTATTGACAGGTCGTCACTTTTAACACTCACATTCTCATGAACTTGAACATGTTGACGATCTCGGGCGCCAGAGATGCTCGTTTCTAATGTCCAGCTATTGAAAACGCACTTTCAGAAGGAAACCTGATATTGCCGGAAATGCATAAATATCTCCCGCTAGTCACTTATCGGCTTGGCATAGTCGTGTGCGCTCAGCGAGGACCTTCCCCGTTCTCAGCGCAATGTTTGGCTCTCGTCTGTCGTCAGTGTTGGTGAGCTCAACACAGACAAAATTCAAGCGCTAATTAATGATGAATCACTTACTGTAGCCGCTGCATGCTTATGACTGAAAGACTGACCGGCGGCAGCGGTAATTGAGCGGAATTGGAGACGAAAAACAGTCACGAGTACCCGATGACTCATTTCATTACCCAGGTTATTATTAACTGGCGGGTACCCGTTCACAACCCTAGAGGTGGGGCTATGCAAGAAGTAAATTCTGCATGCATTTTGTCATCATCAGCAAGGTTACTTCACACACCATTCAGACTGAGCCACACCGTCAGCACATCCAGCAAAGGGGCTTCTCTCCCAACTCTAGTGCTCAGGAGACAAAAAATCCATGACTCACCCTGGATTCGAACCAGGACCCTTGGCAACAAGAGAAAAGCTACCCCTTCTGTTGTTGCTGGGCCAGGGTGCCTCTTCATTCATATTATCATAAAGGGTTAGAGAAAGGAAGGGTGGAAAGTCACAAAACAGCACAATTAGTGAAGGGGCTTCCCTCTTAGACACTGGTGCTTGGGCATCAAAACAACCATGTTTTAACCTGGATTTGAACCAAGACCCATGGCAACGAGAGAGGCTGCCCTACTAATTGTGAGTGGAATCCGAAAACAAAAGGAAAAGACTACAAGTTGCAAGGCAAGTTGGCAAGTTGGTTGGCTATGGCACTGCCACATGTGCTAGCTCTTGGCTGCAGGTGAAGAGGTTGAAGGAATAGAAGAGTAGGGTCTAGCAGGTTCATCGCCTGCTAGCTCCCCCCACCCCCTCCCCTCAGCAGGACAAGGAGTCAACCTTGTGAGGAACAAGGAAACACGGACCCACCAATTACGAATTAGCTGCAGTTGTCATCAGCAGGTGTAAAGTATTGTTGCCCCCAGCCCTTCAGGCTGGGCTTTAGGGCCTATGTTCTCTTTGCTTTCCCAACCTGTCAATCCTTCTCCAATCTATCATGTTACACTGTAGTTGTGCATATTGAAACAAATGGAAGTATTAGCGTAACTGTAAAGTAGGGTTGCTACTTGTTGTAAGTAGCAGCTAGCCAGTTACTTTTAAATGTATAAGTAGTTTATCTAGTTACTAGCTTCCAAAGGTCGACTAGGTGTAGCTGGAACAGAGCTTCTCTTTAGAAAGTAGCTTTAACAAGTTAACTGGGTATTGTCTGTAAATTTTCTGTTTCTGGGTAAAGATCCATCATACCCGGCCAACTGGTTGACAAAGTAACCATACCTCCCAGCTGTCAGATGGACTTTGAAATAGGACATCAGTACTAAGTAAACATTGATTCAGTATAAATGAAACCAATGCTACACTCTGTTAAAGTGTGACGTCACATCCTAGCAACTACATGGCAATTGGCAACGCTTTGTTTAAAGCGAAGATGGCAGCCCTTGACTATAAAAGTGTCTACCCCAATTGCTTTTGAATTTAAAAAGTTAATGTTTTTCTTCTATCTAGTGTCAGACTCATGGAGGTTGTTTGTTGAATTACAGCGAGAAAGAGAACTACAGCAAAACATCGTATTCGTCTCTACAAACGACGGCGGATGATTGGTTACCCCTGGGAGTGAGGGATGCAGAAGAGTACATTCCCACCATGACACAGTCGTTGCCGATGGCTGCCCTTCTTCTGGAGACTGATGCGGATTGTAAACGCAAGAAAAATGTCAAAAACATTACCTGGTGTTCTTTAAAACGGTTCGAGGCTAATGTTGTTGATGGTAGGTCACCTTGTGTCCATTGAAAGTGTGTAATTTGATTTTGATACCTCACCTATGTTGTTTATTTGTAGTTAACACTTAATGTTACCTACCTCTGATGTCAGATAAGCTGTTAGTTTTCATTTTCCCAAACACAAACATTGTTCTAAATGTAATACTTCTGTAGGAGATATTAGGGAGTATGGGGATTTAAAAGAGTCTCGTTTCATATAATACATACAATATAATTAATGTAGACGTTTCAAGATATTGTCACAACTCACAAGGCGCTAGGCTAGGCCTAAGCCAGTAGTCAACAGAACACAACCCTAACCCTTCTTCTCGAGTATTCGCTGATAGCCACTACACAATCTCGTGCCACGATACTATACCACTTAATACTTATTACACTCAGATTTTAAATATCACACAGGTTAACTCCTTTTATTCTAACACTCTCGTCTCTCACACTCCCCTGCTCCTACTCCATCACACCCTTCCCCCACGATCGCCTAACCACGCTCCCCTTCCCGCCTTCTCCTCCCTCTCTCCAGTCTTACCAACCCTATAAAAATAACTAACTAGGTAACACAAAAATAACTAATACCTAACACTTCATAAAATTATCTATAATCCCTGATTCAGGATCTCTTCTACAAGTTCCAGTTAGATTTCACAGCTCATTAAAAAATGTAAAACCTACCGTATTTACTCGCTTATAGGCCGCCCTCGAGTAAAGGCCGCACCCTTATTTTTACCACTAAGATTTTAAAGATTTGGATATAAATACTGTTGATAAATGGCTTCACATAATGGCCGCACCCCACTTTTTGAACTTGACAATTTCAAATATACCTGAGGCCTATACTTGCATAAATACTATTTATGATGGAATATTCCACAAAATCATCTGACATTTACATACTAAACCATTTTGTTGGTAGACCCTCATTAGTTTTCATAGGAACAAGAATTTTAATTGCTAACCCCTAAGCTAAGCATTTATTAAGCTGAATATTTGGCACAATGCAATATGTACAGCATTTCTCTCTTGCAGGCACCCCAGTTTTCTTTGCCGGCGGTCCGATATGGTCGACTGCATGGTGCACTATTCCAACCTCACACCTGCTGACCAGTGAGGAGCCAGTCAGCCAGTTCCTGGCGGTCAGCTGTCACCGACACATGGACGACGTCTTTAAAGTGGAGGAAACATTTGTCGGAAAAGGACTCATTCAGATCTGGGACTTTGGACCCCTTCACAATTTAAAGTTAGTAGGCTTGAACAAGTTTATCTCATGTATACACAGTGAGCTAAATGGATGAATCCCATTGCAACATATGTAGGGTAACCATACGTCCCGGATTTTCCGGGACAGTCCCGTTTTTCTTGTTGCTGTCCCGGTGTCCCGAAAAACATTTTCGGGACGCCAAATTGTCCCGGAAATCGAAAATCCAAATCCAAATTGTCGTAGCAAATTTCTGCTTTCAAATATTTCGCGGCAACGACGGCGGCTGGGCCGGGACGCGGGGATGCGCAATGTAACCAATAATGTTGTCATTGAGTCGAGCTCAAGGCCAGGGCAGCGGGCGGCGACAGTACGTACAGTGTCAACCCACTAGTAGGCTAGTCCAGTCATTGTCAATGATTCACTGCACAGTCTGCAGTCACCGTTGTGTAATCAGTGAGTGTTGAGTTCGCGTTGTGACTTGTGACATTGCTTAGCTTACAGACTGTGCCAGTGGTGTGCGTGTGTGGCAAAATACAATGGCCAAACTCAAGTGTCGTTTTTCAGACAAACTGAAAGACGAATATCCGTTCTTATCTAGAAATACGCAAATCGAAGGAAAAGTTGATTGTTCTGTGTGCCGTGGCCCAATCAAACTTGGTCAATCTTATCTCAATTATATATTAATCATTCATTCATCCATTCTTCTTTATTAATAAATTGCTTTAAATTAATATGTAACCAAACCAAATACTTATTTCTTCTATTTTTAATACCCAAGTACTACCCTATCCCGACACTCTCAGATCTCACTACAGGCGATCTTGGGGAAAAAAAGGCCCAAAAAATTTTCGCCTCCGGCAGGGCTTCCATACACAACGAAGGTACATGTGTCCCGGGTTTTACTTTCAGAATTATGGTAACCCTAAACATATGTGTAGAGTTTCATAATGACGTAATTTATGTTATGTCAATTCTATTCAGTTTCCAATTCAAGATAATGAACACAACAAGAGAAATAAGTACCTTACTTTTTTCTAGGGATGTCAACAATAATCACATATCGATAGTTAATTATCGTTATTATTGCGATAATCCTAGGATATCAACATTGCTACAACTGCGTTTATCTCCTGAATTCTGGATTTCATGGAATTCCCAGTGGCTCAAAACGTTTTTTTCCCGCTCGTGATCTAGTATTTAGGGGTGGGCGAACCTAGGTTTTTGACTTTCGAGCCAAACTCGAACTTTTGAACCAAAAATTTTCGGACTTCGAACTCGAGCCGAACTTTTGAAAATCCATTATTATTCTGTAACGAATAGACAGAAATAAAAATTTTAGAAAAAAGTTATAAAAAAATCTTTAATTTAAATATAAAAGCTCAAAATAAAGGCTCCATTTCGTCATAAAAAATTCTATTATTTCAACCTATTTTTTCAAATTTTGCGTATTTTCAAATTTCCCCCCGTTAAGTTTCAATAATGTTGGTACTTTGTAGATTAAGAAGCAAAATTTCTAGTTTGTGATTGTTATGTTGCCGACCCTGCACGACGAGTGTGAATTGTGACGATCGAGCCAATCACAGATGCGCACCGCCTTCTAACAGATAGCTTCGTCGTGACGTCATGGCGTGACAAAACGAGAACTTTTCAAGGCGCTGGAACTTGGAAAATCAGCTGTTAGAAATATCCAGTATGGCGATCGCTGCTTTGTTGTTTTATTACGCGAACGATGTATTCAATCAGTTTTTGGCGTGTTTTTGGCGTAATTTCAAGACGAAGTTCGTTTAAAGTTCGAAGTTTTGATAAAAACCGAACTCGAGCCTAAAAAGTCGAGCCCGAGTCGAGCCGAACTTCAAAAAAAGCTCGGCTCGGGCTCGAGTTTTCGAACGTTCGCCCACCCCTACTAGTATTTGACTAGGGATGTCAACGATAATCGCATATCGATAATTATCGATAATATCGATTATCGATATTATCGCGATATGAGTTGCTGCATCGCGATTATCGTACGATATTAATTCCTAGCGATAATCGCGATATTATCGGGCATCTGCTGCTTCAAATTGAATTTAGCGCCAACGGATGTGTTGATTCTTCAGTTATCACGTGTTGTTGCATCGCCCCAATCACGTAAACTTCTCTACTGCGCATTGCGCAATGGCAGGCGTCAGCTGGCTGTTGCCTAGCAACGACGGGCCCGCCCTCGATGGGCCCGCCCCCCGCCGACCGCTCGAAGCTAGGCTCTCTCTCGCTTCACCGCTCTCCTCGCACACGCTGTCTCGTGGTAGGGGTATCGAGTGGCCGGTTGGCCGCTCCGCCAACCAATAGCCACGCTAGTACAGTGAAGGCGCGCAATTCAAATAGACGCACTGCGGAGAAACGTGTTTTATATACGCCGATATATCGTGATATGACTGAAGCGACTATATCGGCTCGATATTTTTTGTCGACGATATTATCACGATTAATCGCGATATTAATTTTATTTCAGCGCGATTATCGATATGAAATTTTATATCGTTTGACATCCCTATATTTGACGGTACCACTGCCACCTTCCTATCCCTCCCGCCGTGCCGATCGAGGAACAGCACTTGCCGCTCTCTCTCTCTCTCTCTCTCTCTCTCTCTCTCTCTCTCTCTCTCTCTTCTCTCTCCTCTCTCTCTCTCTCTCTCTCTCTCTCTCTCTCTCTCTCTCTCTCTCTCTCTCTTGCTTCATCGCTCCCTCTCCCACGCAGGGAGGTGCATCGAGGGGCCTGTCGTAAGTGGCGGCCAATGCGCCGACCAGCGTTGAGATGGTGCATAATTCAAATTGACGCAAATGCGAGAAAAGCGAGTTTTATGCCGATATAACGTGATATGATTACAAATGACCGTATTAGCGGGATGTTTTGGGCACAATATTATCGCGATAATTCGCAATATTATTCTCATTTCGGCGCAATTGTCAATATGAATTTTCATATCATTTGACATCCCTACTTTTTCATTAAATATTCAACCAAACGAAGAACAAGAACTGATATCGTAATAAAAAAAAATTCCAGACAAGTTTACATTTATTAGTATGCTTTTGTTGCTTTTTTTCTTTTTTCTTGGAACTAAGCCACATTGTTCAGACAGCAACATCATAGCTTGGCTAATAATTTATATGTAGAAAACATGGCATTAAAATAATAATGTTTGTGTTTCAACCTCTCATCTTTCTGTTTAGGCCCTCAAACACCCCCGTGTTGGCTCTGGGCCTGGCACACGAGTATGGCACAGTGTGGCACATGGAGTGGTGTCCATCCGGTGCCTACGAAGAACAACTCCCGGACGATGAACCGGAAAAGCGTCTCAGGAGGTTGGGGTTGTTGGCTACCGCGTGTTCCGACGGAGCTATCCACATTTTCTCGGTCCCCTTCCCTTCGGAGCTGCCAAAAAACAGGATCAAGTGAGTACAACAACAATAGCAAGACACTTATTTAAAAAGAAAGTGGCATTAAAACTAGGTCAAACAATATTCCTAGGAAACGCTCAGTTGGACGTGTTGATAAGCGAGCACGTGCTATAGCTTTGCACCCACATTGCACATTTTTTTAAATTTAAAAATTTGCGACGTTCGCTGTCCACAGGGCCATGTTTCCAATATTATTTATTATTGCCAAGGTATTTGGGTCAACCCGTGTGTAACCCTTTACTTTGTGGATAAAATCCACCGCCATCTAGAGGACCTTGACTCCTTGGGAAAACTATTCAAACTCTTTGTTGACAAAAAATAGACTGCTTCCTCGAAAGTATTTTGATTACTTCTAGGTGGCAGTGCATTAGAAACTTTGCGCGTCTTTTCAATCAAAGCACAATATTAAAATATTGTTCAGTTTATTTTAGTAATCATAAATCAACCAGTATAAATATTGTATATACTCAATTATAGGCCGCCATGAAGTAATGGTGACACCCTTATTTTGACCGCTAATATTTTAAAGATGGTAGCACATAAATACTATTGAAAAATGCTTTCACATAATAGCCACACCCCACTTTTCAAACTTGATAATTTTAAATATAACTGAGGCCTCCTACTTGCATAAATATTAAATGTACAGTAAGGTAAGCCACCAAAGAGTTTTTTAACTTTTATTTTAGTTTATAATTTCCGTAGCTTGTGTGGGAGGCAATTATTTGAAATGTTCTCTGATCGCGCCATGCGCGTGTACTTTGCAAACAACCTCGCAAAGTTTTAAAATTGGAGGTCAGAAAGTGGTCCAGAATGATATTCGCTGGATTTTTCGATCAGCAATTTTTTAATGGACATTTAGCATTATCGGGAGGTTCTAGTTTCGATCTCCAGTCAGGGTATATTTCCACTACAGTTGGAATCACACAACATAGTATACAGTGTGTCCCTAAAGTGGGGCTTACCCTGTAATCATGATGGTTGTTCTGCGTGCAGCAACGTCCCGGTGTACAAGGCCGAGTGTTTGGTGACCTTGAGCGCTGGACTCACTCGGAGCCAGCCGGGCGTCGACACCTGGATGTGTACGCGCCTCTCGTGGTACCGCGGGAAGGGACACCAGATCATCGCGGGAGGGTTCGCCAACGGGTTTGTCGCTCTCTGGAACCTGTGCACCACATCTCCCCTACTTCACAAGAAGAAAGGGAAACGACTCACCGTATTCCCGTATCACACATTCCAAGCACATGCTGGAGTCGTCACTGGTATGAACGTGTTGTTAAGTTTATTAATGTTGTAACTAGGGATGTACCGATACCACTTTTTTACCGATGCCTAGAGGTAATGAGAAATGGTGATAAAAACCCAAATTTCGTTTGAAAAAACCCTTATTTCGCGTTTTTCGCAATTTCAAAAAAAATTGTTAAAAACGTTATTAAAAAATCAAAAAAAAAGTACGCACTGTTATTTTGGTATACTATTTTCGCGGAAGCCGTGTTACGCGCCGTTATTTTGGAGGTATATTTCCGTGAAGCCCGTGACGTCACGGTACCCCGCCTACCGCGCGCGTAATATTCGGTCTGGACCGGCACCTCCACCAAAACTGGACCGGCACCTCCACATAACTTTACATTTTGCACACTAAAAGGTCCAATTTCGCGATTTAATTCGCGTTTTGACCAGTTTGATGTAATTTCGTTCGTTATTTCGCGCTATACACGAAATTTCGCGAAATTCGCGTTTTCAAAATGTGTTTTTTTCCATCCACTAAATGATGTAATTCGTCGACAATATTACATTTTAGGCAATAAAAAGGACATTTAAAAAATTCGCGAATTTCGTTATCACCATTTTTCACTACCTCTACCGATGCCGATACCGATTCCCAAATTAGCCGATGCCGATTCCGATTCCTACCGATTCCGATTCTTTTTAAAATACACCTACGGTACCTCTACAGTCAACAATCTGTGCAATTTTGTTCCTTATACTAATTTGATTAGCCTACCAGCATCTAAATATACACATGGGTAGGCCTATGTGAATCAATTTTTAATTTAATTTTGAAATACCTAGGCCTAGGCCTAGGGCCTACCATTGCAGAGATCATTTCTTGTTTTGAAAGATAGGCCTAGGCCTACTTTCATGGCATAAAGATGCATGTGCCACTAGGCCTAGGCTATTGATGATTGTAAGGGATAAGCATGCAGGCCTAGGCCCTAAGCCACAGTTTTTTAATATTTTTGGAAATGTGACAATAGGCTATAATATGTAGGCCTAGGCCCTACCTAAGTTATAAAATAACCAGAATAAGTATAGGGCTTAGGCCTAGGCCTTAGGCTCCAGAACTAGGCCTAGGGTTATTTCAAGATTAAACTAGCAGTTCTGCCCTAGGCCCCTACCTGGACCTAGAACAAAGATCATAGGCCTAGGGGCTCCTAGGCCTAGCCTACTAGGCCTAGGGCTAGCCTAGCTAGGCTAGGCCAGTGTTAGGTTTTATTAAACTTACTGTGAGGTTAGTTGGGAAGAGTGATAATATCTTCATATGCTTCAAAATGTTTAGATAAGATAAGATAAGATTTATTTACAGGTCACAGTAATACATTGTAAGTAAAACAAAGACAATCAAAAAGATTGTGTAGGCCTACTAGCCCTGGGGCCTAGGCAGTTCCCACCTCTTCTGGAAAGTTGAACCTTACAAATTACAATCACTTTCGAAACATCGCCTTCTTTCAGTTTCCAGTATTTCCACACTTTACTTGATCTTTTAGACTTTCCTTCCATATTGATTTGAAAGTAAATTTACGTAAATGTACGTAATATAAAGTCAACAAGTAGTGCAGGTCGTATGTCACAAGTCGCGATGTTTTGTTTACAAAACAAGTGTACAAAACGCGCTCAGAAATAAAACCTCATTACGTCTCGTTCGCTTGGGAGCTTTCCCTTTCCCGTTCTGTCCCGCTCCGATGCTCCGCTCAGAGAGCAGAGCGCTCCGCTACGCGCGCTATCTTACGGCTTCTTACTGCACTAAATACGACGCGTCGATAAGGAAGTTGTACTGTAGGCGGTCGTTTGAAAACTGCGGGAACTTTTAAACCGTAGCATCGCGCATCGGCATATTATGACGCGAGTATCGGCATCGGCGATTCTGGCGATTCTCTGAATATCGCCGATTCTTAGGAATCGGCATCGGCATCGGTGCATCCCTAGTTGTAACACAAACTATCTAAATATCAAGTTGGCCTGTCTGCTACATAACTAGGATGCTTGTGCATGTGTTATTTAATGCAAACTGGGTCATCTAAAAGTATGTTTAATGTTTTTATCTTAGTTAAGACTAGGCGATATAACCAGAATTATACCGTTCGGATTTGCCTATTATTATAATATCAGTCTTGGGGAGAAGCGCGCTACAAGTAGCGCGCTACATGTAGCATGCTACTTTTACGTGTAGCGGAGCCAGTAGCGCGCTACTTTATTAAGGGGGCATATTGTAGCGGTAGCATGCTACAATTTTTGTAGCGTTAGCGTGATATTTGCGCTACTTTTTAAGTTCCGGGGCCAGCAGTCCCAGTACCACGTAAAGTCAAAAGTCGGCACTGCAAACTAACTTGTAACGCCCGCCGCGCCACGTCATGTGCTCGCCGTGTAGACCGGCCCGTAATCTCGTCTCACTTCCACACCATCTCCCTCGCTCTCTCCCAGTGAGTCTCTGTCTCGCTCTCTCTCTCTCTCTCTCTGCGTCGTCCGAAGGATGCGAGCGATCGCCGATCTGTCACATCGTGTGAGCTGACTTTACCAAAATATTGCAGTGATTGGATTGCGTGGTGCAGCACCACGCAATCCAATCACTGGTGCATCTTGAGTGCTATTTCAGGGTCGTAAACAAAGATGTATCCACGATAATTAGAAGTCGAATTATTGATTTAGAGCATTAATTACGCCAATCGTCTGAATTGCATATTAAAATGAAGTGATTAGTGTCATATATCCCTCCTCCCTTGGGACATTCCAGGCTATATCGCTATTGTACGGCACCAGTACAGGCCTATTCCGAACCTTGTTTGTCGCATTCTTCTGCAGTGATTCCGCGAAAAACACGTTGTTGAAAATAAGAAATGCAATATGAATGTTGATCATTAGGCCTAGACTAGGGCCTAGCCTAGCCGAAACGTTAAAAGAACGCCTTCCCTTCTATCACAATGGAAACCGAAACTATGTGCTTTTGATGATAGATCACGATCGAGTTGATATAAATGGAGTTAAAAATCATCGCGGCACAACGTCAAAAGGCTTTAAAAACGGGATAATTTGGGATCTCGACGATCCCCGATTAAACGGGAACACGTAGCGGAAAAGTAGCGCGCTATATTTCTTGAGTAGCGCGAATGTAGCGTCGCTACATCTGAAATAAAGTAGCGAAAAAGTAGCTTCGCTACTTTTTCGGGGCATTTAGCGTCAGCGATAGCATGCTACTTTTAAAAAGTAGCGACCCCAAGACTGTATAATATTATTGTTTACTCACAAGCTATCATGACAAAAATATATAATATATTTAATTAAAAGTAGAATTATATCCTTTTGAATGTAAATATCACTGTGTTCATTGATCTTACGTGCAATCATGGCACTCGCTTCATATAAAGTTAATGTTATGTCGTAGCCGTGGCTCTGTTTCCGCACTATGACTGTCGCTATCTGATGACGGGGGGGACCGACCGAGCCACCAACTTCTGGGACCTTCACCAAACAACTTCTCCAATCACATCTAACTCTAAAGGCCAAGTCTCTGACGGAGTGTGGCTCACGCACTGGCTCGCCGCAGTCAACTCTTTCGACGATGGATACGGGTAAGAAAACCTACGCCTTTGATATAGGTATTTATTTACATTCCTTTATTTTTCTACATTATAAATGAATTTGCAATGGGATTTGATTGCAGCGTTCAACATCCCTGCTTGCATCTAGGCATTCAGTAAATTAAATTAGGGTGCTTCAGGAAAGTAATAACTTACATTTTACAATGCACATCAGCTTTCTCCAATTTTACATGATCAAAATAATTTGGTTTATATTTGAAATAATTAATATTTAATAGGTACTTGTTGCATGGTAAAATCAATCCAACCATTATGTGACAGAAGAATTTTGTTTTGTTCCAATATGTTTGTTTGCTGTTAAAATGTCTTCTTCTTCCAAACACCGAGAGTTGGAACTTATGCCATTCTCTGTCTAGTTGCCCAGTTTAGGTTTACCACATATTTCCTTGTGCATTTATTTAATGTTGTTTTACTTGTTTATTATGTTTCAGTTTGGGTCATTGTAACGCAATGCTGCAGTCGATTCGAAACTTTGGATTTTCTACCTACCCAATATTGGCACAAAACTCCCCAGTGTGGGTACGTACAGAGCTTGTGTAGATTATATGTAGGACTTTTAGTAGTACTACCATAGACATCCCATATAATTAATTGGCTAGACTAGCAGTCGGCGGTCCACTTCCGGGACAATTAGAAAGCCATCTTGAATGGGTGCGTTTGCATGTTAATTAGATGGGAGCGATTAATCGAAAAAATATTTTTAAAGGTGGCCGCCAGTTTGGCAGGTGAGCATATCGGACTTTAACACCAAAATGATTATTAAATTCCCTTGTGCAATAACTTAGCATTGTTTCTGTTTGTTCAATACCATGCTGCACAAGCTAAAACCATATCAAACAATCCAGTAAAGTACTTTATTGCATTAAAAAAGCATAAATTAAAACGCCAAACCGCCATCTTGAATGGGTGAGATTGACGCTTCAATTTGGTACACTCGCGCCTGTGCGGATGTATTGGAGACTGCGTATCTAGCCTACTATAGGTGTTAAGATATCTATGAGTACTACTAGTATAAATATAATAATTGTGTAGTAACTTGGAATCTGTTTTCCTAAACTCTTTTGCATTTCTTATTTTTGTCTACCTCACCATTGACATTTATTCCACATTGACATTGTTAATAATAGGGAACTAGCCTTCATTCCAGAAATCGAATATGTTAAAGATAACATCTAAAAAAAAATAACATAAAAGTTTTTTTTTGTCTAAGGTTAATACTTTTCTCAATATTTAACGCTGAAATTTGAATCTGGCTTCCCGCCAAAGACAACACGAAAGTAGTGTGACGTCAGACTGCTGACCGCAGCCTAGCGCAGACCCAAAGGCGCACCGCTATCTAGATATAAATGGTAGATATTTCTACCATCACAAATGGGGGTCCCCGCGCTTTTAGCCCTTAATTAGGGCCCTTCCCCCCCCTCCGGGGGGCCAGGGCCTGGGGGGAAAAAAAGGGGGAAAAAAAAGGGTCCAAAAAAAAACCTTTTTTTGTCCAAAATTTAACCCCCCGGGGCCCTTTTTTTGCGGGGGGGTTTTTCCCCCCTTTTTTGCGTCGGGTTTATATCTTGTCACAGTCTAGTCAAGGTCCGATCTTGGGCGAGTTGGGGGGGCGGGGCCTAAATGCCAGAAAAACAAGAAAGGGAAAAGGCCACCCTTTGGTCATCTTGGTCTTCAAATGGCATGGTATTTACTCTTCATGTCTCTCATCTTCTTGGGATTTTAAAGTGTTATATTTTTTCCCGATTCATACAGCCATTTTGAAAAACTGCCTACGGGCTTTCCGTAAAATGAATTTAAACATAAGGGCATAGCCTAGCATACTCGTCCGGGGCCCTTTCTCACCTTTGAGGGTCAATGTAACACTTTCTATATTGATTGGTCATACATTAAAACATTTTTTTATCCCTCGAATTATTCCCTTCAATATTGGGGGGCTCTAATTGCCATGTGACTTTCACTGCGTTTCTAAACTTTTGTTTTTTCAATATTTTGAAGTAAACAACTGCTATATGGGGCCAATATCGATTAGTCGCGCAAAAAAGCGCGATAACACCCCGATGCCGGGGGGGGGTTTGAACTACTGAACTCGAAACAAATGAAGAAAACTGCCCCAAAAATTTAGCATTGTTCTTTTTGCACCCTGGCCACACCCCCCCTTTTTTTAAATTTTATAATTTTTTTTATAACTGAGGCCCCCCTACTTGCATAAAAATTAAATGTACAGTAAGGGAAACCACCAAGAGTTTTTTAACTTTTATTTTAGTTTATAATTTTTCCCTACTTTTGTGGGAGGCAATTATTTTAAATGTTCTCTGATCGGCTATCGCGTGTACTTTGCAACAACCCCGCAAAGTTTTAAAATTGGGTCAAAAGTGGTCCCAAAAATATTCGCTGATTTTTCGATCAAATTTTTTAATGGACTTTAGCATTATCGGGAGGTTTTTAGTTTCGATCTCCAGTCAGGGTATATTTCCACTACAGTTGGAATCACACAACATAGTATACAGTGTGTCCCTAAAGTGGGGCTTACCCTGTAATCATGATGGTTGTTCTGCGTGCAGCAACGTCCCGGTGTACAAGGCCGAGTGTTTGGTGACCTTGAGCGCTGGACTCACTCGGAGCCAGCCGGGCGTCGACACCTGGATGTGTACGCGCCTCTCGTGGTACCGCGGGAAGGGACACCAGATCATCGCGGGAGGGTTCGCCAACGGGTTTGTCGCTCTCTGGAACCTGTGCACCACATCTCCCCTGCTTCACAAGAAGGAAGGGAAACGACTCACCGTATTCCCGTATCACACATTCCAAGCACATGCTGGAGTCGTCACTGGTATGAACGTGTTGTTAAGTTTATTAATGTTGTAACACAAACTATCTAAATATCAAGTTGGCCTGTCTGCTACATAACTAGGATGCTTGTGCATGTGTTATTTAATGCAAACTGGGTCATCTAAAAGTAAAAATGTTTAATGTTTTTATCTTAGTTAAGACTAGGCGATATAACCAGAATTATACCGTTCGGATTTGCCTATTATTATAATATTATTGTTAACTCACAAGCTATCATGACAAAAATATATAATAATAATAATCATCATAACTCAGTTCGCTATCATGACAAAAATATACAATATATTTAATTAAAAGTAGAATTATATCCTTTTGAATGTAAATATCACTGTGTTCATTGATCTTACGTGCAATCATGGCACTCGCTTCATATAAAGTTAATGTTATGTCGTAGCCGTGGCTCTGTTTCCGCACTATGACTGTCGCTACCTGATGACGGGGGGGACCGACCGAGCCACCAACTTCTGGGACCTTCACCAAACAACTTCTCCAATCACATCTAACTCTAAAGGCCAAGTCTCTGACGGGGTGTGGCTCACGCACTGGCTCGCCGCAGTCAACTCTTTCGACGATGGATACGGGTAAGAAAACCTACGCCTTTGATATAGGTATTTATTTACATTCCTTTATTTTTCTACATTATAAATGAATTTGCAATGGGATTTGATTGCAGCATTCAACATCCCTGCTTGCATCTAGGCATTCAGTAAATTAAATTAGGGTGCTTCAGGAAAGTAATTACTTACATTTTACAATGCACATCAGCTTTCTCCAATTTTACATGATCAAAATAATTTGGTTTATATTTGAAATACAGTAAGAACTCTCTTATCCGATCTCCGCTTATCCGATGTACCGTGTTAACCGAGCCGCCCCCCCCCCCCCAAAAAAAAAAAAAAAGTTTTAAATACGTAAATAAAACATAAAAATAATTACAGACGCCGCGCCGCACTTTTTTAAATGTACTCGCATACATTTTGTAGGCATGCCTTACGAGTGAGTGCAATTCTCGACTTTCGAGTAGTGTGCATCAGTGTACTGAGCATATAGAGTTCAGTGGTCTGTGTGCGTCGGGCGCATCGCCGGTAAGCGTCAGTGTCACCCACTGAGCATATAGAGGTCAGTGTGCGTCGCGCGCCTGCGCGTGCGCATACGATCCAGCCATCTCACACACAGCTGTTCAAGATGGTCGTTGTGGAACTAGATGCAATCATGTTTCAACCGATTCACGAAATTCGTAATCACAACGCATTGAATTGTTATTCCTGGGCTTATCTTATTTCTTTCCCAGACTTATCTTGCGTCGTGAGCTTCAGCGCGGGCATAGTAGTGAGAGGTTTTCCCACATGAGAAAGAGGCCTAGGCCTATGTTTGCATTGTAGGCCTAGGCCTAGGCCTACTGCGTCGAGTTTAGGCCTAGACATACGTTTTTATTACGACATGTAGGCCTAATTGTGTACGTGTGTTTGTGAGCTTGATTTACAAGCTATTAAATCATTTAGTATACCCTGTATGAAGTGTATCGTGTGTATTTAATGTTCCTTTATCCATTACATGTGTCATATCATTTTACCACATCAGGCTATGCTACGAGAGCAAATAAACAAATGAACCGCGCCATCCGAGTTTTTCGCAAATCCGAGGTGCCCCCGGTCTCATCCAACTCGGATAAGAGAGTTCTTACTGTAATTAATATTTAATAGGTACTTGTTGCATGGTAAAATCAATCCAACCATTATGTGACAGAAGAATTTTGTTTTGTTCCAATATGTTTGTTTGCTGTTAAAATGTCTTCTTCTTCTTCTTCCAAACACCGAGAGTTGGAACTTATGCCATTCTCTGTCTAGTTGCCCAGTTTAGGTTTACCACATATTTCCTTGTGCATTTATTTAATGTTGTTTTACTTGTTTATTATGTTTCAGTTTGGGTCATTGTAACGCAATGCTGCAGTCGATTCGAAACTTTGGATTTTCTACCTACCCAATATTGGCACAAAACTCTCCAGTGTGGGTACGTACAGAGCTTGTGTAGATTATATGTAGGACTTTTAGTAGTACTACTAGTATAAATATAATAATTGTGTAGTAACTTGGAATCTGTTTTCCTAAACTCTTTTGCATTTCTTATTTTTGTCTACCTCACCATTGACATTTATTCCACATTGACATTGTTAATAATTAGGGATACACATTGATACTTGATTCATTATTGATTATCGAAATGGTAATGTCATGATTGAGTTGATACTATCGATAATATTGATTTTACATGTTTATTACACATTCAAGGTCGTTCCGACTTAAGTCGAATCTGAAATGTGGTAAGTCAAAACAATTCAGTCGCCTGCCACTCGCTACGTCTGTGTTTTTGCCTTCCAGTATCGCATAATTCTCGAGTTAGATACCGTTCAGCCAGAGCATGGCGCAACACAAGATGATCTCTGTCTCCCTCCCCCCCCCTCCCCTCACCGCTGACCAGCTCATCGTATACTAGACTCCCAGCAGCTATACAAGTTCAGTTCAGTCATGGCCAGGCATTTTTGAATTATGTGTAACTCGCACCGACGAATAGCAGAAAAAAACGTTCTAGTGTACCACTTATGACACTGAAACGTGATGTAGGCTACGTAGTAATCAACAGTAAAACTAATGCAAGCTATGAATAGTTATGCCCTTGCCAACAATGTCAAGACTGACTCAACATAAATTCTATTTAAGAAAATAAAACCATTCATTTGAACGAAGGGTAGGATAAAAGATAATAGATTAATTTCTAGCCCTATTCAGGCCTTTGTTATGTCATACAACTGAATCCTAGTGCTAGAGGTTGTGTGCATCTCTAGTATTAATAATATCTCAAACGATAAAATTGCCATGCCAGTTACTTACATGCTTGTTGTCGTTGTTTCAGTCGTTGTCGGGCAGCGACTGGGGGAACGCGGTGGCTCAGGGTACGGCAGCTGGAGAGCTGACGGTGATCTTTCCCCATCAGCTGTTCGTCAGCATCGATACAGAGAAGGGCATGAAGGACAAAAGAATGGTAAGTTTGAGGTATTTAAACTTTGGACCAAGGTTTAAAACTGAAAACTGTTGATGAAACATTGCAACAATACAATTAATGTTTATGTGAGTTTGTCTACATGCTGTGGTAACTAGTGCCACATTGTTGTTTTTTTATCTCTGGTAGTATAGGAAATGGGTGTGACAGAATTTGTACAGATGTTTGCACATACTATATTTAGTGTGAAAAGTCTAAGTTCTAAAACCTGGAAAACTGATAACATTTCTTTTCTTGGACATTATGGTTTGATCTAAAATACTATCTGCTCAAACCATAATTTGAGGACCGTTTGAGCTCTCTAGAACCTTTTTAATGTGTTACAAGTGTGACAAGGAAATATTACGATGTTTCAACTATGTTCAGCTATCTCCTGTAATTACACCACCTTAACCAACAAAACTGCTGCCTAAATAAACATTTATCTTTGTGTTTGCAGGTGATCAGCTACATTGACCTGGTGGACTTCAACAAGAGTCCGGAAAAGATTAAGAGAAAGACGCCAAAGAAAAAAGACACGCACAAAGATAAAAGCAAGTCCAAATGTGAAGACTCAATCAAAGAAACAAAGACTGATGAACCTGAAACTGTTACAAACAGAGGCTCAGAAACTAGCCACGATAATCAAAACCAAATGAACGTTGGGGCTAGTTCTGTACAAACTACAAACATTATAGACAATTCTAAAGTAAAAAATCATTCTGAAATGATCGTTCCCATTGATAATCCACATTATTCTAAACCCAACGAAAGTAAACATACTAAAAAAGTCCCTGCTATTCCAACTCAAGATATCATCCGAATAACCAAACCAATGGAAACAGACTTTGTTGATAGTGGTTCTATAAATCCTATACCAGACATAATAAGTGCTACAACAACTCCCCACTCTGAACAATCTACGTCGAACCATTATGTAAATGAAGCTAGGCCTACTATACTTGTGGAACATGTACACGCAATGAATGTGTCAACAACACACCACAACATTAAAAGTAGTACCATGGATACAAATCATCTCTCTAATTCTAGTAGACACTCTGTTATTACACAGCTAGTTTTGGATGCAAATGGTCAAAAGGTATTTGAACAAATTAGCACAAATCCGGACCTGCACTTTGTAGGTGACATTACTGATGTTAAACAAAATGCCCAACTTAACAGAACGGAGAATGAAAGTCGCTGTTTAGCACAGCAGAATGTTGATGTTGGAAAAGTTCAATTTAAAACTGAACCGATTAGAACGGAAATGACTGCCGCTTCAGACGACATAGCGAGTGACCGTTGTGTTAAAGATGTCGACAGCTGTGAAAGTTCGGTACTCAATGAAGCCGATTCAGACATTGAAGTAGAGATTGAGTGTGTCAATGATGAAACGTTGGTTGACTTTACAGAGACATTCAGTGAAGACGCGAAAATTGTGAGTGCTACGAGTGGTGATAACGTGAAGAGTAACTCGAATAAAACTTTAAGCTATGGATCGGATGAAAACGACTGCTCGGAGGAATTGCTCAGTAAGATCTTGGATCAAGCTCCCATCAAAATGCAATTGGGGAAATCAAAGGGTTCTTCAAACTCTGAAAAAAAGGTAGAAAAAGAAATCCTGCCTGAGAAATATGACGAGGTCTCTGGCCGATTTGGATTACGCTTCTGCAACTATCCAACAGTGAGTATGGTACACCTATATACTTACCTTTAGTGTTCTACTTCTATAGAGGATAAGGATATGTCCAGCTAATTCATTCATTTCCAGCTAATTTGTTCAGTTAATTCAGATTAGAACGGAAATTACTGCCGCTTCAGACATCAATCAATCAATCAAATAATCGCAACTGAAATGAATTAGTGGAACTCTCGAAAATTCAAATTGGAATCAAATGTCATCTGCATACCTGAAACTAGCTTGTAGCTATATGCTTATAATACGTGTTTTTTTGGTTTATTGTCATAGTAGGCTATCTATATTTTACAAGAGGTCAGGCATTTACAGATGTAGAGACAATGGTCATTTTTTTTTTTTTCTTTCTTGTGCAAAGTTGGCCTCTTCAGCCATTCTTCTGTCTTGCTATCCAATATAAGACTGCCTCCTTTTCTATCCTGCTCAGGTCATCGGGCAGGGAGTCAATGTCATTCCTGAGGGCGGCGCATCTGAAGAGATGCGCTCTGTCTTGATCTTCTAAATTACAAAGTTTGCAGGTGGCCGGTTCGTTGGTAATGTTGAAGCGGTGCAGGTGGTGCTGCAAGACGTCGTGACCGGTTACAAGCCGGAAATGGGCGGTGGCCGTCTTCCTCGACCAGTCTTTGTCTGGCCCTTTTTTGATCTCGGTCCACCAGTTCTTTAGTCGTGAAGTCTCTTCTGTGGTGTTTCTGAAGATCCTTTTTGTGGTTGACTTGATCTTAGTTTTGACATTTGGTTGTGGTTGACTTGATCTTAGTTTTGTAGGAGAGAGGCGCTGCTGGTGGTTGCGGTGCTTTTGTGGTACTTTTGGCCAAGAAGTCTGCCTTTTCATTCCCCATGATCTTGCAGTGGCTGGGGATCCATTGAGTCTCTAATAGTTTGTTTTGCTGTCGGATGCCGACAAGGAGTTTTTGAAAAGCAGCGATTTAGGATGGAGGTTCGCTGCTTGAGAGACAAATTGGATGGCTGAGACGCTGTCGCTTAGGATCACAAATTTTGTCTTGTTGAGGGGAAGGCGGGGGTCTCGGCGATTTTTTCGGCCGCCCTGGCAATGGCTGCGACCTCAGCGTCGAAGTATGTTTCGCCAACTCCCATTGGAGTGGCTTCTTCAAAGAAGATGCAGTGGATGCCGTAACCTGTTCTGTTTGTAGCCGAGTCATAGGAGCCGTCTGTGAAGATGTGCACCCACTCTTGAAGAGGAAAGTGCTTCTTCAGGTGCTTCTCGGCAAGCTCTTTCAGTTCTTTATGGTCATGGTCATCTTTCTTCTCGATGCCGTCAATTTTGGTCCCCGGGGCAAGCTGATTGGACTTGTCCGGCAGAAGCTCTGGAGTGGTACGTCAAGTGGTGCACGTGGTGCTTCTAGGAGGATAGGACAGTTTTTACTCTTCAGTTGGTGGACTGTTTCAGCAAAGTTAGTGTGCGCCTTGACTTTTGAGGTTGGGTAGTTGAGCCATTTGTCGGGGTTTAGGCGCATCATAAAATACAGAGAACAGTAAAACTTGTATGCTCATGTGTTGTCAGGTAATCGCTGTGCTTACAGATTAGGGAAAAAAATGTTTTTCTTTTTACTTTGCCCCCAGCTACATTAGGCCCCCTAGTCTGTCATCAATCATTATGCATATAGCCGTCCAGTAGAGACATGCCTCCCTTTCGTTACTGTCCATGCACTTTTGCATTTAATCAATCAACATTTATAAATTTAATTCAACCGCTTTGGCTGCGGAGACAAAATAAAAGCTTTTAACTATATGACAGTTATAAGGTGACCAGGCGTACCGGTTTGACCGGTACAGTACCGTTTTTAGAACACTTGTACCGGTGTCTTGAGAGACTGGTTAAAATGTTGTATTTGTACCGGTTGCAATTTTGGAGGGGAAATGTCCCGGTATTCAGTCAACTGTACAATGTGGAAGGATAATGTTTCACGTGAAAAAATACACTCCTCTGATAAATATTAACAGTAATAACATTGAAATAGGTAGTTCTTCCACTTCCAAGTAGACAATTCATTTTCTCTAGGGGTGTGCTAGTATTATTCAATGATTTTGGTGCAGGTGCCGGGTCGCGCTCGAGTGTGAAAACTTAAATATCATAATCTTTTATTGGCGTTACCTTACCAACCCTGAATATGCATAATACTAACCTCAGTCTCTGATATAAATTTGTGTTCTTTTTGGAAATTCTGAACTTTTTTGGCACACATAATAAAAATATGCCACTATAATGTTTGTATCAACATTTTCATGTAACACCACTTTTACTACTGAATTATGTCTTAGTCTAGCCCTAATAGTATTTTTGCTTGATCATTAAAATGATCTAGAGAGAGATTAAATTTTAAATCAAGTTGTTACTCTTTCACTTTTGGAGCAAAATTATAGACATATCAATAAATAAAATTAATATTGAACATTGTAAAAAAAAAATGGTCGAAGAGTAAAACTAATGAAATTTAAAAAAGGACTAAGTACTCGGACTCGATACTAGAGTTATTTCAAGACTGTGACTCGACTCGAATAAAAAATTCATTAAAAAATTCATTATTTGCATTGATTTTGTTCAGAGAAAATGAAAAATAAAAATGTAAAAATCATGCAACTGAACTACGTTTTTGATTAATTACATACCTACACTAATTATTTTGTTGTGAAGTCAAAATGTATTAAAAGTTAAAACATGCATAAATTAAATGCATTTTCAATTATCTTTCTTATTATTGATTAGAACTTCATTAGTATGATGCACCCTCATCAATAAATTACACGCATTATTTTCTGACGAGTGCTTATATTTTAATATGTACTATCATTTTTAAACCACTAGATAAAGATTTTATGTCTCCAAAAATGTACACATCAAAACCATTTTTAATTCATATTTTCATGTCAGAAAGCTGTTTTCTGGACATTTGACCAAATATATCTCGAAATAAAATTTGCCTCCAGCGGCTGGGGCTCTGCCCAGACCCCGAAATGGTCCGGGAGTACAAAGTACATATTCTAACACTTTATTTGTCCCGGTTTGTAACTTTCAAAATATGGTCACCTTAGACAGTTTACTATGTATTAGGCCTACCTATAATTTCAATTTGTTGGTTGTGATAAAATGCCTATCGGCTAGGTTAGTGTTTGTGATTGGGGAAAGAAGAAAGGAGACCAACAGCTTACCTTAAACGAGATGGGCAGCTGCGTAAAACTGGCTGGTTAACATATTTTATAATATGTTATGTTATGTTAAAATATATATTGTATGTTGTTGTATATTGTATTGTTGTATATATATTGTAGTTGTTTCTTCTTTCTCCAATCACAATCACTACAATTCCAACTAAGATTTTATAATCTTATTAATTTCTAGCAAGTGTCCTGCAAAATATTATTGTTCATTGACAATTGTTCATCAGTTGGCCCTGCTACCATCCACTCAAGAGTAGTGTACCAATAGAAATGTGTACTTCCTCTACTAATGCTAATTGTTTTATGCGTAGGATGATTTGAAGATACTGTTGCCAGAGGCTCGTTTGTGTATGCGGCAGTCTGACAAAATGCGGCAAGCGGAGACTGAAATGTACCCAGCTACGTGCATCAACAGGGTAAGTTGACTTAATGTGAAGTTTGCTTTGATTTTCTTTGCCAGTGGTGCTTGATTGTTCCCTCTCTGATTCAGGTGAGCTGGAACCCGAATTGCGGCAGCTACCTGTGGCTGGCATCGGGCTACCAATGTGGAATTGTGCGTGTGCCTTGTATTCCTGGTATGCACACATTTGATGTGGAGAAGATAATGCAAAGAACCGCAGCAGAGTTCAAACAAGAATCGTAACACAAAAGTTTTGTTTGGTGAAATTTGGCAGTGCGCGCTAAAAGTTTCCGGACTGCGTTCATCAAATGTCATCCAAATATCTAGTTCCAGACATGTGCATATTCTTCGGACCACGAACGCTAGGTTCCTACAAGACTTGGCTGATATTTGGGAATACGTTAGTTTAGGCTACACTACCAGCTGATAGTAATAATTATTATTTTTGTTAAATTATTTTTATTTTATTCTTTGGAACATCATATTGCATACCGTTCAAATCTTGGTAAGTAATCAATGATGATAGTTGGTGACACTTCTCTTAAGGCTTTATAGTTTGTACTTTGACTTTCCCAATCATCCCCGCAGTACAGCTTGTCTATTGTATAAGCCAAATGGTTGTGTAAAATAATAAGACAAAAATATTTTGCCACAATCCTGCATCAGGTAAAGAAATCAGTAAGGGCATGATCAGCTAAGTTCTGTCAATTAGTACAATCTCATTCTCATTATTCAGTGATCAGAAAGCATGTCACAGGCCTTATAATTTTATAATTTATTTTGGGGATTTTTCTGGTCAGAACGTTGAAAAGTTAAAAACTAATAAAATAACAGAAACACATATAAATACAGGAAGAAAAAAGGTTTTGTTGCAATCACTTCACTCATTCAGATTATCTTTAAATTATTATTATCTTTAAAATGCGCCTCCATCCATAACCTTCCACAGTTTTGTCTTGGTTACAAGCTTGCAGTAACCAGCTGTTGAATCTAACTAGCGACTGAAACGGTAGCGTCATTGTCTGCAGAGGACAAAAGAACAAAATAACCTAGACAATCCGAGCCTGCAGTGACATAGTTATAGAAAGGGAACACTTTCTTGGACTGTGAATGAGCTCTCTTCAACAGCACTCCACAGGCACTTCTGCTCCCAACTCTGAGTTCCAATTCTCATACACATGTGCATATTATTACAGTAAACTTCATAGTATGTAATTATTTATTTATTTCTTCTAGTATTGTATTATTAATTTCTGATTATAATGTCAGCTGTATGCAGTACATAAAATATGTGTCAATTAGTAACACGTGAAATCAATCAAGCTATGAGATCATTTTTATAGCAAGTTTATATTTTTATTTTTTACCAATACCTTAAGATTTTAAAACTTATTAAGTTATTTTTGTTTGAGATGCCTATAAAGCTCATCTGTAGAGTTGCCTTGCCAACAGTGAAATTATTCAGTTTTTATAATTTACTAGTACATTAATTATAATTGATTTTGCATCTGTTAAACAAGTAATTGCTTCATGAATCATGTTTATTGACTGAATTCAATGTTTCGATCACCAGCACTTGATAGTTAATTTCTCATGAATTCCCATTGGGCTTTACACTGCAACTCTTATAGTGCTACCTCAGTACTAGTCCGGTCTAGATGATTCACACTGCTGTGCCCAAAGAATTACGTGGAATCATTTAGTCACGGCCTACTAGGTATGTTGATGATTCATAGCAGTTAGCGCCGGTACTACTGTGGCGTGACCTGCGAAAAGCTTTGCGTGCAAAGCCCAATGAGTAATGAATTTAGTAGAATTTCATCCTCATGTGTTAGTCGGTGCTCATCATTAGTGATTAATGGTTATGCTGGCATATTATGGTGTAGCAACAACAAAGTTATCAAACTTACCAAACAAGCTTCCGAAAATAGTGTACCTATACGTATATCAACGTTATTTAATTTATATTAGTACTATATTGTTGCCTGTATGTCTTTATTTAGGCTACATTTACACAATTGAATCATGTAAACATTGGCAAGAAGCCTGATGTGCTAGTCAATTGAAATTTGTTTTTGTCCACTTCAGTATCTGGTGATCACTGATCACAATTGTAATATAATTGTCAAAAGTTGACGCTATAAGTGTAAAAAATGACCTTATGTAGGTAGACCTATAATTAGTGTTGCACCAATTTAAGGAGCCTGAAGATTTGTTGTCTATCTCGAATGTATATTCGTTGTATATGTGCATCTGTCTCATATACAGTTGTACAACATACATATATACATACTGGCTAAATACAATACTAACTGCATATAGTTTGATAATATAATTAATAATAAAATAATAATATAATATAATAATCTAATATATATGGGTAAATAAATAGATTGCGTTCAATTACAATTGATATTGTTAATAATCCTATCTTTGAACACAGCTCAACATTCTTAAATTTTTTTTACATTATTTTGTATTTATAGGCCTAGGGTTAGATGACTTATAAGTAGAGGTGAGTAAAATAAGCCTTTTGAGTTAGTGTTAGATATTATGATTATAAATTATATTTTTATGCCACAAAATCCCAATTTTATTAAAAACATGGTTTTCATGTATTTTGGGAATTAGTTGACCATTGTAAACTTTCCGTTAATGTGGCAAAAATGAAATACGTAGATTTCATTTTAAATTAACCTATTTTATTTATGTTTTTATTTATTTATTTATTTATTATTTATTCAATTGCATACTGCAATTCAAGTAACCAAATCCACTGAACATTACTGGGAGCATTTTGCATATTTTTAGTACCGGTACTAGAAGTGTCATTAATGCTTTTGTACAACGTAGGCTACTATTCTAAAATTAAGAATTTTGAGTATGTTGGTATACTAGTAGGGCCTATATAAAATTAAAATTAAAAGTCTTCTACAGTACGTCTACATATTTTATATTGCACTTATTCAATATGGTATATATTTTTGTTCATTGTTGATTTGACATCATACCACATCATAACATGTTGTTTGATGAGGGGGGGGGGGGTGTTTTTCCAAAATTATAAATGTAATTTTGTGATGTATTAGAAAGTAAATGCTATTTTTACTCATCTCTTACTGACTACTGACCAGTAATCAACTCTCTGTCTTCAAAAGTCGGGAAGAATTTCTTGATCCGGTGATGAGGGTGAATTTTCAGGAATATGGATATATGTATGTGTGAAATCTGTGAATGACTTTGTAACTTATGTGTATTATTTTTACTAACACACGGGAAATCGGTGAAACTACATATTTGTTATTGTATCAGACCATCTATGAGTGTTGATAAATTCAACAAACAAAAGTTGTTTACAAAGCACTACATGGTGCATTGATTAAACCAGACCGCTTTGCTTTATAGTTTTTATAGTCGTGTTGATGAATGAGCATTTTGTGCCTATTAAACCTTGCAATGCTATGATTTTGCTTCAGCTTTGTTTTGCCATTGTCACCATACAGTAGTATGAAATTTGAAAGTTACAGGAAGGAAGTAGTTAATCTCGATATCTATCCGTTTGACATGCAACCCACCGTTAGCTTGTCAATCAAGCTCGGTAATCTTCTCGAGTGACCACATTTCTTACACGAGCGAGCCCTAGTTTACATCGGACATCTCTAAGCTAACTCATCCCAACTAGATTCAGGCGCACACTCACATGTGCGCACAACCACTCCGACAGTTTTCATACTAAATTTTCCTGCTCATGATGGTTATTGTGTATGTTTTATCAGGAATGTGTCAATAATTAAGACATTGTAATTGTCTAATGCATACTATATGAACTGATGTAAAGTATATGTATTACATTCTTTTGTAGGCATGTGATATTTTGATCATTCAACCCATTATAATATTTATAAAAGTTTTTTTTTTTGTACAGAAAAATAATGAAACATAGAATACGTTTGATAAAATATTTTTATGGTTTTAATGTGTAGTATTTTTTGTTACTGTATCAGCAAAATATATACCTTTAACAAGGTTGTGTTAAATGTACATTCTTGTCCTGTCGCTCAGGTACTCCCTCGACTACAAGTCAATCAAGGGCTGTTTACAGTAGATACAACCTTTATTTACTTATGGTCTATGGTATACATATTATGTATTTTTTTGTTTTTCGATATGGTAACGACAATGAGTGTACTGAAGTGTGAAGTTATTGAAGTTAATTATTGTGTTGGTTCATTTGTGTGCTACTGATAATTAGCAACAAGTGTTGGCCATCGTCGTGATTCACTTTATGTGCCGGGAATATTAATTTATTGTCCTTGGTTGATGTAGACAGCTTTCGAATAAAATGTTTCAGATAGTTATGCAAGTGCTCTATAAGCTTTCTAATTACTTATTAGTACATAATGTTTCTAATGGACTTAAACTGGGTCTAATGTTTTCCTATCGGCTTGTTGCTAATTCCAATAACCACTAAAAAGCAGGAGCTTGAATTATTTGTCTGGTTAGACTATTTGAAGAAAGTAACTACAGTATTTGCTGAATACTAAGTGATAATCGTTCCTAAAAACATTTTGTTTTGGGTACCGTACCAGTACAACAAAAGAATGAATGTATTAATATTATATTATTTTCTGTGCAGGTCAACAAGAAGATGCATAATATTGCTTTAAACTCTCGATGAGATGCATGTTTGGATTACTCAAGTCAAATCCTAAAATTAGCCGGATTGGTGATTCAGTTTTTCCTTCAGGTCCGTTTTATATGTAAAAAGACTCTAGTACTTCTGTGAGTGTTATTTCATGCAGTAAATTGACCAAGGAGCCTGTAATCTGTGCGCCTGTTTTCATTTGAATGCGTTGTGGCTGACAACTTTTGAGCGCACTATGAACTCGTTGAGGTAGCATTTGTACTGAGATATGGCCGCTATAGATGATTCTCTTTAGTAAAAGTAGAGTTAAGTTTTATTTACCTGCAGATAAAGTACCTACATAATACAAAATATATAGTATCACAAGTTAGTTAACCATTCACTATTTATTTATAAGATTTCAATACATATTCTGAATTGATATGTAAAAAACGGGTGTGTAAAAAATATGCTCTCAATTTACAGGGCAAATAAATAATGAGAAAAGCTTTTCTGCACAAATTGAGCTGTATTGAGCAAAAATGCAACTTTGTATTTATGCCAATTTTTCTCACTAACATCTAAAATTCTTTTAAAACTAAACTAAGACTATATAATATATATCCTTTTGTTCATAAAATAGGACTACATTTTCACATTACAAGTGTCGAAAGTATCGCTCTCAAACCTGCTTCAAGTTCAAATATAAAAATACCATCACAAAATCTGTATCAATGCAAACTAGTATTTTTCTTTTCACACAAAAACGTAAATAAAGAGTGATAAGAAAGATATAATTTAAACGTTTCGCTGACACTAAAATAAGGAATAGGCTATTTTCCTTGGCCGTCACATACGGATCTCTTGGAAGAAGACCTTGATAAATATCTTGAAGTGCTTTTCGTCTTTAGTGAGAGCATTACAATATTTCTCAATTTGTTCAGGACTTATTGGCAGTGTAGGCATATATTGCTCTTTCAAATATTTTACAAAGTCTTCTCCTTGTTTCTCGTAAATTGTGTGCATGCAAGTTGCTACCTCTCCCAAGGCAGATATCGTTTGAAAGTCGGACAGATCAAAAGTAGAATTCATTGGCACCATGAAGCAAGCAGGTATAATGTGTTTAATCGTAAACTGTATAAACTCTTGTGGTGCATTTTTACCACCCCAGACCATTACCAACTTCCGAAGAATAACAAAACAGATTTTCTGACTCCCTGTGTCAGAGTAATCTACAGCACCTTGAATCACGCTGTGAGTTACGTAGTCCACAGCTTCTCGCTTTTGAGCATTCAACACATCCATCATATCATCGATGATAACCGCGACGAATACAAAATAGTTCCTGCGTAACGTAAGCTTCTCTCGCTTGGCTTGTTCATCGTTCAATTCAGCGGGTACGGCAAGCGCCGTAAATATAGCGTTCACTATAGGCATAAATGCTTGCATCACATATTGAATCATTGGTTTCTTAAATTTTGAGATAACTTGGATTATCAGAGGTAGATATTCCAAAATACTGGAAATATTACTGTCCCTTAAGAGCCCTTCTGTAACTTTAGGGATGAAAGGAATAGTTAGTTCCTCTAAGCACACTATCATACGGTGAAAGAACTGTCGAATTCCCCCCTGCAGTGCGGAAATGTCACCATTCCCCTGCAAGCATGGCAGAAAGGTCTGCAGACATTCCACAAAGATGGGCTCGCAACAGTTTAACCTCATGACTGCAAGGTTGGGAAAGACTTTGCTCGCACAGCTGGTGACCGCCATCGCATGGCACATGTGTTCAACCAGAACCTCACGACACTCCTCGTTGGATTCCATCTGGAGCTGAGCAAGCATCAGACTGAACCTTTCGCACACCGGGCGCAGCAGTTGCTGGAATGTAGCCGCCTTTTCTCTCTCCGAGTAAGCGGAAGATACAATGAGAATACCGGCCGCCTCGTACAAGTATAACTGATCATCTGGGGTAACCCGCTGATGGTCCGGTCTCCCATTTGGAGTTACCAACAAATCCTGCAGTGGGCATAATAAATCTTTGGTGTATGCCTGGATTTGGTTCCGTAACCCCTTAATGAATTTAGTGAAGAGAAAAGCACAACGGCTCCGAACTTTGGGGTCTTGGTTGTGCATGCCCCTGTGATCTAAGAATGTCATCAACAGGCCGGGGATGTGGATTGGCTCGATCAGGAAGAACTTCTCGTAGCGAACAATTGTCTCAAAATATTGGAGAATAACCACCGGTTTGCTGTGACCACTCACCCCACAAGTAACAAGTATCCGCATTATCTCTTGAAGGCGAGTGGGGACTTTACAACTATCGCCATGAAAGCTAACCCCATTGTTAAGTTCCCCCATGTAGTATAATAGTGTGATGGCAACCTCCACTTGCTCAAACGGAAGTAACATCCATTCGGCAAGAGTTCTTGACACCATCTTGTACACAAAATCCATGAGGAAATTTTTGTTAAGTGTGGCTATGTTATCCAAAACACCTTTTAGCTGTAGCCGATACTCCATGAATTTGGCTTCCTTTTCCCCATTTTGATCAAAAGTATATAACTTGTCATACTCCATTTTCTTTGCAATGGTCATTAACAGGAGATGCAAATGATTATGTTGCTCTTCCGTTGGCATAGAAATCCTTGTTCGAAGCAGCCGAATATATGACTTTGCAAATTCGAGCACCGCAGCAGAAACGTCATTAACTTCATTGCTTAGATGTGCAAGCATATATCGAACTTCGCGTTCTATTTCGCTCTCAACAAGGTGAATATCCATCACGGGTATATGAATATGAGCATCTATCAAGTTCACACCAATGCTATTGATTAGCTGCGCCATCTTGAAAGAGAAATTAGTCGGGTCGATCTTCAGGGGCTCAAAGAGGTTTTCTGCATGGAAATCTTTCACCAGTTCACAAATGAGATCTACTTTCTGTCGGTGGTTCATCCCCTTATTGACCATTGAGTTGAGACAGTCGGCCACTGCCTCTCTGGTTGAGGGATTTTTCCACAGATTCACAAATAGGGCCATAAAACTCTTTGTACCAATTAGATCAATATCGATCCACGATATGTACAATTTAACTACTTCAAGGCACTGGCAGAGCATGTCTGAAGACAGCTCTTTGGAATTCAATATCTCGAACCAAGTTTCCACAAGCTGGGGAATCGAAATTTCTCTCATGCGATTTTTGATCTGCGTATTACGATTTAACTCGCTTTGAGAGCGTACCAAGTCTTGGTCTGCCAACTCGATGCAAATTGTTTTCAGTACGCGGAGGAAGTTGTCTGCAGGGTTCACACCATAGCTCCATGACTTCATTAGGTCACTAAAAAATGTAGGCCAACGAGTGAGATAATCTCGAAGAAAAACCATTGTAAAGACTTGAGCGGCCTTGTTGCGGATACTACTCTGATGAATGTTTGGAAGGCCTTGCTTAATAATCCAAAAGCTTATAAATTCTTTCAAAACCCTTAAATCATCCTCGCTAGGCGACGACGGGTCACGAACGTGTTCTTCGATGGCTTGCCACAAGAAGAAAACAACATTGTCATGGAGAATTTGATCTCCAAGCAAGAGCCTTGCAGCTAGCTGCCAAAAGTTGTGTGAACTTTTCAAATCACCTAGGTATGATAGAGCCTCAAGTTGTGCATTGACATTAGCTTGTGGTTGGAGATGCTGAAGAACCTCTTCTTCATTGAAGTGTATCCCTCTGTTTGCCATTATATGGGTTTTTGTTTTTGATACTTTTAATAACTAATTGGTCAATTAGCATTGAAGACAGAAATACAAATCCAAGTGCATGTTTACTTCATCAATAATGTCTTGTGGCCCCAAAGCTAAAAATTGTGCGCCCTCTTTATTTCATACAAAGCATAAAAAAAGTTTATTATTTGGAATGGGTTGGAAGGGAAATTAGGTGTGGGGGGGGGGGGGGGAGAAAGATTTATATGTTTAAAGTGGGTCTCAAAGAGTTTGTGAGGGATTGGATTGAGAAAAGATAGATTCTGCCACTGAGTGAAAACTTAATTGCAGAAAGAAATTAAAGTAAAGCTGCTAAATGCCATTATTATGTTCAACTGTGTGACTGCGTCTCCCATACAGCCATTGCAGTCTTTCGCACATTTAAATATAAAATTGTATTGTAGGTCTATTTTTATTTCCTTCCTAAAAATATTACATGGTGTTTGTATGGATAGCATTCGGGTGTTTCTTAGAGCCAGAAGCTTTATTTTAGACACAGTAAAAATGAAGTGAGTATATTATGTGGGTTTTAGCCCCGGCTGGGGCATATTTTTACGTCAGTTGCAGTCACATTTATCTTTAAAAAATTAATATGTAATATGCTTTTATATGATAATATATGATATTATAATTGGCCTATATTAATAGATGAGTATGAAAAGCCTTAAATAGTACTTGACTTTTAAAAAAGGTTAAAAGTTGTTACAGCCTTCCATCACTAGTCGAATGACCCGCCTCGCATACTTAACAGTGGTTTTTAACCTTGAGCAAGCTGTGGATTGATGGCTGTCAAAGGAGGTGGGATTGGAATTTGTGTCATGTGAAACTGAAATGTTAAACTTTTGACAACACTAATGTTGGCATACGCGTCGGTCTAGTATAGTTCATTCTTTATATCGGCTAATTTGTAAAATACTAAAACTTAAAATGCTACCTCATTCTTGTTTTTAATTCGTAAGCTTTGGCGAGAGCCTTTTTTTAAAGTTATAATGTCTAGGCCTAGGGCTAACCCTAGCAGACTTCCACACCTTTGGGTTTATAATAGGGCCTAGGCTAGGGCTAGGCCCCTAGGCTTAAAACCCACAGGTTCAGGCTTGAGGATCTACATAGGTCTACCCTACCACTGGGCCAAGTTATTTGTAGATCTAAATATGCACACACGGAAGATTATAATGCATAAACTTCAATTCGGTTCCTTGAGCAAGTAGGCCAAGAGGTAAGTGCAGTAGGGCCTAGGCCTAGGCCTAGCTAGCCATCCTTACTTAAGTAGGCCTAGGCCCTATCGTTATTTGTTTTGGACTTCTTAGGCTAGGCCTAGAGCTAGGGGCAAGGGGGTAGGCAAGGCCTACTTCATGGAGATTTTATGCCCAGCTGGACAATTAGATACCATAATGATCGATGCACAATTGTCGAGGAACGTTAACTGCAAGTAAACTTTTGACAAGGTTTCTTTTTTCCGATGCCGGTAGTAGCTACTGGGCAGGTGAGTGGAGGCCCTTGCAACCCTGGCCAAGAGTGTAGGCCTAGGCTACCTACATCGTTAGTCAACTACCAATACCAGTAGGCCTAGGCCTACCCACACGCATTTGACCATCCCTACTTTATTGACATTCTGCATCGCGTAGGGCTATTAATACTTCCGTAAACTAAGGCTAGGCTTAGCGCACCTGCCCGCTGCCATGTTTGTCTGTAGGCCTAGACCTACCAACCGTGCAAAAACATCAGGTTTACCAGCTTCCGTTGTAGGGGCGTTGTGTAGCCTAGTGGGTTGCTTTACACCAACTGTATTTACTAGAAGTGCCCTATTTTGTATATTGTATTGTATTTCTTTATTTCTTCCTCTTCCTACAGGTAGGCCTAACCACTAGGTTGGTGGTTAATCAAATGTTAACAATCTGCGATGCAAATATAATCCAGACTAGCGCTTTTTGCATTTTTTGTCAGTTGCCGATTGATTCGCAAGCAGATATATATATTCATAGGTAGCCACAAAGATCGTAAAGGCAAGCTACATCATTCAGTAGGCCGTGTATAATCTACATGGTTTGACGTACTAGGCTAGGCTCCAAGCTGCTTGGCTTTGGAGAAAGAACTTTATTTGATATTTGTTTGTGTTTTCTTTCAGTTATTTTGTTTCATTTGTTTTTTAGGTAAACCTGTAGCAGAGCGGACGTGGGTATTATAGCGGCTAATACTCCACCTACAAAACCTTTAACGTTGCTGTTTTAAATCTAAAGTACCTTCTTTACCTTTAACGTCGCTATTTTAAGCGAAAGTACTTTTCCGTTGAAAGTCCTTTATAATTAAAATAGCGACGTTAAAGGTTTTGTAGGTGGAGTATTAGCACGCTACTGTTTATACTTTATATTAACGATATAAACAGGTGGTGTAAAGTATGTGTCCTAAATATGTATGCTGATGATATGGTTATATATATTAGTGGATATGATTTGGTGGAATTATTTAGAATAATGAATGAGGAACTTGTAAGAATAACTAGATGGCTTAATTTGAATAAGCTGAAACTGAATGTTAATAAATCAAAAGGTATGTTAATAATAAGTGGAAAGGTGAATAATAGTAAAGGTACTGAAAGTAACCTGACACTGAGAGTCGAAAATGAGGAGATTGAAGTAGTTAAAGAGTTTAAATATTTAGGTATATTAATAGATGATAAACTAGATTTTAAGGCGCATGTAAATTACATAGTTAAAAAAATAGGTAAAAAAATAGGTTATATGAGAAGAATAGGGGGCAAACTTTCAAGTTGGACGAGAAATATGGTTTATAAGAGCATAATTAAGCCGCATTTTGAATTCGGTGCTACTATATTGTACCAAGTTTATAAAAATGATGTTGAAAGGTTACAGGTGTTGCAGAATAAGGCTATGAGATGTATCATTAGATGTGGAAGGGAAAACCTATAAAGAGTATGCTTATTACTTTGGAATGGTGAGTGTGAAGGAAAATATATTATTGTTAGTATTAGTTTTTCATATATAAAGTTAAAAAAGGAATGATGCCAAATTACATGGAGGACAAGATGACTGATGTGAGTAAGGTACATAATGTAAATACTAGGGGAGCAGAAGAAGGAAAATCATGGAGGTCAAATTGTAAAAGTAAAAAATGGCTAGGCTCAGTCTTAACAATGGTGTTAAAGGAATTCGATATGTTACCCAGGGAAATCAAAGAAATAAATAGTTTGGGCATGTTTAAAAAGTAAATGTAAAAAATGGATTAAATTACAAGATTTATAGAATAATGTAAGGTAAGAAAGGATTTTAGAAAGGCCTAAGTATTAATAAAGTAGTGCTAAGTAGGTTGAACATATGGGAAAATGAAGTATGCATTGTTAGGTAGCTTGAGTAGTAGGTCTAAATAAATATTATGTAAAATCCTAGTATGATAGTGTAATGTTAATTTTTAAAGTGTTTTCAAGTTGTTTGTTGTAATTGATGTTGTGTAGATATTTGTATGCTATAAATGTGATGTAAGATGTAACGAAATGGCTAGAATGAGCCAGAAATAAAGAAATACAATACAATACAATACAATACAATACCCACGTCCGCTCTACTACAGGTTTACCGTTTTTTTACAACATTCTACACAAATTGTTATATCAAAACACAAGGATCAACAATTCAGTAATTATTGTCACTGTCAGCACCACTACTCATGTAGTCCTACACATCGCCAACTATTATGTTGTGTTAAAAAAGAAGGCGGTAATCCAGAAGGCCCTGAACTTTTCTCAATTTTTCTAGCTACAGTGCTGCTTAAGCATCATTCACAATCAGTTCTAAGTCGTAAGGCGCAAGGTCTAAGGCGTAAGGCGTAAGTCGTAAGAAATGCTAGGCGTTTACAACAACCATACCATTTTTCATTGCTCCTGTGTATTGCGCATGCGCGTACAGTCAGCTGTGGAGTTTCCTTGTTCGTGATTGGCTCGTCGTAAGAAAACCGTCGTAAGAATTGATTTTGGGCAATTCGTTACGACATAAACCATACGCCTTGCGACTTGGGACGTGTTGTGAACGTTCTGATTGAAACACATACTCGGCAATACAAAATATTACGCCTTAGGCCTTGCGCCTTACGCCTTAGAACTGATTAAGAATGATGCTTTACAAATCAATCTGCAACTAAAATTGGAAGCTGCCCTCTTTATCCGCTAGATCGCATTGGTGTTCCTTTGCGTCGCGGATTGAAATTAAGAGCTAAAAATGAGTAGGAAATTGGTGCGCTAAGCCCAGCATAGCCTACGGAAGCTTTACTCATTCCGTTTTAAGTTAACACAATATCAAACTACAGGGCCCTCCCCCCCCTTGTAATGGGTACCTAGCTATTAAAAATTTGAAACAGCACCCAGGGACACTGGACATCCCTAGTTTTAATTTTTTAAATCCAAGATTGGCTTTCATTCAATTTCCGCTTGCAACAATCTATAGTTATATTATATAGTCTAAAGGCCCTACAATACAATACCGATAGGCCTACATTATGGTTGGCCTACCTATCTTGTATAACCTTTAAGGCATTCTTTCTTCTTTCCAAATTTAATACAGAAAATATTGTTTACAGGTAGTAATGAGTTACGATGTTAACCCTAGGTCACGAAACGTGGCTATTGTGGCTTATAACATCTGCTCTGACGATCTCGATGGTGGCACTCCTTGCCAGCTGTATCTGTGGCTGCAGGAAAACTGTACCCAAGTAAGCAATGTTTTGTGCACCTAAATGCCTAGCAATTAGCAAATTTAACTGAAAATCAGTTCTGATATGTGACCAAGTACGGTAGGTACCTACCGGTACGTTACTAGGGTGCCCAGACGTCCCGATTTTGGCGGGACAGTACCGATTTTCAGCTGTGTGTCCCGTGTTCCGCCACACTACCCAACGGGACGCACTTTTGTCCCGCTTTATTTGTAAAACTTCTTGCGTACCTCTCACATCCCAACCCAACCGGCCCGCTGTCAGCGAGAGTTCACAATGATTGTTGTAATTGCAAAATTAAATTGTGTGCTTTGACTTGACATTGGATTTCCTTATTTGTACCAAGAGAATATACATCATACACATTGCATACGCTCATGATTTGTTTTAGGTTTACTCTGGGGTATATATTTTGTTTTTGGTTTACGCCGTAGACTCGTGTAGGTACATCCCCCGTGACACTTTTGCAGTGCGCAATTTGAGAGGTCAAACGCTTTAACAAGAAGACTACATCAAAGGGGTTTGTGGGCACATTTGAGTTAAAATACTTACTATAGGCCCTACTTTATAAAAGTAGAGCTGGCATTTACAATATAGTTTTATTTCCATAGATTAGGCCTAAATACAGAGTAAATTGCCTTACCCTTGTCATGCATGGGTATGTGGAAATTAGGTACCTAGTTTCACATAATAGACTAATAGTACTTAAATTTGGGTTTGTAAAGCTTTTTTCCTGACTGATCAGGTGTGCAATTGTACTGTAAAAGCCGCCACTGCCAAAACCTACCCCAATCTAAACAGATTCTATGCAGCTGGTCGGCAGCATGGGGCATACTCCAGGACAGGTCTAACCACCACCTTATGGCACTCAATCTTTTTAACACCCCCGGCTGGCCCCTCTTAATGAAGCCCAAGAATTTATGTGTTTATTACGCTTTTCAAACAATTATGAATGTCCTCGTACGTACCGTAGTCTCTTTTTATTTATATGTTAGCAGGGATCTCTCCTTTCTTTAAATTCTGGTGCCTAAAATAGGCCTAAACTTGAGTGTAAACAGTGTTGTTTTGAATCTACTTAGTAATGCATGTAGGCTTTTGTATGTAGGCCTAGTATATGTAGTGTAGCTTTGACAAGTTTGTATAGGCCTACCGGTATGGGTAGGCCTATTTGTTTTAGTGAATGTTGCAGACAGTGTAGACCTACCTGTTATACAAACTAGAAAATATAGGTATGTTTTAATCCTACTTTTGACATCTTGGTCAGTCTCATTTGATGCAATGATAGCAATAGTGCAAAAGATGTGTCCCGACTGGGGATCGAACCCAGGTCCTTCAACTTTTCGTACCAATGCTAAAAAAAAAAAAAGTCTTGCATTAGAAGTGCAAGAAACCCCCAGAATTTAGGGTTTTGACAAAAAGAAAAAATAGGCACTACAAAAAACAAAATGATAAATTAAATTAGTAAAATAAATGCTAAATATTCCAAACTTAGCCTAAATGCTTTTTTATTTTTTTTATATCTCTAGTCATAATGGAATTTAGTAGACAGTGGGAATTCCTAATCTTTACAGGACTTCCAGCTTTGTGTATTTAGGCGTAGGGCTAGTGCTATTGCTTGGTGTGACTTTTCAAGGTGCCTTTTAGAACAAATCCGAAGTTTGCCGAGTGAGTGTCGGTAAAAGATACCCTTGATTTACTTCTGAACGATGGTATACATGTAGGCCTATCACACCCCTTAGCAAATTTCATTGAATAGGATTAAATAAGTAAACCTCAACCCAATCAACCTAGCTGAATATATAGGGCCTATTTCATAGTTTTCTTTTATAGGCCTACCTACTAGGTAGGGGGCTAGGCCTATGTGTTATATGTTTTGTTGTGCATCCAAATTAAACTGCCTGTTATGTGTGCTTTTGTGTTTTTGTTTGCTTTCCTTGTCGTAGGAGTGAATTAATGGGACTGGCAGGCATGGTGAAAATTACAAATCCCGAGGAGAGTTTAAACCACAACATTGGTGACCGACTGGCCAATGAGAGTGTTCCGCGCACAGTTCTAGGCAGTGGGCGGTCTCGCAACAACAGCACCGACGCGAACAGAAGGTGCAGATTACAGACGTGCTATACGCTTAACTGCACTGTTAGGGGCCCGTTCTTTGCTTAAACTAACTGAGCACTGTAAAAGATCTCTCTGGCAATACACCCCTTTCTTCTCGGCTTCTAAAGGTGCTTACTGCTTACAATAATGTGGTGTGTGTCGGCCTAGGCCCGCGCCTAGATCGTGGTGCCACACTTTCTTTTTCTTCTAGCTTGCACCTGCCTTTTGACCTGAGTGGTAGCTGATTTTAATTTAGGATGACTGTATCGTAACATCTTTCTTTTTCAACACTGGTTTGTGGTTTTGCACTAGATGGGTTTTGATACATTATTTCAATGGTGGTTATTTTGTGGGTTGGTGGTGTTAGTTGTTTTTTATTCTTCATATTTACACTCTTTCCTAGATGTTATTTGTCTGTGCTTATAAATTACAATAATACCAGTCAAAGCATGCTGTTGCTTGTTATGATGTAATGTTGTGGTGTAATGCTATGTACTATAATAATAAAAGTCTAATAGATACGTATGTACAAATTGCTTGGCTATCAATCTAGGTGCCCGTTAGGGCGCCGCAGCCAAGCCGCGGTGCGCTACACACTCAAGCACCTTATACACCAAGCAGAGTTGGGGTGATTTCGAGGTGTTACCCAGCCGTCATGTAACGTGATGTGAACTTGAAAACTATCACAATCGAGGGGATTTAGGTACCTGACAACACATGCCAAATTTTATTGGGGTACGATTATTCCTTCTTGGTGAAAAAATGGCTTGAAACATGCTCAAAATCACTTTAAGGATGTTAGCTACTGCTACTGCTACTACTGCTAACATCTAATACGTCGGCCCGCGATTCTGACCAGACGGGTGGGACTACAATGTTCATATTTTACATGGACATTAAGGTTATAGAAATATAGTCTCTTTTGAAAAAAAAAGTTGAAAAAGTTTGTTGGAAGGCTTCCAAATAAGGGTTTTAAAATAAGCCTTAAACACTAGGCATACAATCAACAAGTAACCATAGTTACTTGACACTTGTTGACGGTATAAGCAGAGTTAGGCGGGAAAGTGCGATACGTAAACAAATGGCGGACATTTTAAATTTTGCTTCTATGTGTGAAACGAGAAAAGTTGTCATTATACTCTCATAAAACAAATCAGAAACCGTCCCTGACCTAGGCCCAGATGTAGAAAATTATTTATAATACAACAGTGTAGGTCTAAAGTTCCATTCGGCTATAGGACTAGATAAAATTAGTACTTACATTACATGTTTGACAAGCCTAGCCAACCCTAGGCCAGCACAACATTGTTCTGCCGGTGGTTCTGCCACACAATACACACAAACACAATGTCGAAGCAAGGTGTCGAATAATATGAGCTTGCTCATCTGTTTGTTTACATAATTGCAACAATCAAATCATTTCATGCAACTCGTCTTTCGATTGGCCCGCGTTTATGAAGGCACTGCAATCTAGAATAAATATAGAACTTTTTCGAGCTCTTTGCTACACGCAAATCTTTTTAAAGTGTTTGGATTTCGTGATACTCTTTCAACTCACAACCCATGACGTTTTCCACGATACCGTTCAAGAATACCAATTCCTTCGAAAACGAAAACGACTTCGTTTTCAAATTGCGTTTTCAACTCATCTCCCACGAACTCAAGAATTGGGGTCCAGTCCTTATACCGTCGTTATACCATGGTTATACCACCTATACCCAGGATGTACATGAATCCGGGTCTAGATATTTTACATCCTATTGTTATTGCTAATACCATAAAAATTAAATCAACTTTGATAAAAATATTATATTTTAACAAATAATTTTGTAATGGAACTTAAAAAAGTAATGAGATCACACACATAACAAAAACTTGTAGAAATACAGCCAAACCTTACACACTCAAAAGGAATGAGATCTAAAAAAAGGGCCAAGCTCATCTACCCTTCCACATTTGCGCATTCTTAATTCATAAACGTACAGTGTCCCATAACAGCATCCTCGAAAAGCTTGGCAAAATAGAATTTGCATGTTTACGTTTAAATTAATTAGAAAAAAAGAACTTGGATAAACTATTACCACCTATTACGTTAAATTAATAATCGCAAATTCTATTTTGCCAAGCTTTTTGAGGATGCTGTTATGGGACACTGTACGTTTATGAATTAAGAATGCGCAAATGTGGAAGGGTAGATGAGCTTGGCCCTTTTTTTAGATCTCATTCCTTTTGAGTGTGTAAGGTTTGGCTGTATTTCTACAAGTTTTTGTTATGTGTGTGATACAGTCTACTCCCACTACATATTTGTCATTGGAAGAGGTGACAATCCATTTTAATGGTGCTTTTATCTGTGCGGAAATTCCAAAGACAGAGTCAATACTTGAGGAGGTTTACTTGGAAAACTTCTATGTTGGCAAGTTGAAACTTGAAACAAGTGGAAAATCCACCGTCTATACCTGTGCTAACCTTTGACTACAGCATGCAAGTGAAAATAGTTCTAGAAACTAGAAAGTAATAGTATTGATTGTCAGAAACCTAGTAGCTGGTGGCGCGTTGGTGGAGGGAAATGCCAGACCTCAGGTTTTTAATTTTAAATGTTGAGTTTAAAAAGTGGTGTACAAGCATTATGAACAGCAATTTTTCAATTGTATTTATAAAACAGACCTATTATGTACTTAAAATTTAATTTGAGTAGTCGGTGCGGCCATTACTCGATGGCTGCCAATAATTGAGTCAACACAATACTTATTTGGAACTGTTGCCCACATTTTCTGAAAGAAGATTGTATTGTTGTGAAGCTATCTTAACTAAGGCACGGGTATTTGGTGAATGTAACTGATTCATGCACTTTCTATTATATTTCAATAGACTTGTTAATTAGTTTTGGAAAATGGAAAAGGTATATTTTTAGACTTTACCCTAATTTGTTTGTGGAATCTACTAGTTGATGTATATTCTTTTTGTTTAATCGATTATTAACCATAATATTGTAGTGCTGTGTTGTAAAACAGGCAAGCCATTTCCCACCAGACCTGGTATCTGGTTTAATAGATTGATAATAATTTCAGATCACAAAACGATTTGTAAAATCCCTTGCTGCTGTGCCGAGCCTGGTTTGTATGATGAACCTGTACATATATACATTAATGGCTGATTTAACTGCGAGCATAATAGGCTACCGGTACTTTTCTTTTACGCCTAACCGCCTAATACTTTTGTTAATAATATGGATAATGTGCACTAATAACTGTTTTTTAAATCTATTGTCATAAATGTGGCAGTAAAATTAATGTCCAAAATAAAAAGTTCTTGTTGTAGAACAATATTCAAGTAGTTAAACCTGAATATTCTTAATTCCCAGGACTTCCACTACAGCCAATCGTAGTCTTCCAGATATTCCTGTTGACTCTGAACGCATTCACTTGGACAGTGGCGATACCTTGTGGGAGAGTAACGAACCAAATGGTGATACTTGCTCTGAACTGTACGCCACAGTAGAAGAAAACAAGAACGTATCACAACCTTCCGGTAAGAGCAAGTATTGCTTGTCATCTTTATGGAACTTGACGCACCTGATAAGTGCAGATAGGCCTATTGTGTTGAGGACAAGGTAAGATTCCATCAGCTTACCTGAAAAGACATGACAAAAAAAGTTTTGTGCCAGAATGAGCCGAATAAGTTTGGAAAGTGAGAAGCTAAGTAATATTTATGTCCAAAATAGAATGTTCTTGATGTAGAAAAATATTAAAATGTTCTTATGGTGTAATAGTTTGACTATGAAATCTAATCCCGTGTTAAACTGACGACATTCCGGAGCACTGACAGAGCACCATACAGACTGTAGCGTGACTGCTTTGCTTGGCGTGTCGTTGGAGCGCAGTACAGTCCTGGATGGTGGATTTTGATTTACGCTTTTTTTAACCTGCCTAGTGGATATCTAAGTTCCCGGGATGAACTTCCTTTTTGACTTGGGTTAAATATTTCACATACCGTACTGTAGAGATTCAGTATTTGTCTCCAGAATTTTAGCAAACGGGTACAAACGTTTAAAACTAAATTTTGCTGATCACCACTAATTTCTTGTTTTCTGTGCGCTTCATTCAAAAATATCGTAGAGCTAGCGCGGAAAGAAGGTGGGAAACCGAGTTTTTTTCTGCAATGTACCGGTATCTACAAATATCTCGGAGCTAGTGCCTAGTGCCTATATATGTTTTTTTTGTAAGCTTTATGTTTGCATTGGTATTTGATTTTGCGAAAGTCACCTTCTACGTAAACACTTTAGCCTACACACTGACGACATAAAACGACAATACATGAATGATGTTGACTGAATTATTGTGTTTCAGTATCCATGCAGTCGTCGTCTCGAGGGGGGAAAGCACTCGACAGTTGCGACATCAGACGACGGTAAAAGCAGTGAACACAGCTCTCTCAGTCAAACGGACGACAGTTTCTCGCCCTACGCTCAACTCAAATCTGAGCATCCATATGACCAGCTAAGAAAAAGTGAGACAGCTGTTTAATTATGACATCACCGTTTTCCATTGGCATGGAATTGGCAAGTGCATGAATGTAATTGTTGTCAACCTCTGCTGTTACAAACAAATATGATCAAATAACTTCTAAAGACTAGTAGAAATTTGGTGCACTATGAGATGTGGGAGTGGATGCCAATGGAAAATGCCTGGCCTTATAGACATTACATTGATCATTTATTTGGTACAGTAAGATCTCCTCTTATCCGATGTTCCGTGTTAACCGAGCCGCCCCAAAAAAAAAATAAAATAAAAAAAAAAAAAAAAAAAAAAATAAATAAAGTTTTAAATACGTAAATAAAACATAAAAATAATTACAGACGCCGCGCCGCACTTTTTTAAATGTACTCGCATACATTTGTAGGCATGCCTTACGAGTAGGGATGACATCGGGTACCCGGTTCCAGAAATTACCCGGAGACGATTTTAAGATCCGGGTATATTTCGCGGCCGTTTTTAGGCTAATTCACCAGTTTAAATTACGCGCTACGTGGTTGCGGTCTTTCCCGCGGAGCGTGCCCGCTGTCTAAAGAGTAACTGGAGTTGACGACAGAGCGCGTTCGTGCTTCGTTCACGTGCTTCCGTCCGTCTCGGCGAGTCGCGCCCATGCCACGAGTGAGTGCAAGAGAGAAAGATGCGGCAATAAATCTTGGGACACTGCCGTCTGCGCAGTACGAGATGCGCGTACGATCCAACCAACTCACACTCACAGCTGACTGACAAAGATGGTTGGGTGAAGAAGAAGAATTCGCAATGCAATCATCTTTCAACCGATTCACGAAATTCGTTATCACGACGCATAGGATTGTTATTCCTGGGCTTATGTTCTTTCTTTCCCAGGCTTATCTTGCGACGAGAGCTTCAGCGCGGGATATAGTAGTGAGAGGTTTTCCCACATGAGAAAGAGAGCTAGGCCTAGGCCTATGTTTGCATTGTAGGCCTAGCCTAGGCCTACTGCGTCGAGTTTAGGCCTAGACATACGTTTTTATTACGACATGTAGGCCTAATTGTTTACGTGTGTTTGTGAGCTTGATTTACAAGCTATTAAATCATTTAGTATACCCTCCACGAAGTGTATCGTGTGTATTTTATGTTCCTTTATCCATTACATGTGTCATATATCATTTTACCACATCAGGCTATGCTACGAGAGCAAATAAACAAATGAAACGCGCCATCCGAGTTTTTCGCAAATCCGAGGTGCCCCCGGTCTCATCCAACTCGGATAAGAGAGATCTTACTGTATTTGTTATTTGTTGTTGTTATAAACTAGGGTTGCCGTTTCATAATAATAATAATAATAATAATAATAATAATAATAATAATAATAATAATAATAATAATAATTCACATTTTAAAACGAAACGTCGAGGTACGTACAATGTTTACTCACGACGCGGCGAAATAACCCGAAACTCTTACAACTTTGATTTAATAATAATAATAATAATAATAATAATTCATAGCAGATGTCTCCTTAAACTAAAACCTTTAAAGCGGGCTTATGCTTAAAAACCTTATATTAATAATAACAACAAGGAAACGCTCAAGTCCCGTCGCGTTGTTGGATGAGCTTTTTCTTAAAAATTTTTAGTATGCGTGGGATCTCTTTATTTCTTCAAGTTACATTGCAAAATCATCTTTGTTAAATTAGAATAATTTTTTTTTTTTTTTTTTAAATAAAAAAATAGAATTATTTTTATAGAGTAAGCCCTACTAATTGCTAGGGTAATTAGAAACACATAACAAAAACTTGTAGAAATACAGCCAAACCTTACACACTCAAAAGAAATGAGATCTAAAAAAAGGGCCAAGCTCATCTACCCTTCCACATAAACGTACAGTGTCCCATAACAGCATCCTCGAAAAGCTTGGCAAAATAGAATTTGCGATTATTAATTTAACGTAATAGTTTATCCAAGTTCTTTTTTTCTAATTAATTTAAACGTAATAACATGCAAATTCTATTTTGCCAAGCTTTTCGAGGATGCTGTTATGGGACACTGTACGTTTATGTGGAAGGGTAGATGAGCTTGGCCCTTTTTTTAGATCTCATTTCTTTTGAGTGTGTAAGGTTTGGCTGTATTTCTACAAGTTTTTGTTATGTGTGTGATCTCATTACTTTTTCAAGTTCCATTACAAAATTATTTGCTAAAATATAATATTTTTATCAAAGTTGATTTCAATTCTATGGTATTAGCAGTAACAATATAGGATGTAAAATATCTAGACCCGGATTCATGTACATCCTGGGTATAGGTGGTATAACCATGGTATAACGACGGTATAAGGACTGGACCCCAATTCTTGAGTTCGTGGGAGATGAGTTGAAAACGCAATTTGAAAACGAAGTCGTTTTCGTTTTCGAAGGAATTGGTATTCTTGAACGGTATCGTGGAAAACGTCATGGGTTGTGAGTTGAAAGCATTGATATTAAACCCATATAGGATGTCTATGGTTGAAAGAGTATCACGAAATCCAAACACTTTAAAAAGATTTGCGTATAGCAAAGAGCTCGAAAAAGTTCTATATTTATTCTAGATGGCAGTGCCTTCATAAACGCCGGCCAATCGAAAGACAAGTTGTATGAAATGATTTGATTGTTGCAATTATGTAAACAAACAGTTGAGCAAGTTCATAATGTTGTGCTGGCATAGGGTTGGCTAGGCTTGTCAAACATGTAATGTAAGTATGAATTTTACTAGTCCTATAGCCAAATGGAACTTTAGACCTACACTTTTGTATTATAAATAATTTTCCACATCTGGGCCTAGGCCAGGGACGGTTTCTGATTTGTTTTATGAGAGTATAATGACACCTTTTCTCGTTCCACACAAAGAAGAAAAATTTTAAATGTCCGCTATTTGTTTACGTATCGCACTTTCCCGCCTAACTCTGCTTATACCGTCAACAAGTGTCAAGTAACTATGGTTACTTGTTGATTGTATGCCAAGTGTTTAAGGCTTATTTTAAAACCTTTATTTGGAAGCCTTCCAACAAACTTTTTCAACTTTTTTTTTCAAAAGAGACTATCATTCTATAACCTTAATGTCCATGTAAAATATGAACATTGTAGTCCCACCCGTCTGGTCAGAATCGCGGGCCGACGTATTAGATGTGAGCAGTAGTAGGCAGTAGTAGGCAGTAGTAGGCAGTAGCTAACATCCTTAAAGTGATTTTGAGCATGTTTCAAGCCATTTTTTCACCAAGAAGGAATAATCGTACCCCAATAAAATTTGGCATGTGTTGTCAGGTACCTAAATCCCCTCGATTGTGATAGTTTTCAAGTTCACATCACGTTACATGACGGCTGGGTAACACCTCGAAATCACCCCAACTCTGCTTGGTGTATAAGGTGCTTGAGTGTTTAGCGCACCGCGGCTTGGCTGCGGCGCCCTAACGGGCACCTAGATTTAGAATGTCAAATATCTGTAGGCCCGAAGATTGCTTTATGAACGCATTGTAGGTGATTGTTGTCAAGTTTCTTTTGTTACTTGTTAATTGTTATAATGTACCTCAAAAAACTCATATTAAAACCTTTATTCTTTGGATTCTGGCTAACTTTTTCAACTTTTTCTTTCATAAAGCAACACATAACCATTACCTTAATGTACATGTAAAATATGAACGTTGTTGCCCCACCCGTTTGGTCAGATCGGCCCAAATGTCACGAAAATATCGCACTAAAAATCAAAAAAATCGTAAAAGTACGATATTCATTAGGGCTGGGCTATGACATATCATTCAATTATCGATATCACACAAAAAATTTCGATATGATATCGATATATTATCGAAATGTTATTGTTTGTATATATATTAAATAAAATAAAAAAAAATAAAAAAATTAGTGTTATTTTTCATAATTTTGGCCAAATTGGCAAATAGGGTTGATAATGATAAGGTGTTACCATAGACCTATTTACGATCTCACAATCGCGTTTTATGACCCGGCACCTCCAGCAAATGCACCAGCCAGGGTAATTTAATTTAGACTACCTACCCGGCACCTCCACCAAAATTTCGAAATTTAGCATTTTGTGTGTAAATTTTGATATTTTGATATGAAATCAAATATCGATATCGAAATTTTTTCCAATTATCGATATCATATCGAAATATTGATTTTTTTGCCCAGCCCTAATATTCATGAGAAATATTTATTCGATTGCCCCAAAAATCACATCATATCGAAATTTAGTGATTTCAAACGTTTTCATAAAGTTTCATTTAGATCGGAGTAACCGTTTGCCCGGACGCTGATCAAATATCACGAAAATATTGCACTTAATTTTTTTTTATCGTAAAAGTACGATATTCATGAGAAATATTTCTTTGGTTGTACCCAAAAACAGTACAGGTCTAAGTTTAGAGATTTCGAAGGTCCCCTCCAATTTTCATCAAGATCGCATGCCGTTTGCCCGGTAGAGAGTGAACAAACAGACAAAAAAAACACGAGCTAATTTTTTTGGGGGGTCAGTGAAATTGAAGTCTTCGCTTTGCTCATACAATTATTTATTTAATTAATTAATTTAATACTGCTATGAATCAATAACTATGTCCTTAAAGCGGGCTTATGCTTAAAAACCTTATAGCCTATTCATACTACCCAACTCATGGGAGATGAGATGTGATTGGATTTATCCATGTGATCTTTCAGATTTGACAGCTACATTGCAGTCTTCTGTTGGATTTATGTCATGGAAGTCAACATTCACAACAACTAGCAGTTAAGTTAAGGTTTGTTCTGTTGTCCAGGTGGCTCAATTGGTAGAGCTATGGCACGTTAAGCCGGAGGTTCTGGGTTCGAACCCCAGTCGGGGCAAACTTTTTCGACAACTGCTATGAATCAATAACTATGTCCTTAAAGCGGGCTTATGCTTAAAAACCTTATACCTTTTTTAATAATAATAATAATAATAATAATAATAATAATAATAAATGGTTTATTTTCATAGTATCTTCATTTCGGAAGAGCATTTACAGTTATTTACATACATAATTCGACTTATACTCCAGGTGAACACCCGTATGCCCAAGTGGGATCGAGCAAAGATCGAAACGACAAGCGTGATTCTCTGCCTGGAGGACACTTCCCTGGGCCTGCGGGGCTTGACAAGCCCAATCCGGTTCCTCCACCCAGGACGCGCAAGTCAAACTCTTCCAACTCGCTGACTTCTATACAAGGTGGGTGTGGCTGCGATCACCAAGTGTTCCGGTAGTCTTGAATGACTGTGTGACCACCATGATTGTGAAAGTTTCAAATACGACGTAGCATAACGTACTCTAGATCATTCAACAAACTTTTACAAACTCTTGAAGAATTGTTCTCAAAAGTTGTAGGTGGTTAATTGTTAATAGCAGCACCTACCGGTATGTTACGTATTTATTCATTTATTTTATTCAATCATTATTTTAGTTGATGTTTTATGCAATTAAAAATAAATGTTCAAAAGTAACACAGTAGTGAATAAGAATACGTGGGATTGCAAGGTGCAAGTGGGGATTTTTTCCCGATTTTTAAATTTCTGGATTGTATTAAAATTAAATATTATACGATTGTGTCCATTAGCAATGTAGGCCCTTCATGTATCCACAGTAAAAAGAACAGCATTTTTCATCTCCTCATTTCTGCCCATGAAATATTACCATAACTGGTGATATTAGTGATTGGCTGATTGGACTCTGATGGAATCTAGAGTTGCATGCGAGTCTAGTCACTAGGCCCATATTCCTTGGATAATTCAGTACTTACCGGTAACTGACTTCATTTCGTCGCACCCAATTTGATTTCAATCATTAAATAACACTTAAAATAAAGATAAATTGTACAATTGGCTTATTTTATTTGTACAATATCTAGTATATTAAATTATTATTTTAGGCTATTATATTTCTCTATGTTTGTGTCTGTTTGGGGGTTGGTCATGGTTGTGGCAAAGAAGCTTCTTTTCTCTTTTTTCTAGTGCCTGGTGCAAACTGCAAAGCACCTATAAATAAAAGTTGTCTTTGTGCCAGAGTTTGGCGATGGACCTTGAGCTGTATGTTTGGGGACATATCCCATAGGTTCCGGTAAAACACTGCCGAAATGAGGCCTCCTTTTGTATTTTGATTTTTGATTTATGTGTTACATATTATCTGTGATGTCCACAGAAAAAAGAAATATACAATAAACAAAGTGACTGGAGTAAAAAGATTCATGTTTAATTTGTTTGCATTTCAATTAGGTCTACATAAAGTGCAAAGTTCTGTCTGTGGTGTGTTGTCCCATGGTTTGGCTGGTTTTGTGGTTTGTTATGAAGGAATGTGTTTCTTGCACTGGAGCACCTTTGCTTTAAAAAAACTTTCTTAGGTTATTAATTAAGGTAATGTCTCGTTTCAATTTCAGATACCGGAACGTTGCCCAGCACAAGTGCCAACATCCCCGCTGCAACAGCGATTGCCGGACGGATATCGGCCAATCAGGAGCTACCGTACATGACGCCACCCATCCCCACACCAGCCATGGTACCCGACCCGCAGCTTCACTTTAGCGGGGATTCTCAGGATTCAAGCAGTGAGTGTCGTAATGATTAGGTCCGGATGTAGGCCCGCGCATGACGCTGCTCTGGCAGTTTACGAGACCGATCGCCATTCACACACTCGGGCAACAGGGCAATGTTTTCGTCAACAGTGAGCCGCCTACATAATATGTAGTTTGTTCGTAAAAATAATCAGTTACCACCGCCAGTTTTAAATGAGCGCGTGTTTCGAGAACGAGCCAAGTTGCCGGCGGTTGAGCAAGTCCAGGCCATCTGTCCACCAGCGGTAGAAGCGTCGGAACCATAAAACACTCATTACCAATTACTCAATTAGGTTATCATTGAACAAAGCGCACAGCTTCTAACTTTGCAAACACTTTCTTGCTGGGTGGGCGGATACACTTTTAAGTCCAAATTGCGAGAGCTCGGATCGTGGCAAACATCTCATGAGAAGGAGGTACACTTTTTAACTGATATTTATGTAATTTTTAATGTATTAGTCACTAATCAGTAATATTATTAATAATAGAACCACTGTTTTGACATGCTTCATTCTTTTGTTTGCACAAAATTTAAAAACTACTACTTCTACCCAAAATAGTAGTCATGTAGGCCTATATTGATATCAGAATTTCTGTGTGATATTGAATATCGATAATTGAATGATATATATCATAGCCCAGCCCTAGTTCATGCTAGTTCTTATTTTACTTTCAATTCTGCACGTCTACAATTTTGGTACAACTCAATAAATTAGTTTAAGTAAAATCGATGTGATTCTCTGTATTGGTTGTAATGTGAGTGCATGTCTGAATGTTCCAGAGGGTTACACGAGCATCAGCGTGCGAGAACCTCTAGCCAACATCAAGGCTCAGACTCGGCAGAGGAGCCGGATGCAAGAAGTGTCGGACTCACTTTACGCCACCGTGTCCGACGATTCAGGTGACAGATTTGTTCAGCCTAGAAACTGGCAATAGGCCCTACTCAACCTGTTAATACAGAAATCTCTCTTTATTCACTAATTTCAATTATATAAATTTGAATGAAAAGAAAATTGAAGCTTCTGTAGGGTCTTCATTACTACTTTAAATTAGGAACGACGATAGTTGAGGATTTTCTTCACCGGGTATGAAAATTGAAACCTAGTTTTTAATCGGTTATAAAGACAAATATATCGCCTGTATTGCGATGGGCTGGTTATGTGGGCCAACCGGTTGAAGCTCAGCAGTAGAATGCCACATAATTAGCTCGCCGCACCAGACCGTTCGATTAGAGTGGGGTAAAAAAGTAAAGTAAAGGTCTTGAGGTAGGCTGTCTATTAGTATTAGTCCAACAGAAGATTTCTCTGTACAAAAGTCCCTTTGTATTTCGAACTCGACTACGTAGTTGATAGTAGACCGATTTTCAACGCGTTTTCACTTGTTCAATGCATTGTTTTGGCTCAAGCTCGGGATGCATTGTCATTTGGCGTTGGTTCAGTTCCATTGTTGCCATTGGGCTTTGAGTAAATCTGCCCACGAGATGACTGGCAACATTGACAGTACTGGCAATAACATGATCTGCATCACTCTTTCCCATCCCATCCTAAATACTCTGGGGTCATTCTGAACTGAAAATTACTGTAGCCAAATTGTAAGAATAGCTATAGTATTAACACCATGTGTATTGAATTGACTGAATGTTTACACCTATTTCAGAGGAGATGTATGCTGCGATTGAGGAGCCCGGTCCTGTGTACACAAGTGGCAGTGAAACGTACGCGCAGATCCAGCCTGTAGCCCCCGTGTCCGAGCCCCCCCTAGCGACCAGTGAACCCGCAGAGCCTCCACACAACCCTCCTACGCTCAACCCTCCGCAACCTCCTAGCGTTGACAGTCTGAAGCAGGTTGCCCACGTCCACTCCAGGCAAGGTATGTGACCTTCGTTGGCAATTGATTTTCACTGGTTGATTACCCGTATTTACTTGATTATAGGTCACCATTGAGTAGAGGTAATGAGAAATGGTGATATAAAAACCCAAATTTCGTTTTAAAAAACCTAAATTTCGCGTTTTTTGCGTTTTTTTAAATTTGTCAAAAACGTTACTAAAAAAAAAAAAAATCACTAAAAAAAATTGTACGCACTGTTATTTTGGTATACTATTTTTGCGGAAACCGTGATACGCGCCGTTATTTTGGAGGTATATTTCCGTGAAGCCCGTGACGTCACGGTACCCCGCCTACCGCGCGCGTAATATTCGGTCTGGACCGGCACCTCCACCAAAACTGGACCGGCACCTCCACATCACTTTACATTTTGCACACTAAAAGGTCCAATTTCGCGATTTAATTCGCGTTTTGACCAGTTTGATGTAATTTTGTTCGTTATTTCGCGCTATACACGAAATTTCGCGAAATTCGCGTTTTCAAAATGTGTTTTTTCCATCACTAAATGATGTAATTCGTCGACAATACAGTAAGAACCCTCTTATCCGATCTCCTCTTATCCGATGTACCGTGTTAACCGAGCCGCCCCCCAAAAAAAAAAAAAAAGTTTTAAATACGTAAATAAAACATAAAAATAATTACAGACGCCGCGCCGCACTTTTTTAAATGTACTCGCATACATTTGTAGGCATGCCTTACGAGTAGGGATGACATCGGGTACCCGGTTCCAGAAATTACCCGGAGACGATTTTAAGATCCGGGTATATTTCGCGGCCGTTTTTAGGCTAATTCACCAGTTTAAATTACGCGCTACGTGGTTGCGGTCTTTCCCGCGGAGCGTGCCCGCTGTCTAAAGAGTAACTGGAGTTGACGACAGAGCGCGTTGTAAGCTATCACGTGCTTCCGTCCGTCTCGGCGAGTCGCGCCCATGCCACGAGTGAGTGCAAGAGAGAAAGATGCGGCAATAAATCTTGGGACACTGCCGTCTGCGCAGTACGAGATGCGCGTACGATCCAACCAACTCACACTCACAGCTGACTGACAAAGATGGTTGGGTGAAGAAGAAGAATTCGCAATGCAATCATCTTTCAACCGATTCACGAAATTCGTTATCACGACGCATAGGATTGTTATTCCTGGGCTTATGTTCTTTCTTTCCCAGGCTTATCTTGCGACGAGAGCTTCAGCGCGGGATATAGTAGTGAGAGGTTTTCCCACATGAGAAAGAGAGCTAGGCCTAGCCTAGGCCTATGTTTGCATTGTAGGCCTAGCCTAGGCCTACTGCGTCGAGTTTAGGCCTAGACATACGTTTTTATTACGACATGTAGGCCTAATTGTTTACGTGTGTTTGTGAGCTTGATTTACAAGCTATTAAATCATTTAGTATACCCTCCACGAAGTGTATCGTGTGTATTTTATGTTCCTTTATCCATTACATGTGTCATATATCATTTTACCACATCAGGCTATGCTACGAGAGCAAATAAACAAATGAAACGCGCCATCCGAGTTTTTCGCAAATCCGAGGTGCCCCCGGTCTCATCCAACTGGGATAAGAGAGATCTTACTGTATTACATTTTAGGCAATAAAAAGGACATTTAAAAAAATTCGCGAATTTCGTTATCACCATTTTTCACTACCTCTACCAATGAGTAACAGCCGCATTCCTATTTTGACCACTAAATTCTTTACAGTATTATTTACTACAATTCAGAAATTAAAAAAGTCCGCCCCAACCGGGCTTTAAATGTAGGCACATGGATGAAAGATGAAATGTTAGGGTGATAGAATGTGATGGTGATAATGAACTCTCGGAGGACCAGCTAAATTAGCAATGAATGGACTGTAGTAAATAGGCCTGGCACAGGGATCCACGAATACACAATACTTACACAAATCATTAATACTTGCAGCTTTGCTCTATATCATTTATATAAATGATATAGGAAATTTCGTCACAAACTGTATAGTGGTGATGTATGCCGATGATACCCTTGTGTATATCATCTCTGACAAACTAAACGAAGCAATACAAATGTTAAATTATGATCTGCAAATCATCATGACATTTTTTAAAGCTAATAAATTGAAATGTCACCCAGATAAAACAAATTGCATACTGATAACTAGCTCAGCTGTAATGAGAGACCAACTACTAAAAAATAATATCAGCAAAGTAAACATCGAAGGAAAAAATTTTGTTTTTCAAGACTATTTAAGTACTTAGGAGTCATGGTAGACTATTTACTTACTTTCAAAGAACATATCAGTTACATCTCCAAGAAACTTGCTACAAAAATTGGGTTTATGCGAAGAAATTGTTGGAAATTGTCAAAGTGGGTGCGTCGACTAGTTTATAACACCATTGTAGCTCCACATTTTCACTATTGTCCTACCATTCTTATGGACATAAATAAAAGTGACCTTGATATTCTCCAAAAACTTCAAAACAAAGGCATGAGGGCAACTCTTCAATGTCACAGACTAACACACAGAATGGACATGCTCGAGGAACTTCAGTGGCTTAGTGTTGAACAATTAATCAACTACAAAGTTTTATGTTTCATTCATGAAGTGATGTGCAACCAAGAGTACTCATACTTCTCAGAATTCTACAAACACAATAATGATTTGCATGATCATCATACTAGATCTGCTCAAGATTTTTACATGCCTACTCAAAATAAGTGCTGTGGGCAAAAATCCCTGTTTGTAAATGGATTAAAAAAATTCAATGAGTTACCTAAAAATCTAAAAATGTTGGTGGGTAAAAAAACAAATTTCAAAAGTGCTATACAACAATGGGTGCAAATTAAGTTTCCACTTGTCTAAAGAAGAAATATCAAGTTATGTACAACCAGAAAAAAATAGCAGAGTCTAGCTGCTAAAAAGAAGATTTTACTACTACTAGAGTAGGAATCACACAACTTTGAATGACCTTTTGACACTGTTCGGCAGCCATTTTTCATGTGAACCACTAGAACAAAATTGGAGGTCTAATTGATAATGCACTTTCAAAAAAATTAACGAATTATACACGGTGCATTATTAAATAAAAATACTAAATTATTGTTCACAAGATTAATTTATTGTAATCTGGACGATCAAATTCATTGAAAGTAATAAATAACAAACAATTGTCAAGTCATTATTCGTTTTCACAGTTGACAACAATGGTTTTATTTTATTGACCAATGAGCAATCTTCCCAATACCACTTTCATACAATCAGCTAAAATATTACTAAAGGCCTGTCGTCTGCACAGCACAGATAGGCCCTAGCCTACGTCGTCTGCTTTAATCTTGTTCCTGACTTATTTCTTTACTTGGTTGCTCTTCTGAGTTCTGGGCTTGACTAATTATTAATTAATAATATTTTAATGTTATGTAGGCCTAGCCTAAGTATTGATTAAATGAGTAGGTCTATCAATTGTCTTATTTGAAGTAAAGTAGGTCTTTGCCACTAAGCCATGCACTAATAGGGCCCGCGGGAAAAAAATCAGTCTAGTTAGCCAACCAATTAGGTAGGGCCTAGGTACCTAAACAGTAAATACGTACAAGACAACGGTTATAGACCTAAGGATTTTAGAAAAAATACTTTAAATATTCCTTTTGGGGGTAGGGCTATAAATACTAGGCCTAGGCCTAGGCTACACTACCTGGGTTGGGCCGATGCTAGGCTACGCGTAGCCCTAGGCTAGGCCTAGTTTCCCCAAATTGAACACATATCACAAGAATTTCCCTGTTTTATCAATGTAGGACTAGATCTAGCTAGCCTAGGCTGCATATTGAAGCTAGGCCTAGACTTTTGCCCCCCCCCCCCCCCCCCAACCCCCAAAGAGAAATTGCTAGGCTAGGCCTGGCCCTAGGCTAGGCTAGAACGAAGTGTTTAATAGTATCCTTGCCCTAGGACCTAGTTCAATTTTTATGCAAATAGAATTGTGTTGATTAAAATAAAATAACAATAATATAAGACAAAGAATTTTAATATCCAAAACAACTCAGTGACAAAACATAACACGCAATGACAGTATCCTAATGAAACATAACCTTCAACGTTTGGAATGGTCTGTTGACATACACCTAGTTCGTCACCTCGCCACGCGCACGCAGCGCACGGAGTAGAAAAATGACGCTAGCAATTTAATTTTTCCTGTGTTGGTTATGCCGATTTAAACAAATGCAACTTTGAAGGTCGTTCAATCTAGGCTGAATCCTACTCTAACACACGAAATACAGTTTAAAACACTTTTATATATATCCACTTTGCAAAAGAAGATAAAAATACACAACATGCCATTCCAAGGCTAACACTATTGACAAATGTCTTCACGTATTGGCCGCACCCCACTTTTTGACCTTGATAAATTTTAAAGTACCCGCGCTGCAAAGATGATCCAGATAGTAACGCTTTTTGCGTTTGTTTTAGTTGCCAATCGAGTCGCAAACAGCACTGTAGATATTCATAGCCACAATGATCGTAAAGGCAAGCTACATTATCAAGTAAAGTAGGCCGTGTACAATCTACATGGTTTGATGTGCAAACTAGGTTAGGCACCAAGCTGCTTGGCTTTGGACAATGGACTTTATTTGATATTTGTTTGTGTTTTCTTTCAGTTATTTAGTTTCATTTGTTTTTTTACAACATTTAATTATCAAAACACACGAATCATCAATCCAATAATTATTGTCATTGTCATTGTCAATTATTTTCATATTGTCATGTACAGCCAGGGTCATATAATTATATAAATCAAGAGGTGGGGGACATCTCGTGTTCATCTCTCGGTGCCATTATTTATATCGCCCTGTGAACTGCATTATCGACGTAAATAAGAAACATGGCTGCTAATGTCAAAGGAAAATTCTCTATTCACCAGAGAAACTATCAAGCCTAGAAGAAATATAATATGGAACGTAAAGAGAGCATTATATATCGATACCTTGGCCTAGGCATAGCATTAAGACTATGCCTTAGTTCTTATATTTGCCTTAGTTTCTAGCTAATTTCAAATAATTCTATCTTAGCTGTCAAGTCTTATTTGCAAACCACCAAAGTTTGTTTTATGCTTTTGTTTTGATAAAATTGTATTTCACTTCTGACTGCCTTCTAGATATTGACTATTTTGTTGACCAAGAGTCTTTCAAAGCCTCCTAAATAATATTAATAACATCAAATAGTCTAGGGGGCTTCCATCGATCGATAATGCAGTTCACAGGGCAATATAAATAATGGCACCAAGAGTTGACCACGAGATGTCGGTGAAAGAGGTATCTTTCAGACCTCTTGATTTATGACCCTGGCTGTACATCGCCAACTATATGTTGTGTTAAAAAAGAAGGCGGTAATCTAGAAGGCCCCTCTCTTTTCTCATTTTTTCTAGCTACAGTGCTGCTTGCGAACCCAAGGCAACTAAAATTAGAAGCTGCCCTCTTTATCCGCTAGATCTCATTGGTGTTCCTTTGCGTCGCGGATACCCGAGGCCTATATTCGCATAAATACAGTATGCCAATGAATGTGTGTACTTCGTAATTTAATTGCATGGTTCTAGATATGCTTTTGTTTTTGTTTTGTTTTGCTTTTAAAACACTTTACTTTTTGTTGAAAATACACTACAGATGCCCCCATTCCTTCATGTTGCGCTGTTGGATGCAGTTTGAAGGCGGCTGACTGAATACAATTAGATTTTAACAGAATCCTATGCTTGATTTGTCACAGAACTCTGCAAGAATCAATCTGAAGCATTCTTGTCTAAGAAGTGTTTTTAATTGCTTTGCCAAATGAGTGGTACTTAGATTATTGCAGGCATTTGTTAGCTGTGAATGCACGGCCAAATATGAATTTAACTTGCCAATAATTTCTCTCTATGAGAACAGTGTGAGCCTGAAACATTTGACCGTCACACCTTCTCGTTACAGTCTTGGCACTTCACTTCATGCCTTCTGTGAAGGTTGACTGTAAGCTACCACCAATGCTGTCCAATGCAGTTGTTATTGTGATAGTGAATTCTCATTACCTTCCCCCAAAGAATTATTTTGAATTGACAGTAGTTGCTAATAGTACAATATTTTCTTGTTCTTCGTATCTATTATAAAATGAAGCTAGGACATACTTAAACCTACTTATACCATAAATGTTGTATCCAAGATTGGACTATGACATCACTTAATTAGGCCTATTGATAAAGAACAAATATACCGGTACCTGATCAAAAATAGATTAACGTTATTCACCTTTATTACTAAATTGTGCCGACCTGTACCTAAACAAACAGCCCATTGTATGAAAAAAGCACTTAAAATTATGAAATTTTTGTGCCATTATTTCCAAGTTATATTTGCCTTGTTCTTGGGAACTGTGCTCTCATGTCATTTAGGTGGTTAAACCTAGGATGCAGAATGCTTCCTTACAGCGTTCTTGGTTTCAGCCTCTTCGTCGAGTGCAGCAAGTTCCGTGACTAACCTAGGCTCTCCGAAGCCAGAGAAACGTCAGGCGAACTCTCCTCTTCCCCCACCGCCGGCAGGAAGTCCGGAGCTTTACGCCACAGTCGACAAGAAGGCCGTCCGGGAACAAGCGGCAGTAGATAAGAGCCTCGAGGAAATGTACGCCAAGGTAATGAAGAAGAAACAGAAAGGTTCTTTAGATTCCACAGCCGAACTTCAGTCAGCCGTGGGGGATCTTGACGTTGCAAACACATCCCACGAGAAGAGGTTGTCTAGTCTAGAGATGGATGTTGAATCAACTACATCTGTAAGAGACAACAACAGTTCTACGTCCATTGATATGTCGTCCAGTAGAGAGTCTATGGATACACGACAGAGGATAGACTCCGATACGAACTCAAACTGTAGTTCAAATCCTAATTTACATTTCGACATTTCAAGGAAGGAACCGACACGTTCATTTCCTTTGACCAATTCTGCTCTACCCACCAAGAACTTTAATTGTTTCGACGAGTTTAGCAGCATTCCATACATCGATCCCGGTTATGAAGTCGTACAGAGGGGACGTGCAAATCTCTCGTCCGACAGCGACCCCAACTACGAAGAACTCCATCCTCAAGTTACCACGGAGATCGACTATTCCAGCTACCATTCGTTGAACAGTGATAAGGGGAGCAGCGAGCCCGGGTACGCTAGCATCGCTTCCGGGCGCGATAGGAGCACGACGCTGCCGGGCTACGAGAGTATAGGTCGTTTGCGCAACAGAAGCTCCACGGGTTATGAGAGTATAGGCCATGCAAACGATCGGAGTTTAAGACCCGACCCGGGATACGAACAGGTGGGTGCAAAGTCCAAAGATGACGGTTATGCGAAAGTAAATAAAAAGAGAAAGTCCAAGGTCGATCCCGAGGAGAAAGAGGAACCAAACTACGAGAGCATGGGTCACTCTAATCCTGAATCGACTTACACGGGCGGTAGCGAATCGGATCCGAACTACGAAGTGGTGAGACACGACGATCCCAACTACGAGAGCGTTAATTATTCCGACCTGCCGCGCGACCCACCGTACGAGAGACTCCACAACGATAGCAGGGACTCTGACGGCGAAACGGTACCCGGATACGAGCGAGTGAAGAAGAAAACCGGGAGGCCAGACACCGAATACGAGGAAGTGGACGTACGAGTGTGAACGATTAGGCTAATTAGACCAGACACTCGATGCGGAGATTGGATGTGGGTGTGTGAGTGTGAATGATCAAACAAACCAGACACCGAATACGAGGAAATGGACGTTTCGACTCTCAGTACATAGTGGTGTAATGTGTGGAGAACGGAATACAACGATTAATGTAAAATTTCCATTATTACCGGTGAATCTAGCCTAACCAAAAATGTAATATCCAATATATGCCTTTTAGTATATTTGGAAACCACCAAGTTTTTATACTTAATCCTTCTAATATATTATATTACCATGGATTCAGGTACAAAATGCTAGTAACAAGGGAATTGCTTGTACGTACTGCCTTGTACCTTAGGGATGTGCAAGATGCAATGGTATACACCCAACTACATAACAAAGTGCAATAATTTTTCCTAAGAAAACATTCTATTTTATAAATAGTATATTTCAACATTCTGCTTTACTTTGCCTGGTGAATAGCCAGATGTGCAATTGCAATCTGATCTCACCCAATGTAAACATGGTCGTGTTGTGATAGTTTTTACTTTTATACTGATACTGATCGGTGATCAAGCTCATGCGTTACAGTTAGTCCTTGGGATCAATTGTGCCAATCCCCAACTAACACAAGGTTCGTTGCCGAAGTAGGCACCGCCCTCTTTACCTTTAGTTGCAGACTTCCAGATCATTAAACTCTGTCTAGCTAGGCCCATTCATTTCGTAGATTATACAATTATATTTTTAATGGCTATCTGTTTGCCATAAGGATGCTAAGGCTAAGCCATGCCAGACTGCACAATTTGGCTACGTTTTTTGTTCAACTTCCCACCTGATGTGTCATTATTTTATATTACAATCATAATAATATATAATTTATATTTTATATTTATTAATTTATTGTTAGTTGGAAGAAATATGATTTCTCTACTAGATAATAGCTTGGATATGGTGACTTGCATTCTTAACCAGGCTTCATCAAAACAATCACAGTATTTACTATTTACTTGTTGAATCATACACAAAAGGACAGTCTTGGTGACGCTACTTTTAAAAAGTAACATGCTATCGCGCTACACGAGAAATGTTACATGTTCGTGTTTAATAGGGGTGTGCGAGGCTCTCAAATTACCCAGTTTTTATAAGTCTTTTGACATCGCGCCAAAATGAGTTTTGGCTCCATTTATACCTACTCGATCGTGACCTATCATCAAAAGCACATAGTTTTGGTTTTCATTACGATAGGCATTCTTTCAACGTTTAGGATAGCTAGTCTTTTAAGAATTCTAGGCCTAACGAACAGTCATATTGAATTTCTTGTCAACAACGAGTCAAAAAGTATTTCAATATTACTGGTAGAAACTTAGCTATCCAATACCTATCTACATATTAATATTTTGCGTTGTACAAACTTTACTGTAGGCGATGATTTCTTTGTATCTGCCTATCGTAACCATGTAAAATTGCATTCGTTGCCCACCAGTCGCCCAAAGCTAGTAGATACTGCGCCGCCAAAGCCTTCCTGAAACTCTTGTATCCATTTATAACTTTCCTTTGCTAAATAGGCAGCAAATGGTGTACATTGATAGGTATGTGGTCAACCAATAGCATTGTAAAAGTAACGTTCTGTGTAATAGATGCTATGCAAGTCAAATTTATTTTTGAAAACAATTCAAAGTGCTCTATTTTTATCTGATAACAAGATTTCACCATGCGTATTAGGTTTTATTTTTATTTTTCATAGAATACTTACTTCTGCTATCAAATTTATTTTTATTAGCTGAAAACCGTTATGAAATTATTTTTTTTAGCTGTGCAAGGTAACACTATAGGCTTATACAAGTTGTTAAAGGTGGCTTGTTAAATAGATGCTACAAAATGCTTGCAAAATTGCTTGGTTTAAAACTTAAGATATACTAAATTTAAAAAGTTCATCCCTCACTATAAATGTACCTAAGGAGGGAATTCATAATATCTTTTATCTTTTTAGTTTTTGCCATTGGTCGCTCGCGCTATGCCGTTCGCTCGTTGGCATGAATGAAAGTAAGCAGTGTTGCTTTTTTAAAATAGATTTTAAAAAACGCATTGCAAACAAATTTGTTTCCACAGTGTTATCTAATGTGTAGCCTTCAGATTCAGATTCACATTAATGGTGCATGGGAATTGCTGCATCATTGCATGAAGATATAATAATTAAAATGTGATAGACCATTAAAAACAATGGATTGCAGCTATTCTGCCAGTATTTCAGAGGCTCCAGTAGTATCCTAGGCCTATATATATATATCAATCTTCAACTGGCAGACGTTGCGTTGCCTGCAAAATGCTGTGTCACGTCAAAAGGAAAATGTCTATGAAACTTCCAAGTAAATGAATTATTGAATATTAATATATCATATATATAGTATATATGATTACAGGCCCTGTTGTTGGAACTCTATAGTTGCCATTTTGATTTTCTTCATAAACCCCCTCAATCGGTTTGAGAACCGTAACTCGTTCATATCATAATCGCTGCACTCGTTTTAAATACAGCTACGGATTTGGATTCCATGCCGATTTTGATGGCATATACCCAATATATTTTTTATATTTACATACTATACTAGTGATTTATATAGTACAGTACATACTATCATTCTGTATCATACCCACATACTATTGCCAATTGGATATTGTGATGGTCTTATTGGGCAAACAATCCTATTCCCAATCCCACAAATCATCGAATCCATTACTAGCTAGCTTGATAACGGTTTAAGGTTTTTTAAGCCATTTCCAAGAATAAAAATTATTCTCATGTTGTTGTAGTATTACTGTATTAATTAATAATATATTATTGTTGTTGTGATGAAGACTGCTATGCAATTGATTTTAACTGATACACCACGAGTGATAAAAACGACCTAGGTTGAGCTCTTGCAATTGGGGATGGGGTACCCATGTATCCCCGAGAAGGATCCAAAGAGATGAATGAAGCCCATCCCAAGATAGGTTGAACAGTATTAAGTATTGACTATTAATGTTTTAGGATCATTGGTCAAGTAAACACAGTGGGTCGTTTTTAAAATTCATGGTAATATTGTTTTAAAATAACTTCCTGATACTGTTGTACTCCGATGTAAATAAAATTCATACTATTGGTTTTATAGTAATCAATCTTATTTTTAATATTGGTACTCCTGCTAGTCATAAACATTTTATTTTGCAATGAGCTGTGAGATAAGTGCTGTTACGTTGTTAACTTTCAGTATGGGTTAAAGCCTGAAAGTTGAGGCATCACATGATCTTTTGGAATGTGATTTGTTGCTCGACCGTACATGAAATGGATGCTCGGCTCAGTTCAGGTGTGCGTTTTTGACTAATGGAAATGCACATTCTCTGTCAAAAGTACATGCATTTCTATTCGTCGAGCTTGAGGAGTGTGCATTGGGACTGAGCCGAGCCGGCTGTAGTCCGCTTGAAACTTTAGGGTACTTAGGCGTACGTGATCCGATCTTAAACTTAAGATCCCAACCTGGGCCGCCTTATGCAAACTTAGTCCAAACAACTTGCCCGCTTACAAAATACCTCGCTGACCGGATTGGTGATCTGTGAGAAGGCAGGTTTAGCATTGATCAGCCAATTTGGTGGAATTTGAATTATGTTGTGTGAACAATAGTGAACCAGTCTGTCTGTCCAACCCAATAAGTAACCTGTGATCTGAAGAATCTATCCCATGACGGAAACAAACCTTTAATGACCCAGCTACCAATCTGAATCGGGTTTGTGTAAGTACCCTTGTGCAGACTATTAGTTCACAGCCACCCACTCGCAGCTCCACTGTAGTCGACTTGTGACGTTGCTGTTAATTGTTCAATAATTAATGTATTAGCTCAACTAGGCTAGTTGACCAAAGCTAAAGGGAGCATTTTTTTTTTGTTTTTATTGCTAAGAGAATGCCAAAGTCATTTTGACAGAGACGAACAATCAATCATCATTCATGCTCTATTTGACTAACTGCTACATTAAAATTGACATGATAGGGAATTTCACCCTCATGGTAAGCCTATTCACCCATCGGCTTGCCATTTAAAATCTCGCCGCCGTGCCCCTGAAATCCATTTATTTTTTACGAAATGGGGTGCGGAGCGCACCTCAGCGAAAAATTCACTGCTCCTACAAAAATAACCCGATTTACTTGAAATTAAAATTAAAATATAGCCTAAATAAATGTCTAGGGTGTATGAACTTTCCTACGAATTTTTCTTGGTGTCAAAATATCACACCCCTCATCTTCGTCAAATACTTCAAAATATTGCAAATTGCCGTCGCCGCCATACCGTCTACGAATGCAAACATAATCTTTCCTTCAAGCATAAACAGGCTAAAACTTGACCGAGATACGAGCCAAACACATCGTTGGATGCAGCGAAGTGCGTAGAGTACATTGAGCGCAATCTCTTGGTGATTGGACGAACCATTCTCATACAACGACCGATAATGTAGCGCACTGTTCCAGCCCGTCGATCCGACGGCCAGGTAAGTCGGCGGTCATTTCAAACAGCCCGTCGATTCGACCGGCGAGTAAGCCGATGGATTAATATTAAGTAATTTATATAATTTGGAGAACTGTGTTTTCCATAGAAATATTTTAATATAGTATATAATATAAATAATATATAGAAAGAAATGGAGAGAACTGGTAGAAATGCCGGTCATAGAAGACAAGACATCGAAGAAGATGAGGTGTTGAGCCTGGCTAGAAAGCACTGAAAGTCAGCTCTAGACCTTATGTTGGAACCGGGTGTTTTGTGTTTATATTATTATTATTCATGAACATAGAACAAAGTTCTCCAAATAAAATACATCCGCAGCTGATGCGAATATCTAGCCGAGCAATCACTGCCAAGGGGTATGAGCAACACGAGGAAATTCTTTTGAGGAACAGCCGGACAGATATATGACTATGTTATTGACAATTTGTTTTCTTTTGTCTGTAACTGTAGGCATCTGAACAACAACGATGAAAATAAAGGAGCATCCAGAGGTAACTTAAAAGAGTGTTCTGATTTGCTTTTGAAGAACGCTTAAGAGGTATGCTTAAAGACAAGAACCGAGGAACCCAATCATTCCAGATGTATTTGGAGATGAGGACTAAAGTATGAGGTAAGATTGCAACTTGCAAGGCCTACTCAACCTCTCAGTGGAATTTTAGGGAACCTTGCTCTAGGAGATTCAGGACTCCTTGCTCATCGTCGTGTACGCATAGTCATTCGAAACAAGATTAATAAAAATGAAGACAAATACATGTCTTTAAAATCAAATAGGCCTACTACTACATATATACATGTTTACAGTATTAATTATAATTAGGTATTATATCTATCTAGTAAATCTGAATACTGGTGGATTTTGCTGTAAATTTAACAGCGCCCTCAAATTTGTTTTGGATGTTTGTTTAAAATGTCAGCAAAATCGGCTTAGTGGTTCGACCTCCGCGAGTCGGAACAGACGCACAAAATAATTAAGTGTGGCTCGTTGGTCTTGTGTGTGGCTCGTTGGTCTTGTTGTGTGGCTCGTTGGTCTTATGTGTGGCTCGTTGGTCTTGTGGTTAGCGTATCTGCTTCCAATGCAGAAGGTCCAGGGTTCGATTCCCGCTAAAGTCAGAAGTTTTTTAACTTCTGATTGGACTTCAGTCCATCAGTTCTTGTGTTAGGAGTTTGTAAACGGTGACTTTGGAGCCGTCCTAGCAACGAAGCACATAATAAATTTCAGAGTTGTTCTGAATCGGCCTTGTTGATTCTGGCGTTGATTCGCGGGTGTTCGCACTGTCCATACCACTGATTGCTATATTTCCTATTAAAAATATCGATCTTTGTTGGTTATCGCTCACTCGTCGATTGCGTCGGGGCCTGCAGGGTTGGCTTGGTCGCTTTGATTTAAAGTCCCCCACTGAAAATCAGTTATATAACTGAGTGGGTAGACTCTAAATAAAATTTATTTATTTATTTTATTTAAGGATAGAGTACCATTGCAATACTCCTCAATTTTGTCAAAATATTCTCTACTATTTTAGATTACACAATGTATTGAAGCCTGTACGTATTGGTTGTAAATTTTGCTTTTTGTAGGTCCAGCAGTTTTGTACCCACTTTCAATGTAAAAAGTCCTGGGTTCAATTCCCTCCAAGTTCAGGTAGAAGTTTTCAAAATTCTTAACCCGAGAGTAGTCGCACCCCTGTTTGTAACGTTAGTAGTCGCGCCCGGTCCTTTAGACCGCATTATTTATTATGGGCTAATAACGTTAGGATGACGTTTTGATTACCAATATAAGATAATTTATCATATGTGACAGCATACATGGTTATATTAATCAATTATCAATCAATAATCAATCAATAATGAATGAAACACAGAATGTTGCAAACCTACAAAAAGGTATAAAAATATGTTTTGAAACACCCTGTAGTTCAAATTATTAGTAAACCAAGACAGTAATATTATGCCAACACTGTATGTTGAAGAATAATCAACCTTCAATAACAAAATACATAGTGATTGAGTATGCATATTTTTGCCTCCCTTAGTAGTCGCGCAGCGGTCGAAAAGACCAAGCAACCGAACAGGACCTCTTATCTTAGTTGAAGTTCTGCAAAACACTGAATCGCGTGTTGCACACTGGCTTCACAAATCTATTTTGGGAAGGTAGGCGGAACTAGACAAGCCACGCATGCGCGCTGTACAAATACCAACTGTTGAAAAAAAAGTCGGTCTAAAAGACCACACGCGACTACTCTCGGGTTAACTAGTCATGTTGATGATTCCGTCAGTCGGCCTGTGAATAAATTCCATCTCACATTGTTGGCAATTATAACCAGAAATTTAAAAGCTAACGAAGGAGCTAAAAACGAGTATAAAAATAGATTCTAGATAATGATAAGTACGGTAACTAATAACTTAAGTAATAATATAAGGTATTATAGTAAGCCTACTATTACTTTATATTAGGGTTGCCGTCGATAATCGAAATATCGATCGATTATCGATATCAGTAATATGATATGATAATCGATTCAAGTATTTTGATATGATATGATATGATTATCGATTTAAATAGTGACATCGATGTTTTCGCGGTTTACCATGCTTAAAAATGCCGCGCTGTCGTATCAACGCGCCGATTGATTGTCGGAGTAGCCAATCGCTGCTCAAGTATAATGCCACGCCCACCGCCGCCAGTGCGCATGCGCTCGCAGCGCGATACAAGGCGATACGAAAACATCGCCCGGCCCGATTGCGATGTATTCAGTTCAGTACGGCTCGACGTGTTGTGGCGTGAACTTCTCTAGCGTCAGTCTGCCCAATTATATTGAATTCGTGATGTTTCTTCCGTCCCAAACCCAAAGAAGATATTTGCCATTACTTCTGACGCTGCCTAACAAGATGAGTCAAGTGTGGCAGTTTTTTATTATTCAAAGAACGACGACGAGGAGGTTGGGAGGAGATAAAGCTGTGAGCTGGAATGTCGATGAGATCTCGCCACTATCTCTCGCTCGCTAGATGCGCGTACTGTTGGAACACGTAAACAGTGACACCCGATGCAAGTCAAGACGTATTAAAATATAGGCTGTGTAATTGAAATTCAGCCCTCAATTTTATTTTAAACATTCTAATCCTTAATGATCTCTTGTATTAGTGTTACAATTTTGCGTTTTTTCTGCTTCCTAGGCTCAATTTGGAATTTGATATGATAATCGATTTGGGTCTATGATATCGATATATTTCGATATGATAATCGATTCGATGCCTCCGATTATCGATCACGATTTTCACATCGAACGGCAACCCTACTTTATTTGTACTTGTTTTAAGTTCATGATGACACATTAATAGGGGTGTGCGAGTAGCACATTTTGAATTCGAGTCGAGTCGAGTATTCCTTCAAATACTCGAGTATCGAGTCGAGTCGAGTCGAGTATTCATTTCAAAATTTATTTTTTTTTATTTAGTAGGCCCACTTGAAACCCAACGATTTTTCTGTTGTAGACAATTAAAAAATACATTATTGTACTTGTATTAGGCTATTGAGGCCTTCCTGCCCTTTGTGCTGGCCAATTTCAATAAAATTATAATTATACTATATGTTATCAAGAGTTTCTGGCCCCATTACAATACTGCTGCAGTGTTTTAATTTTTAAAAAATCCTCCAAATTCGCACTCGCATTATAATATTCGCGGTCTAGGCATCTCCAATGCTCTTTCAGCACATTTGAATATTCCGCGCCCTTGAATGGAACGAGTTCCAGCAGTCGATAGAGAAGTCGATAAAGAAGAACCTTCTTTATCGACTCTAGTTCCAACGATGGCCGACGGAGCGCGCCACGCGTTTGCACTCGGAGAGTTTGACCTTCAAGGGTTCAAGCTTCTTCAAAGAAGCAAATATGGAAGATGGAAGGAAGAATCATAAAACACGTCAAAACTACGCCAACTACGATTTTTAAATACGTAAAAGGTGCATTAATGGAATATTCACCGGCATTCTTTCTTCTCGATAGTTGATCTGAAATATGAGTGACATAGACGCAACGAAACCAATAAAGGATGTTTTGTTTTCGACGCCCTGTAGGCCTAGGCCTAGGCCTATTCCCGGATCCAAGTCTCCTTTGTTGTTTATCGTAATAATTTTGAAAGCACGCAGTCTCTAGGGCCAAGGCCTACTTTTTGCCGTCACAGTACACACGTAGTAGGCCTAGGTTGTTTTAAGCCTAGGCCCAGGCCTGGCCTAGCCCTGCTGTGATGATGGTTCTTCTCAGTTTTCATAGGATTTCATGTGTTCAAAACTCGACTCGAAAACTTCCGAGCCTAAAACCAAACTCGACGTCGAGTATAAAAACAAACTCGAAAAAACTCGACATTTCGAGTACTCGCACACCCCTACACATTAATTCTTCTTACTTATTATTACTACTAGTCATAAATAATGAAGTGTAATTAACTTTAATTTTACTTGAAATGAAGAAAAAATATAATGTGTGCTCGAAAAGTTTTATTGTAACCAAACAGTTTACAGAAATACAAAGTGAGGTAATGAGGCAGTCTGTTGGTTAAAAGCCTTTCAAATTACATAATAGCATTAATGGTTTTAATAATAGCTCATTATGTTAATGCGGTGAATGATTTTTCGTACCGATAGCAATTTAACGTGAGCCATAACCTTTAAAGCTCAATCTTAATTAATTAAACGATTAATATTAATTAACACAATAGTCGTAAGTTTTTCAGCCGTCTAATTCGCCCGACTCGTATGCATTCCGATATGACTTGTCATCTTTACGTTCGGGGTCCAGACGAATCATGTCGTCGATACGTAGGATCGTGATGGCTGCCTCTGTTGCAAACTTCAGGGACTTGATCTTGGAAATAGCGGGTTCTAGAACGCCAGCCTTCTTGTTGTCACGTACGGTGCCTTCGTACAAGTCCAGTCCAACCCTGCAGGAAAATAAGAGTGAACATTGTAGGCCAATGCAGTTGTTGACCTGTTTCAAGAAATAACTTGGGGAAGGTTTTAATAGTTTGTTAACCATAGCCTCTGGCAACATTTAGATTATAGGCGCTCCACGCTAAGAAAGGAGATGCGCGCGCTTTCGACGGGCCAATCAGCGATCGCTATTTTAAATTGGAGCCTGCTGAATGGCTACAATTCACCCGTTAAAAGCGCGCGCAACTCCTTTCTTAGCGTGGAGCGCCTATATCTTAGTTTTTACATTAAATTGATGCTAACTTTGCACTTTGTATCATTAATTTTACTAAAATGAACATTATCGTAACAAATAATAGTGCTCAAAACACAAATATGTAGGCCCTAGAGACAACGTAGAAGTCTTACCATTTGAGATGCGCATGATCCACCTTTGTTTGACTGGAATTATGATAGGCACGTAGCTTTGCCACAAGATCTGTCGCATCCTGTGCAGCATTCACAGCCAAAGTCTTTGGGATAACTAGAAGCGAGCGAGCGAATTCGGCTATAGCCAGCTGCTCACGGGAACTCTGTTAGACAATACAAAATGGATTAATACATTGCTAGCACTTCAGTTTTCAGTGATGCTAGTACCAGTATCGGGTTTAGGTTTGCATACCAAAGAAGTGGCAAAGTTCTCCAGATAGATCGAGAGAGCAGCCTCAACGCAACCACCGCCCGCGACGACGCACTTGCTTTCCAACACCCGTTTCACCACGCACAGCGCATCGTGCACGGAGCGCTCCATCTCGTCACAATAGAAGTCATTAGGTCCGCGGAGGATAATTGAGCTTGCTGTGCGAGCCTTGGGGCTGAAACATCAACATGGTAATCAGTTGTCAGCAATGAAGAGGTCACAGGTTGGGATAGAATATGTAGTCCATTATTTGAACAGTTACATAACTGCTTCCCTTTTGCGCTCTAGATCTAAACTACTGGAATATACCTAGTGAAATATGTAAATATTAGGCATAGTTTCCATGTTTACTTAAACAAGTTAAATTGAATTTGAGTATGCTTCAAACTTAAGAGATGACATAAGTCCCAGTGGAGGGTTAGGATTCAAAGGTTTAATGTTGGATCCATAGATATCATCTTAACACCTATAGTAGGCTAGATTAGCAGGCTCCAATACCTCCGCACAGGCGCGAGCGTAGCAAATTGAAGCCGTTTTACGGATTTTATCCGTTTTAACGGATTTTGAGGGTGCAAAACGGATACACGGATTTTTAGTCCAATTTACGGATTTAAAAAAAAAAAAAAAAAAAAAAAAAAATTTAACGTTTTACGCCGTTTTTAACTAGGGCTGGTCAAAAAATCTATATTTCAATGCGATATTGATAAGTGGGAATATTTTCGATGTATAAATATCAAAATTTACACCAAAAATGCAAAATTTCGGAATTTTGGTGGAGGTGCCGGGTAGGTAGTCTAAATTAAATTAATCTGGCTGGTGCATATGGTGGAGGTGCCGGTCATAAAACGCGGTTGTGAGATCGTAAAAAATAGCATTTATGGTATACTTATCATTTATCAACCCTATTGCCTCGAATCATTTTTTTCACCGATTGATTCGGCTACAGTTGGTTGGTCGCTTGATTTACTGTGCCCACTGAAAATCAGTTAATTAGGCTTAACTAGTGGTAAGATCTTATCATTTTTAAAAATTTATTATTAAATAGGCTCCTACTCTAAAAATTATTTATCAATTTTTTCAGTCAATTACATTAATAGATATTATCGATATTCGTATCGAAATTGGTACATTTAGCATTTAAGGATTTAAGATTGGATGTTCATTTAAGATTTCTAAGGATTTTTGATTCTCAAACATTTTTATTTTTCTTGGTGGCACCCTGTGTTAATCATGAGGTCTTACACCTGTTCACAATGCGCCATCTTTAAAAATATTTTGTAAATCGCTCCCACACTACAGCAACTGGATTCAGATGGCTTCTACTTCACGGAAGTGGACCAATGACTGCTAATCTAGCCTACTATAGGTGTTTAATATTTATTGTTAGACCTATACCAATTAGTAACTACAAATTGGATTAGATCGGAGAAGGGTTGACAGGTTGGGAAAACAAGAGAACATAAATCCCAGCCTGAAGGGCTGGGGGCGACAAAACTTTTCACCTGCTGATGACAACTGCAGCTAATTTAAAGTTGTCACCTAATTGGACACAAATTGGATTAAAGAATGAAGCCCCTAAGTAGGCCATTAGGTCCTATGATTTTTAGAAAATAAATGACAAATTAGTTTTGATAAATTGTCCCATTGCCTAGATTGTCCTGTGCCATCAACAAGCTGTACTAACCCCTTGATGATAATAAGTTCCTCGTCACACACATTTTCTTGCGACACTTCCGCTGCTTCTCCGACGAAACTTGCGTCAAAGCTCTCTTCCCCTTCAAGGTTCGACAGAGACGTAACAAACGATGCTCCGGTGGCCTTGGCAATCCTCTTCAAGTCTGCCTTCTTACAACGGCGAACAGCCATTGCCCCAGCTTCCACAAAATACTGTTGGAAGAATTTAAATGTTACTATAATTTCAACAAGGTCATGAAGCTCAAGTTATATTGCAAGAATTTAGGCCTGGGTGGGCATTGCTAAAGTTTAATCTTTATGTTGGTAGGCCTACCTTAAGGCAGAGATCGTCAATTCCTCCTGAGCACAGGATGACATTTGTTCCGACAGCCAAGATCTTTTGAATCCTCTCCTTTGTGATGTCAGACTCTCGTAGCCTGATTCCTTCAAGCTGCTCAGGGTCAGTTATGAGGACCTGTAGAAATTGGAAGGACTTGTTTGAAAAAATGTAAGATCAATTTACAAACAAATTAGGATAGGTTATTGTTATTGACTTATTGGATGAGCGTAGAGAAGCCTTCAATTTTGCTAGTACTGTATTAATGCGAGTATAGGCCTCGGGTATATTTGAAATTGTCAAGTACAAAAAGTGGGGTGCGGCCATTATGTGAAGCCATTTGTCAATAGTATTTATAGCCAACTCTTTAAAATCTGAGTGGTCAAAATAAGGGTGCGGCCATTACTCGAGGGCGGCCTATAATCGAGTAAATACGGTAGTCCTAGGCCTACCCTGTGAAAGATAGCTTGATTTTTTTAACGAACAAACGGCTACTCCGACCTTGATGAAATCTAAGGGAAACCTTACCTTACCTTTGAAATCTCTGAATTTAGGCTTGCCACAATTTTGGGCACAATCAAAGAAATAGTTGTTATGAATTTTGTACTTTTAGACTTTTTCTTAATTTGATTTTTCTGTGATTTTTAGCTCGATCGGTACACCGGGCAAACGGCTACTTCAATATTGACTTAACTTTACGAGAACGTTCCAAATCAAATCACTAAACTTAAATACTTTAATTACAATTTTGACTACAATCGAAGAAATATTTCTCATAAAATTCATACTTTAAACTTTTAAGTCAACGAGAGATGAATATGACATTGCCGCAAGCACCCTCCGCGGCTAGCACGGCGCAGCGTGTCGGTCTCTCTGATTCACAGTCGGTCACCTTGCTCAAGGTTGTCTTTACATTACACGTACTCAAATTATGCTCAAATGAAGTCAAGTTTAACAGTGACACACAAAACCATAATAAAAGGGTAGAAAAGTCAAAATCCATCAACGCAACTGGAAAAAGCGTTTGCATAGTAGCTTTGTATAATAGACATAGGCCTATTAGCCTGTTACCCTAAAAAAAATTCAGTTAAAAAAATGTTGCTCATGAATAATTTAATGGTAGTTTAGGACAGGATTTCATTGTTGGGTTGGTATAATTCTTGAAATTCACTTTCTTTTTATCTTTAAAATCTAACTATTACAGTAGGCTATGGTCTGTAATCATTATCATTTTAAACAGATCTGTGATAATGATAGGCCTACAAAATGATTCTGAAAATTGTTTTGATCTATTTTGTTTTATGGTATGGTAGCTCACCTGCACTCCCAGCTTCATCTTTGCCTTCTGCAGTGAAAAGTCTAAGCAGGCAATCTTGGCATGGGTGATTTTCGTGGGCATGGCTTGTGAGGCAATGGTGCAATTCAGGGCGTATCCCTGGACAATCACACTTTCCCTGGCGCTTCGACCGTGTGCTTTTAATATATTGACAGCCTTGATTGGGTACATTGATCCTCCCTTGCCGTCACCAATTTTGACAGCCTGCGCAGCGTCAACCACCATGTTTGCGAAGAAATCAGAGTCACTAATAAACTGTCAAGGAAAATCACTGTAAATTTTAATTCTTAAAGCTACCTAGGCCTACTTCAAAGTTCAAACATAGCAAAACATATCAAATATATCTAGTCAATTACATTTTGACATAAAATAGCTGTAGATTCATCCTCAGCATTCTGTTATGTTAAGGATAGGGGATAGCCGATAGGGCAATGTCAAGCTGCGGCCATTCCGATTCTCTGCCAGGTTCGCATGATCGAGGTTTGGTCACAGGACTCTTTACATTGACGTTCCAGCGGGATTACATCTACAACAATACGCACCGCCGTATGATAGATAAAATTAATTTTGAGTACTAATTGGTGTTAGGCTGAAATCATTTTTTAAATTTTATCTCTGGAGAATTTTAACATTTGACCACGTACAAAGGTTTTGGTCCAGATTGTTATGTGCAATATAAAAAAGTACTAGGGATGTGCGAGTAGTGCATTTTGACCTCGAGTCGAGTATCGAGTCGAGTATTAAATACTCACGAGTGTCGAGTCGAGTCGAGTAGTTATGAACTATGGTAATTTTTAAACCAGGCAATATAATAATGCATGCCCAAGATATACTCGATTTCGGAATCGTCTTTTCTTTTCTAAACATATTCGGGCATATCTAGAAGAGAAAAGGTGATGTAGAATACTGATTGCTAGGGCTGTACAAGCAGCGATTTTAAAATTTGAGCTAGATCGAGCAGAAATGAGACTTCCTGCTTGAATTTCGAGCGAGATTGAGCAAAATTCGAGATCGAGCAAGACTCGAGCGAGATCAAACAAATATCGAGATTGAGATCAACATAATAATAAGTAAAATGTTTTAAAAATCACCTTATTAGGCCTAGGCTAGCCTAGGCCCTACCTGAAAGCTCAAAAACGAGGCATTTTGGAAAAGCCATCTCCAGAAGTAGGGGCTAGGCCTAGGCCTAGCTAGGCCACAGAGCTCAGTGGCCTAGGTTCCCTGGCTTATCTCGCGCAATAATAACTTTGCAAGTAGTAAATACAGCGCATTCTTGTCATTAATGTCCAGGGATTCTTCTGATGTATTTTTAATCATGTGGGGAAAACGTTTTAGGGGTAAGCCTAGGGCCTAGGTACAGATCTATGGTCTAGGCTTGCCTAACCAACCAACAAGCAACATCACTTTCCGACGAAAAATCACAAAAAGATCGATCAAATTAAGCGGCAATGCAACTTTCATAGCCAAACCTGAAGACAACACATCAAAATCAACATTAATAATGGTTTCTTATGATCTGAAACTGTTAAAAAAAATACGCGTCTTGGTTAGGTTGGCCTAGGCCTAGGCTTGCGGGATGCTACACTTGGACTTGGACCGTCAACATTGTCTATATTCTCCGTGATATGTTGTTCACTTGGTTCTATCACTATCAAAAACGATGCATTTATACAATTACGACGATTAAACTGTGAAGTGACGCCGTGACAACAGCGTGAAAATCGTAAAAACAAGCAAAGCAAGTATTGAAAATGGCGTCGATACTAGCTCGTCATCATAGCAAAATTCGACCTGTCGATTTAACAATCGATTCTTACGCGATTTTGATAGTGGCGCTACCTGCTGGATAAATCTGAACCTTTTGTAGTCGGTGGCTCAGTCGACAAAAACTACTCGACTCGACTTTCGTAAAGTACTCGAACCACTCGAGTCGAGTTGCAACTACTCGACTCGAATTTTCGAGTACTCGCACATCCCTAAAAAGTACATTTAATAGGCCTATCCATTTGAGTCAAATAACTAACAGTAGGCCTACTCCACTCAAAATTTTGGTGATATTCAAATTTGTTTGTTGCATCTCTGCTTTGCCCTTGACAACACTTGAAAACATACTAAAAGGATACGCTCCAATGAGTTTGCTCGACATCGATGTCTTGGCCACATTAATAAGGCACTCTTTGCCCAATTCTTCCACCCCAACCGTCAAGTGCTCCTGGATATACTTGCAAGCTTCCCTGAAACACAATAAATTGAAATTGGTTGTTAGTAGGCTAGTTAAAAATATAAAAATATTTTAGAATTAAGACCCTTCAAATTTGACAAGCCTAGCCCCTACAATGTCAGGCCACTGGTACACCCGGGGACATAATTAAATCAAGAGTAATCTTTTACCAACAGCACCAACACTCACTCGGCAAATCTCAGTTTTGTTCTAAAAGGCACCTTTAAAAGTCACAGCAAGCTAGCTCTAAATACTCAAAGCTAGACCAGCGACAAGGCAAGGCTTGCCCTATTTATGTCACTTCAAAAACTGGCCATAATTGATTTCTACACTAGAAAGAAGCCTGCACTAAGGTTATGCAGAGTTTGGTGAATTCATTTTGTGAATCCATCCACTTGGTTCATATTAACTACAATACTAAAAACTACAACACAACTTTTGAAATTAACTTACTTGCATGCTAAACGATAGCCACTAATGATTGAGGTTGGGTGTATCTTCTGCTTGACAAGTTCGTCGGCGTTCTTTAGAAGCTCGGCTGCGATTATGACGACCGACGTGGTCCCATCACCTACTTCTTCGTCTTGTAGCTGCGCCAGCTCAACTAAAACACGCGCTGCCGGGTGCTCCACTTCTAGCAGGCGGAGGATAGTTGCTCCATCGTTGGTGACTGTCACGTCCTGTACGAACCATTACTTAGATCAGCCAAGATTGAATAATTTAAATAAAAATAAAAACTTTAAGATCAAATAACTAGAACATTAAAGGTAGGCCTAGACTACATAAAGTAGGAAATGTTTGAGCGTAGGTCTAGCCTATATTGAAATTTATACCCTTTGGTCTTAGGCTTAAAACTTAAAAGTAACTAGGACTAGGCTACAAATGGAAACAAAAAATATTTTTCCATTTATATTATTTTGGGCTGTATAGTATGACAGTGTAATTAATGATAAAAACAGTTTTCTCCATTATTAGAGCCTACAATACAAATACATCACCAGTCTACATAACCAGTAGCCCCTAGGGTAGCCCCTAGGGTAGGCCCTACTATTCTTGTTTCACCCTATAGGCCTAAATAATTTATCAGCGGTTTCAAAACATACCCCAATATCGTCGACCAACATCTTGTCCAGTCCAACAGGGCCTAGTGAACTCTTAACGATGTTGGCAATGGAACATGCTGCCATAACTGAAACCAAAAGGAAAATACATTAATTAGGATGAACAAAAAGAACAGACACCTACACCCTAATGTTAGGTCTACCGGTGTAGAGAAAATTAAATTCCGAGTGGTAGTGGTAGGCCTATCATATTATAGTGATAGGAATTTTTTTCATTGTTTTTTTTTAACTTTCCTTTGTTTAGGTAAGGCCGTAGGTAGCCCTAGGGGCCTAGAGTAAAGCAAAAAATGTTTTTTTAAACAGGTAACCTTTGAATCAAAATTGTTGGTTCTTAGGACATTTAGGCCTAGCGGTGCTTGGTTGGACGCATGATAATGACATGGATAGCAATAAAACAAACTACTGGTTAGGACATGAGGTTTTTATTAGCCTACAGTATTTATGAAAGGAAGGCCCATCTTCATCATAATTCATTATGTAAGTACTAAGTAGTCTGTAGTGAAGTCATTATGAGCCACGCTTTTGTAAGTGGATAAAAGACACAAGTGTAGGGTAGGCCTACATAGGCCTAAAGGTACAAGGAATAGATAGGCCCATCTATAATGAATTAAAAATTCAACTTGAACTTGAGCTTTGTTTAGTACAGGCCTTCATGAAAATATAGTAGGTACTAGTAGTAGGTAGCCCTAGGTACCTAGACTAAATGTGTAGGCCTAGACAATATAGGCCTAGCATATTGCCATAGACAACATTTGGTATATTTTTATTTTTAAGTTTGTAGGCCTAGGCCCTATAGGGCCTACCTAGGGTGCAAATTGATGGCCTGGCAGAGGGGGGATGGGCAAGTATACTAGGGGCCTATCTGTGTGGGCTGTAAAAGGGGTCTGGGGCGAAGCCACAGCCGCCGGCCAGGTAATTTTTTTGGGGAGGTATTATTGCCTTCGAGATGGCCGGAGAAGAAATCTGAGGAAAATTTTGGGGGTATTATTGCCCTCGAGATGGCATTATAGCCTTCGCGATATTATTTTGAAGGTAATAGGGGCTATGTATAAATTGACGCATTATTATTTATTAACATTACGAGATAAAATCATTTGCTATGATAGGGGAGATTGGGGTAATAAGGAATTGGGGTAATTAGGAACAAGCCCTATAATTAAGAAATTTGAAGATGTAAATTTTTTGAAAAATTGTTTGGTAAGGAACATACCTTCTTCTTTGATAATGTAATCAATTCTACTGAAAACAATAACTTTGACTTGGTGTTTTTAGGACTCTTGTAAGGTACTGCAAAAAAAAGTGTAAAATGTTTCTAACAATGTTTTAAAAATCAAATTTTCCTTTCTTATAAGAATTAATTGTAGTAAAGACTGTATGCTTATTTTACTGCTTACATATGAGAGTGCCTTATTTTGATTTTTGTAATTTTTTATCTCTTTCCTCTCCTAAAAGTAGGGGGTAATTCCTATTTGCCCCCAAAACTTAATTTTTGGGGTAAAAGGGAACACCCATGAGGGGTAAATAGGAATACTAGGGGAAAATAGGAATGAGTCATATAGTGTAATGCTATATCATAGGGGTAAATGGGAACAAACATGTCTCGTCATGCAGGTAGGGTAATAAGAATCCACAATCATCAACCACTGGAAATTGAAGTAAAATTCCTAGAGCGTAGAGGTAATATCTTTGCTTGGCCCTTGAGGGATGACTTTGACATCATTCAAGAGGCAAATCTTTTCCTAGGCCCAATTAAGCTCATTGGGATCACTAAATTTAATTAGAACCAGATCCAAAAATAATTTAATCATTTTGGGAAAAGTTTAAAACACAACAAGTAGGCCCTGATGAAAATCTGGGTTAATAAATTAAATGTGAGGGAAGTGTTCCTTATTGCCCCACTTAAAAGTGTATATTTTTCCTATTAAACAGTAATTCATGCATAACAATTTCTATATTGTAATTTTTCATGATACAAATACTTTTTTTAAATATAACATCATGCTATGAGAAGCTTTGTGTAGTTTTAAGACAAAAATTACAGTTTAAAAATAAACTGTAATGTCAGTTTCTAGCTATTAAAAAAATACTACAATTGCATCTGTTCTAACTTTGTCAATAAGCAAGATATCAAGATGAATTCTTTGCTACTTAATTATACTATAAATATCTATGTTCCTATTTGCCCCATGTATTTTTAATGCACCTACCTTGCTTCTTATAATGCTTGTTCCTTATTGCTCCAAAATGTTGGGGTAATAAGGAACAATATGTGCGTGTAGAAAAAAAATCATTGCATCTAAAATAAACATGAATGCAAAATATTTAATTTTATTAAGAAAGCCAATGTTTCAATGTATCTGATACCACTAAAACATTTAATATGTTTTTCTAGTTATATGTAAATTGAGATCATAGGTAACTTACACAAATTTGTTCTAATTACCCCAATCTCCCCTATGAGATGAATGTGGGGATTTAGCCATCCCCGGCGGGAATACCTTTCAGAAAAGCAGAGCCGGGATGAAATTAAGAAATTAACAGGGGGGGGGGGGGGAGATGAGGTAGAGAAAGTCCAACGTAGGGCGGCAAGAAGAGTTACGGGAAATGTTAGGCAGTGGCGGTGGGAAGAGGATGATAAGGGGAATGTAGAGAGAGTAGGTATATGACAGTGTCACTGCAATGTTAGGAGAGTTGGGGTGGGAGTCATTAGAGGGAAGAAGAAGGGAGGTTAGGTTGTGCAATATGTACAGGGCGGCTAGGGGAAGTAAGGGGTGGGGGGACATCCGCAATAGGCTACAGGAGGGGCTTTACAGGGGAAGGGGGGATCATTCATGGAAGTTCCAGCGTCAAGTAGTAAGAACGGATCTGGGTCGGTATGGTTTCATGGAAAGGACTGTTAGGGAATGGAATGACTTGTCGGGGGATATTGTAGGTAGTGGGTCTTTAGGGAATTTAGATCGTTTTTAGGGGGGGGACAGTAATTAGGTCTGGGGGGAGTGAGTGGTTGCCACCAGGCGGAAGGGCCCATTTGTAACCGTTAAGAAATGTTATGTTATGTTCCCCCAAATCCCCTCCTCACTTCGCACCTTGCCTATACCATAGGGCCAATTTACCGATCACTGTACGTTATATCAGTCACCCCGACATACACACAGGTGCCATGTATAATCTAGGCCTATTGTATTTTTTAAAAATTAATTAACTAGGAAAACACCAAAGTTGTTAGACGAGTGAGTAAGCCATGTGTTGATTTCCTCCCTTATCTAAGGCTGGATCTAGACAGCGTGGGTCTTTCCTTCCTGGCCTATCACATGCTAGAGTAGCGCATACAGTTGACGCTCCCTTATACCAACTAAATTCAAAACCCTATCATTTATACCCAATATCAATCAACTTAAATGCACTCAACACATGATTCGCTCACTCGTCTAACAACGGGTTTGGCGTTTTCCTAGTCTCGTTGGCTAGGCGTCTTTATACCCTAAATGTTGGAGACCTGGGTTCAAACAATGGTCGGGATATTTTTTTATTCCAAGAGATTGTATTAAAAATTTATAGGCTGCGATATGTTTCGAAATGCACAGTAGCCTACGGTAGTCCTACCATGGATTTTGATTGGATATTGCTTAATGTCTCATATTTATGCAACTTGGCTAATCGAGACGAAGGGAGGGACGTAAGGGATGACGCGGGGGGACAAGGGGTGGGCAGGCCTGTGCTGGTCAGAACCAGCCACAAGCATATGGGGAGGGCAGGGCTTCCCCCACGTCGTAGTCGTCTCCGTCTGTGTCATCATCCGTCCGTGTTGTCATTGTCGTCGCCGTCGGGGAGGTAGTCAAAGGGAAGGGGAAAGTCCCCGACGACGACCCAGATCCGTCAGTACGAAATACGTGTAAAGATTGCAAGGTTTACTCAAATCTCTCAGCGGAATGTTGAAGAACCTTGAGTATTTAAGATTCAATACACCTTGGTCACTGCATGCACTTACCACCTGACAAACATTATTCAATAAAAATGAGTTCTTGAAAACAAAAGCATTGTCGTTAGCCTAAATTGAATGTTACACATTTACAGCCTATTTTTCAATTTACTATTTCTTGTTTGTTTAAATTGCAACAGACGTTGCTGATTTTGTTAACAGTTCTCAGTAAACTCGTACCGGATGTCTGATTAAAATTTCAGCGCTTAAATCATCAGTTCATCGATTCGGCTGATTTTTGGCTTTGGCCTACACAGCCACTCTCAAACACAGGGACATACTAAGTGCCATTTGTTGTTGTGTTTTTCCTTAATATTTAAAATAGAAATGTTAAAGGTTTTGTATTTTATTTGTATTTTTTTTTTTAACGATAAATGGTGTATTTTGGAGTAGGCTAGGTATTTTAGTGAAAGAAATTATGATTTTATTTTGTTCCCAACGTTCTATACGTATACCTACTATTTTAGCCTAGACATTGTTGATACGTTGAGAACCCGATCAATAGCAAGCTTCCAACGTAGGAATTAATTTACGTACGTCCAACGCAGCCTAGGGCTAGGCTAGCAATAAACACCTAGGCTAGAGCTTTTATGTACGTTTCAAAAACGAGGAACTGCCCACCCGGTAAGGCGGACTTTGGGTTAAATTAAAATGTGATTGGCGTGGGTGCTCCAAAACCCATAGGGCTAGGCCTAGGGCCCAGCCATGCCTAGGCTAGGCCTAGCCTAGGCCTCACCAGAGTTCTGGCTTTACCTCGGCTCGAAACTTATACGGTAATAACGGTTGGATGGGTAACTGGGATAAACAGCATATCTAGGCCTATTTGAATACAAAGACTTCAACGTAAACCTTGATTTTTCAACAGCATTATTTCATCTATAAATCATGGAACCATAACCTATGCCTAATAAGGAGTGGGTGGGAAAAAGTGGCACCGCGTGTTCCGGTAAACGGTGTTTTATGCATGCTAGAATGAATTAACTTGGAAAAGCTTGTTTCAAAATCATAGACAAATAAAAAATTACCATTTTGAGTTCTGACAGGGGCACCAGAAGTACGAGTTCCTCCTACAGAGAGACAACTCGCGATAGTTGACATTTTAAAACAATAAAATGCACAATGGAACTTGTGATCGAAGGATGACGGTGTGACTCTGGAACAATTTCCTAAAGGCAGTTTTTTAATTCGCGTAGCAATGTACGCGGTGACTCGTAGCGGAATAACCGCATGTGCTTTTCTTCCTTCACGACCACACCACGGCCAGACGTGCAACGACCACGGTGGCAGTGACTACTCATCCCGGGAGCTTTCAAAATCAACTGAGAAACGTAGCGTCTATTACAGTATTTTATGTAAGTCTACGTATCATCTTTACTAGGAAAACGCCGAAGTCGTTGTTAGACGAATGTTCGAGTCAGGTTTTTAGTACCCGGTAACGTATAATTTCCTCCTCTTTCCTACCTGAGGCTGGATCCAGCATGGGTCTTTCCTTCCTAACCTATCATAGACAGGCTACAATGGCGCATTATGGTCTTCCAGTTGCAACTCAAAACCCTATCACTTATACCTTACATTTTAATCAACTTAATTAAATGCAAATGTGCAAACTCGTCTAACAACGACTTTGGCGCCTGTATACCTGGAATGTCGTATAGGCCTACCCGAATCCAAACAATTCGCTCGAGTTAGATTTTATTTCCGGATTGTATTAAAAAATTATACAACATGTTTTGAAATGCATATAGTAATGAAAAACATAGCCAGTACGAAATACGTGTGAAGATTGCAAGGTTTACTCAATCTCCCAGTGGAATTTTGGGTAGGCTTAAACTTGAGCGTGCAAGATTTGATACACCTTGGTCACCGCCTGACATTCAAAAAATGATTCAATATAAATAATGTATTTAAAACAAAAGCATTGTTGTTAAATTAAATCCTACACATTCTTAGCCTATTTTTCAATTTATTTTTCTTGTAGGTTTAAATCGCAACAGATTTTGCTAATTTTGTTAGCAGCACGGATGTCTGTTTAAAATTTTAGCGTAATCTATTCAGCAATTCGTCTGATTTTTTTAATTTTTATAATACAAACACACATACAGAATGATGGAAATGCTGTTTGTCTTGCATTGTAAGACTCATTCGCTGCGCTCCCTCGTCTAATAAATAGATTTAGCATAACTTTAGGCAAAAACAAAGCCCATCTTGATGTAGGGTTGCCATATTAAAAGTAGCCTAGTGGTGGCTGAACAACTTCCCCTCTTCCAAAAGGACACTGAAGTTCCCCAACACAGCAGGGGTTCGGGGGCAACGTGGTGCAGCGGCTAGTTTTATTTTTATGACGACAACTAACAACTTTTTATGATTTAACCCAGAAAATATACTGACGTTTAAATATATGTATTATGTACCTATGTATAAAATAGTTTTAGCATAAAAAGGGGGCATAAGCAAGGGAAATCATAAGTTCCCCAGCACAGCGGGGGTTTGGGGGGGGGACTCAAATGTGCGCGCTCAGGTGTTGACGATTGCAGCTGCTGAACGGTTGGATATATCATTAGGTACCAAATTTTGCATGAATGTTAATAGAGTTCCTTTATATTGATATCCACAATTGGTTTCCAAGAATTAGCCTTAAAAAATCAATGCGAGAGGTAAATCCAAAACGTGAAAAATCAAAAACAGATTTCAATCCTGGAAATTACCACCAAACTGTTGTTCTTACAATGGTAATTGTGAAGAATCACTCAGCGACAACAGAATGATTTGGTGCGTTTTGTTGTTGGGGTCCAGAGGCAGAGCCCCAGTGCTCAGTGGGGCGCAGTGTGGATAGAGGGCAACACCCCCCATTTAGTTGTGTAGCAAATTTTATTTTGGAATCCGGGTAGTTGGTTGCACGGATGCGCGTTTAAAGATCCGAGTGGGGAGGTGATGGTTGTTGCTAGTATCTGTTGATTTATGTTTATTTTGAACACTTAGGTGCGCAATGAAAAAATGGTTGAAAACATTGCCGAGTAACCCTTCACTTTTACCAAAATCTGTACACTTTGAATAAATCTTTATAGATCTATTGTATTTCAATGATTCTCATTCCTTTATTTTGTAAGTACTGCAAGAAGATTTGTCAGTCTCGTTAATTTCATACATCAACCGTACTACAATAAGCAAAGTTGGGTTGAATTATAGTCTTAGATTAGATTAAATTTATTAAGTTCAGTTTTTAGTTCTTCAACTCAGTTACCAAACATTTAATCACATATTCTGCACAAATGACTGACATGAGTTTTAATAACAACCTTGGTATTTTCTTATACGCTCTTTGAATTCAAAAACATTTCTAGGCAATGCATTTACAACTCTTTCATCCAAACCATTCCAACTCTTGGTCACAGAACCAAGAAAGGAGTGTTTACCTACATCCGTGTTACATTTTTGAACAAATATCTTCTTACTATGATCTTTTCTAACTTTAAATGAGGCAAAAATAATATTTTATTTAGGTCATCCCAAGCTGGTTGATCTGTAAATACTTAGTAGAAAGCACAGTTTTGCTTTTACTCTAGGTTCATGTAATGATTCCCATCCCAGATCTATCATCATTTCACTTGGACTATGTCTCCTTCCATATTTACCCAGTACCTTTCTAATAATCTAATTGCTTTTCTTTGCACCATCTCTATAGCTATAATAGTTTTAGTGGGTAGGTGTTTTCCAACCCTTGCAATAAATCCAATTTTGTTTTACTAATTTTGTTCCTTATATTTATTAATGGTTGGTATGTTGCTAGAGAAAGTTATAGTGTATTATCTAAAATTACACTCAAGTGCCGGTATTTAATTTTGTCAACTATATCATTTATCTCACCTTTTATGTTACATTAGCCATATTTTGTTGATTATTGTGTTCTTGTTTACTTCCTACAACAACCATGCATCTTGATTTAGCAGTGATAAGCATGAGCTACACAGCTACAGTAAGCTACCTGAATTGTTTTGAAAGTTCATGGTTTAAAACGGTTACTAATTCTACTAAGTTATAAGATGAGAAGGATAATATTGTATCATCAGCAAATAAGTTTATAAATATTCAGGTTGAATTCAAGAAGTTGTAGCTGTGAATAAATTGAACCAAGCAAAGTAGGCTTTACTGACATGCAGTACATGCAAGTTTGAAATTTCAAAAGCGCTGTGCCCATCATCAGGATGACCGATTGAAGCTAATGGTTTATTAGTTGCCTCACATGTTCTCTACTGTGTATGCATCTCTTCAGTCTTGACCAATGAGGTTGGTTGGTCACGTGTGTCCATCCGCTGCATCCTGGCTGGTAGTTTTTTGGCCTGGTGATTCGGCCAATACTCTTGCTTTTATAACATTAGGAATTCAAAGATGACGGTCAATGGATGAGCGTAGCGAAGATTCCATTTCACTACACTGGAGAAAAAAATCCGGAATGTTTTTTTTCTTCGTACTTTTGTCTGTTTGTTAACACGATTCCGGCTAAACCGATACTCCAATTGCGATGAAATTTTCTGGAGGCCTTCGAAATCTCTGAACTTAGAACTGCCACGTTTTGGAGCGCAATCGAAAAATTATTTCTCATTAAAATCAAAATTTTACGATTTTGTCAAAATAAGGTCCATAACGAATTAATACGATTTTAGATTTTTTGAGTGAGCGTCTCCACTTGACTCTTATGGCTCGAATGTCTGTTTTTTTTCTTTTTTTCTTTATTTATTTATTTAACGTCTATCCTATTCAGTTATAAAAACTGATTTACAAAGGAGGACAACTAAATAAATCTAATTACATTCTGTTACTGCTTCGGTACAGGTCGCACCGTTTCTCTGATCGACCTGAAATTTTGCTAGGGTTGCACAATGTCAATTGACCGGTCAAATGACTGGTCAAATACTTTTGGTCAATTGACCAGTCAATTGACTTAAAGATAACATGTGTATATTGCATTTAAAACTTAAAATTATTTGAATTTTTATATTTGAATTTGAATTGTTATGTAAACGATAACATTTCTTTCTTTCTTTTTCAATTAAAAATGTTTTAATTAGGTAATATTTTATTTTAATTATTATTTATTATGTAGTTATATTATGAATTATAATAGACAAATAGAATATAATAGCTTCTGGGTAAGCTGAAGCTGAATCGGAGAAAGGGACTGATGACAGCATCGACGATGATGATATGCCACTTTAATATGCATTTAACAAGCTTTTAAATAAAAAAAGCTTTTGTCACCACAACATTTAAAAAATAATATACTAATTATTTAATAAAATAAAATTTATGATTTTTTACATTTGACCGTCAATTGACCGTTGACCAAATTTGAATTTGACCGGTCAAATCCCATCCCTAAATTTTGCACACATATATATGTATTGCTGTATAATTTTTGAACAAAATCCAATCGTTGGTTATAAAAAATAAAATTAAAAAATTAAAATGTTCCGATTGTTATGAAATTTTGCAGGGTCAATAAGTACAACATTCTCTCCTATTTTACAAATTTTCAGCTAAATCGGTCAAGACCTTAAAGACTTATTGGTATGTAACATTATGGGAATGTCGTACTCTGGTCAAGTTGCTCGTACCGGTGATCGCTCAACAACGCGACGGGACTTTAGCGTTTTCCTAGTAGTTAAAACAAAGTTTATGGGACCATGTCATCCACCTCATGATGGACGTGCAAGCAAGTCGGAGATAATACATACAATTATTGTACCGTATTTATACGAATATTGGCCGCGTATATTTAAAAAAGTCGAGTTAGGAAAGTAGTGTGCGGCCACTATGCGTAGCCATTTTCCCATAGTATTTATATTTTAAAACATACTTTTAAAATTTGAGAAGTCAAAATAGGGATGCGATCATTACTCTATGGTGGCCTATAATCGAGTAAATACGGTACTGCATAATACAAACACGTTTTTAACGAGACCAATTGATATTGCACAACACAACATTGTAAGGTAAATGAAAATGTATTTATTTCAAATGTCATTTCAGTAATGTTTTTACAAAGTTATAATGTCCACATGAATTTAGTTATCGTTTAATCATCACATAATTTCAACTGCGCAAAATCATACATTTTTTGCTGTTAAATGAGAACACAGCATTTTCCATGATATTTTGTGTAACTAGGTAGGCCTACTGTAATTTACAGTTAATAGCCAGAAAATGTAATTCTCATGTACACTCTGTCAATCAATACTCTTGTCATCAGTTAAGAAAACAGTACACATCCTAACAGCACTCTCGTTTTGCCGAAACTACCATTACCATGGCCACTTTCAGCAGCGTCGGAACTCTGGTAGCTTGCCCCCCGAGCATATGCAGGAGGGGCAAAAGTATTCCCCCTTCCCCCTCTAGAACAGCTACGAATTAACCAAATTACGTGCATTTTATGTGTGTCAAATACAAATAGTGCTTAGTGAAGCCAAGCACACTCTAACGTAGACAGTGGGTGTCTCATTAATAACTAATAAGTCATACTCATCACATACAGCACCCCCATACCAAATCCCAAAAATTTGACCCTCCCCTTAAAAATAGACTTCCGACACGCCTGGCCACTTTGGAATCCACATACCAAAACTGTACTTTCAGGGTGCTTCAAGTTGCAATTCAAACTTAAGCCCTTGCATCTTAGAAATCTAATTAACAAATTATAGCTATTATATTAATATTATGGATGAATATGATAAATTCAGCAAGTTTGATAAATATGATATTTCTTTATTTGCCATGTTCAACATATATAATTAATTGCAAACAATTGCTCAAGAAAACGGTTACCGGATGCGGAATGAAACAATAAAATACATGGCAGGTATACAATGGTTGGTCGAATATTAAAAGAGTTGTTTTCTATGGTAAACAAAAAACAATTGGCTCATTAACAGTGAGCAAATTGGTAAACGACTTTAAACCATAAGGTCCATAAGATACAATCTTATAATACTTAATTTTAGAATATAAACAAATTTATCATTTATCAATCTCACACACATTCACCACAACAAGTGGTTTACTTTTTCTGCACACATTTCTTATATAACATGTTTTGTTAAAATTCCATACTCTTCTAAAAAATGCATCCGGCCTTTGTTTTGTAGGTCTATACTTGCATACAAAATTCTTTTAAATACCAATAATTGGATGAGCGTAGCGAGCGAAGCGAAGATTCCATTTCACTACACTGGAGAAAAAAATCCGGAATGTTTTTCTTTTTTTTTCTGTTTGTATTATTGTGTGTTTGTTAACACGATTCCGGCTAAACCGATACTCCAATTGTGATGAAATTTTATGGAGGCCTTGGAAATCTCTGAACTTAGAACTGCCACGTTTTTGAGCGCAATCGAAAACAAATTTCTCATGAAAATCGCAATTTTACAATTTTTTTTCGATTTTTAAAAAATTTCTTCGACTTATAACACCTACATGCTTAATCCTATTGTGATGATTTTTTCACAGAACCTTAATTTTATGAATTAATATATTCGTGTAAAATTTGAGCGCAATCAAATAATTATTTTTTATGAAAATCGCAATTTTACGATTTTTTTCTTTTTTAAAAATTACGATTAATAAAAAAATAAAGTAAATTTTTAATTTAATTTAATTTAATTTTAAAAAAATCTTCCGACTTAGTAATAATTTTTTCACAGAACAACAGAAAATCCGCATAACACATGGCAGCTCAATGCACCAATTACGCTCATCCAACAACGCGGCGGGACTTAAGCGTTTTCCTAGTTTAATATAGATTTTTAAAACTTGCAGTGTTGCCCTCTTTGTCTTAGTCACCAAGCTGTTAACAGGGTTGTGCAAACATGAATGTAGAGATTTGAGAAAGAAGCATTATAAATAATTGCTAGCCAAATTTATGACCTTTTATTAGCGACAACAATGCAAATATATTTTTGAGTGAGAAATACATAATAAGCTTTTTATTTACTACAATTCAGAAATTTAAAAAAAAAAAAAAAAAAAAAAGTCCGCCCCAACCGGGAATCGAACCACGGATCTCCCACATTCCAGGTGGACGTCTTAACCACTAGACCATCAGGACGGGTACATTTTAATCTCTGTACCCGTCCTGATGGTCTAGTGGTTAAGACGTCCACCTGGAATGTGGGAGATCCGTGGTTCGATTCCCGGTTGGGGCGGACTTTTTTAATTTCTGAATTGTAGTAAATAAAAACAATTACACCCACGGGAGTGTTTCCCGATTAACCAAATCGAGCAATAATAAGCTTAGTTGTAAACAAAAGAAGACAACGAACTTACGTAATATTGGAATGTTAGTCTATGCAAGTGTTTGCTTCATACTAAATTGCACCAAACTGCTGCCACACTTTTTCGATGACAAGCATTTTAGAGACATTAAGTCGATTAGGCATGATTTTGTCTATTGCATTGGTGTCAAATAAAAGATATGATTTAGGCTTCCGCTTAGGGGATCGCTAGGTTCAAGACTCAATCTTTCAGATCCAATTTGAATATGATACGATTGCAAAGGGTAACTACTAAATTGTAGGCTAATGACTGAGTCTAGAGATGGTGCTTTATAGCATTAACTATAAAAGCGACAAAAATAAGAATGGCATTTTCCATAATTTTTTTCACTTTTGTTTTCTCTACCTTTCATTTAAAATGGCCGAGTTTAAAGGTATATTTATTTTCGCGATAAACGGGTTTAAACGCGATAAACTTGCTTAATTGTGATATACGCGCAAAGTTGGGTAATTTTGTAAAAAATAAAAATATATATATTTTTTTTTACAAAAAGACGTAAATAAATGGATTTTCTGGAAATTTTTCATAAAATACGTATTTTTTATTTTGCCGCCGTGGCCGGTCGAGCTGCAGTCTTAATGAAGAAGTCCACAAAATCGCCGCTAGAGAGGTCTGCACTCACAACTAGCGCCTACTAGAATTTCAAAATAATCTTTGTCGTTAAAGCGCCCTAAAACTACTAATAATACTACTTAGCTACCGTAATCTAATTTTTTTTTTCATTATTCAACGAACGACGACCAAAAAAAATTAATGCAATATAAATGCTATTTTTGAAATAATTAATGCTATTTAAAAAAAAATTTAATGCTATAAAACACCAACTCTACAATGACCGACTTAATTAGCTGACTGTATTACAGAAAAGTGAACTGTAAGCAATGCTCTCCATGCTGAATAAGCCTAACTTCTGTCTTGGCACACAATTAAATGTTTTTACAGTTTATAGTAAGAGCTGTAATGTACATTCAATTCAATTAAGACTAGTTTATGATCAAAAGTAATGTGTAACACAAATGTGGAAAATAAGATGAAACATTCAAGGTGGCAATCATGAACGGCGAACGCCAACCTCGAGTAAGAAACTAGAAGGGTGTCGGAAACTGTTGAATTGAAATATGAGTTCACCTTTGTCAATCATAAACTAGACTTAATTTAAACACCAGTTAAGATTTTACAAAAGAAACCCCAATGGGCAACTAGTGGCCAATGAAATACAGTAGTCCGGCACACACTTTTTGCCTCTGGGGCTGGGATTACAACATCCAACTAGAACTCTGTAGTGAGAACGCAAAGTAAGCGGCGGACGACGTAAATTTGCTAATGGTCGGTCTACAGAACTGCACAAGGTTTTAAGATTTAAATATAGGAAACCAATGCTAAGGTCTAACGCTTGTGTTTAAGGTTGGACAGAAATAACCTTGGAGCGCTTACACTTGCACCTATTCAACTGAGAAAACATGGCCTAAACCAAGTTGCTAAGATCCATTTATCCTAAGAAACTTAAATGCTGAAACAAAAACCTTTGACAGTCATGTAAGAGAACCACTGACAACAGTAGGTCCTACCGTCATACAGCCTACCAAATCTCTGCTTTCCGGGGGGAAAAAACACAAATAAATACGTATCGATCGCAGTAAGGTGGATGCTACTTTAAAACTCTGGTTTTATCAAGTCGAAAATGGCGCCCACCTGTCTTCCGAGCCGGCAGCGGGCTAGGGCTCCCGTGAGTGAAAGCAGCAGAGCATGCTGCGCCGTACGGCCTTGCGCATTGCCTGCCAGCATCATCCACGAGAAAGAGAGAGGAAAGCGCACTGTTGTTTTTCCAATGCTACGTGCGGGCAAAACATAGTGTTTTCTTGAACGATAAGACGCAAACGGAAATTCTTCATTTACGTATGTGTTATGTACGCAGCGGCCATGTTATCACGTGATCGATTGCAAACTATAAAATCGACCTATCGATATATTTGCGAGTTTCTCGGGTGTTTGGCGCCGGATTTGAACTTCGAATCGATAATTTCGGATCATAGCACTTATCCCTAACTTGTGCACATAAAACAGTCCTGTAGTTCAATAGTGCACAGGCAGATTAAAAAAAAAAAGATAGAACCGGTTTGAAAGGTCGGAACTGAGTCGCTATAGCCAACAACCGGTTTTTGTTTTTTCACTTGAAATACGAGTAGGGTACTATTCCCTCAATAAATATTAATATAAACTGATATTTACGTGAAAATAAGAAAATGTAAAAAGTAAAAACTAAAAACTGTATCTAGGTGGAACCTAAACATTTTCCAAAACTGGTTTGCACAACCTTAACCAACCCGGAACCTTTAAAGTTTAAAAGTGTATTATATAATGCTTAATAATAAAGGTGTGCGAACAACAGATTTTTACTTTGAATCAAATCAGACATTCAAATATTTTGAGTTCAAATAATAGAACAATATTACTATCATTTAAACTATCTGCATTAATAAATTATTAAGATTTCAAATCTAATTCGAGATGCAAGTGTTGGAACTTTCCGATTGACGTAACATCCCTAACACACCGCAAGTAGTGTTGAGAAATAGAGTTAGTGCACTTGATTTCTACATTCAGGCTGCTCTGTTCTGCATTACCTAATTGAACTACTTGTTCAAAGGGATTCGAATAGTTCGGAATTCGAATAAAGGTAGTTTGTTTCAAATCGAGTTTGAACACTTGATATGTTCGTCCAAATTTGAATTTTCGAGTACTCGCACACCTCTATAACTATATAATAACCAACAATACAGCTTAGCTTTCTCTTCGATCATTTCTTGGGTAGGCCTCGTTAATGCTCGGCACCACAAGAGAATTCTACTTTAACATTTACTTTCTAAATAATAAATAATGCCCTTCCAAAAGAAAAAAGAACATTTATGTACATCCAATTCCAATGGTTATGAAACAGAATGCAGTTCTAAATCACTCCTAAATACTCATGTGACGAGCTTTACTCTGACTTCTGTTACGTCGGGCTTCAATTCTAAAGATTTCAAAAAAGTTATGTTCTTTGGTAGTGAATAGAGCAAAGAAAAATCACCATGAGTGTACTAAATGCAGAGATATATGCACACAGACACAGCTACAGTATAAGAAATTGATTGTGATAAGAGGCCTACATAAAATAAAACATACTATAATAGTAAAAAACAAACAATAAAATAGCATACCTAGGTTGCGTCCCGTTAACTGCTGGACGTACTGAACCAGCAGCCAGCTTTACTGACGAATACTGGGCGAAAAACCTCCAGACTTCCAGTAAACTGAAGGCGCTGGGCCAGCAATTTACGGGACGCTCAGCATACTGCTGACAGCAGTTAACGGAACGGGTCCAGTAAAGCTGGCAGTACTTCCAGCAGTTAACGGAACGCAACCCTCGTACATAAAGAAAAGAAATTTGACGGCACAAATCTCGAGACAACAAAAAGTGAAATAAGGTGCTTTAGTCAGAAACTTGTAATTTGAAAAAGTAAGTCAGAAAAACTATAAAATAAAAATATCATGTAAAAAAAAACAATACCACGTTAGAACATATAGGCCTACAGATCATCAAAGCACTCTAATAAATCTTACTTTTCTATAGCTACCCAACAAAAATAAAAATACAAAAATACATTGAAAGTTGAAACCAAGTAAAATGCAAAACGTGCCATGATTATTAGGGACAGGACCCTACAGGAATATTGCAAAAGATAATTCTCTGATTTTGTAATAAGTTAATAAGTAACAAATTTTTATACTATAAAACAAATGTCCATCTTTCATATTATAAAGAACTAAATCAAATTGCACAATAAAATGACACTGCGATTTCGGTTATAAAATACTGTGTTATATTTTTGATAATGTGCGCTGTTCAGAAAAGTTCATATTACCTGAATCATTTCTTGTTTAATTTATATTCTACTTACTGTAGTATTGCGCCCAGAATCTTAATGATCTCAAGGAGTCGAGAATTTCAGTGGATTTTCCAGACATTAGTAGGTTATTAAAATTAAACAATGTCAATATGTAGGCTACATTTTATAATATTATGTTAGTAATATTACACAGTTTCCAATTTTGAAAAGCACAGCTTCAGGGGGAAATGTAACATCCTACCTGGTCCCCAGTCATAAAGATCAAAATTTTGTAACAAATATCCAGTGGCATATCAAGTTGTACACCAAGAAAATGTTAATAAAATAAAAATAATAACTTACAAAAGTACATGTAGCACATGGGGGTGCTAATGGTAAATTAAGACTAGAATTTAGATGTAGCTGCACTACTCAGTAACATGCAACTTCATGCGCCATAAATAGTGACAGTAACGTAGCCATCCAAATGTGCAAATACTCTACATTTATTTATTCTAACATAGAACCATACCACTTTATAAACAGATTTAAAAACTGATCAAGCCATTGAACACCCATTCTATGGATCCTGAAAAATTAATAATACAAACTAAATCTTACAAAACTCCTAGCTCCTAACACGAATAGACAGGTAAATGGTTTGTTGAAGTTCGATTTAAAGCATGAGAAAACATTCCACCAATCGCGATTAACTTTCACTCCACATACGGTAATGCATCTGATCAAACCATCACACACTGACATCCATTCGTTGTTCCATTATTGTCTCTTTCTGTAACGAAACTGTAACTCCACAAAACTATACACTATCCTAAATGTACACTTTACCTTAAATGTCTTTTCATCTTAACACTTAAACCTGTCCTAGACATAAACTTTGTAGTTATAATTTCAGAAGATTTCTTACAACGCTGGATTCTCAAACTTCTCGCCTTGTGAGATCAGAATTTCGTCGAACGCATGCTCTTGTGATAGTTCTAGTACACAATGTTTTTTTAATACAAGCAATGTGTAGAACTTTTGGGCCACCTGGTTGGGAAAAAGGAAAAGACATTAAAACTAATTTTATGTGGCGGTAATTAATTAATAATACGTAGGCCTAAATTGCCAGGTTTGTTAAATGTCTTGAAATTAACATGGCAAAATTCACATTGATAATCTATCACTAGGTCAAAAATGTAAATTATTTGGGATAATGATCCAATTTAAAACAACAAATTGAATGATTGAATAAAGCATACCTGTTTCCGGTTATTTCCTCGCACCAACTCGGAGAGGAGAAGTTTATCTGTGCGTACCATCTTGCTCTTCACAACATGATACATATGGCCTGCCCTCTTGTTGAGGACACGCTCCTCAAACTGTTCGTAAGTCTCATCAAGTTGCTGCTCTTCAAGCTGTAACCCCACATTCAAGAATTAAGACCAGTCTACTTCTTACCACAGTAGGTACAGCCCAAGGCCAGAGGGATCAATACTAGGCAAATTAAAGTAGTCATACGCCATAGGCACCTACCGCTTTCGCGCTTAATACTATTTTTGATTGGGATTTAATTACAATGAAATAGGAAGGCATCTGCATTGGTAATTGCCTGGTACCTACCGTGTTTACTCGAATGTAAGTCGCACGCGAATGTAAGTCGCACCCCAGTTTTGAGATGTCTAAAATCGAAAAGCTGGTTTGCATGCGAATGTAGGTCGCACTATCTATTATAATATGCAGGTAGACAAGCCCTGTAATTCTTTACATTGTAAAATAAAAAAGGACAAGGTAAGTAACCCCTCAACTCAACATCAACATCCCATCAGCCTTGGGTCCAAAGAAGTTCTAGGATGCTGTCAAAATATTATGCAGTTGGTAAGTCTTGTTCAGTGGTAGGACTACAGTAAAACCTTTGCTAATTCAAACTCAGATACTTCGAAAAATGTTATATTTCGAACAAAAACATCGGCCCGGACGATCAGTATAAGGTTTAACAGTGTAGGCCTATTAGATTCTGTTTATTCTAAATTCTCTTTATTTCGTAATTCGAAAGAATATCTAGGCCTTTACAGTCAATTTACGTGTGAAATAGTGTGGTTACTTCGAAGAACTTTTCCGCAAACTTTTCCGCCCGACGTTTGAATTCGGAAAATGTGTTTTGAACGGTCTATAGTACGAGCGAATACAACTTGCCGGCCGGCCGGCCCGCCCAGTCATGTGGTGCCCGCGCATCTCCTTTGTCGGACGCTGCAGCCGGCCGGCAAGTTGTTTTCGCTCGTACTACAGACCGTTCAAAACATATTTTCCGAATTCCTATGTCTTCAGTTACAAGAGTATTTGCGTTGAGTGGTAATATTGTTCTGTGACTAGCTGACCCCGCACGTCTTGGTGTACATGAAGTTTTCGTTTTTGAACACCATTATCTATTGAAAACCGCCGATTTTTTTTTTCAAAAAGTTTGCATGCGATTGTAAGTCGCACCCCACTTTTAGACCTTTCAATTCTTTGTGCGACCTACAATCGAGTAAATACGGTAAATAATATTATTTACTCTCTAGATTTATATCATACAGACAGTAGAACCCTGATTTTACGATCCCGGCACTAACGATTTCCCGACAGATAAGGTAGGTCTATATTTTAGTCTAGTTGTGTTTCCTTTTTGTTTCTCAATTATCTCATTTCAAAAATGATTTTAAAGAAATCCTGTTGTTTACAATTTCTCGTCAGTAACTACCTTTTTTCATAGTCTCTTCAAATTTATCAAGTCGGGGTTCTACTGTACTAAAAAGATTGTCCACTTACTAACATACATGACAAGAGTTGAGGGTTTTCTTAACTCGATTACACCTTGTGTAAATATAACGGTTCTCAATTAAATAATAAAAAATAATCAATTAATCATGTACTAAGACAGGGTTGCCGTTTTCACGGATTTGATCCGTTTCTCCGGATTTTTAGGGTATTTCAAGGATGACAGGATATTTGGGGAAATTCACGGATATTTTGTTAATCTTACTTTCCAAGCTTATTTTCGTAAATTTGAATTTGCGCGGGCAAATTTGCATTGAAAATGTTAAAGGCGGTGAGGTATGTGCACAGTGAAGTATCTACAACGGCTGGAAATCGCTGGATATGAACTACCATTGGCCGAGGCAACCGACCAATCAAAGATGTGTCCCAGTCATTGTAGATACTGCTAGAGTAGCAATAAGTGAAAAAGATGGGAAAATGGTGTCTGAGAATTTATTTCGCTTTGTATTTGTTGTTGAAGTTTGGATTAATGATATTTAGGGACCATCACTTTTCGCGAACGGTTTATTCACGAAAATTGGTAATTCATCATATAAAGTAAAAATTTCAACTAGGTTTGATCACTGGTGCTTTTTAGGTTAGTTTAACGCTCGCGAATTTTGATGATTCTTAGGGATGGGCGAACGTTCGAAATTCCGAACTCGAACCGAACTTTTTTTGAAGTTCGGTTCGGTTCGAGTTCGAAATTTGAAGTTCGAGTTCGTGATTTATCAAAATTACGAACTTGCTCCGAACTTTTAAACTTGCCGCTGTCGCGTGCGAGAAAATCCTCCAATGGTGAGGCAGTATTATTCATTCGACTATCGATTTCCTGCGATATTTTCGATAATTGAAATGGAAGCAGCTCTCCACCAATTGCGTACCTTCTAATGTTCGACTAATCGATTCGCAGCAATAATGCGATACATCATGAATGTATCCACCAATGAGAAAGCTGCTAATATAAGACCCAAGACGAGACGCTGTGACATTTACGACGATATTTGCGATGTTTTATATAGTAACAAGTATTATTTGGAATCACTGAACAATGATTAAGACCGATTAACCACGTTTATATGCAATTATGTTATCAAATAATTTCTCGCAGGCAAGTTTTAACCACATTTACGTCAGCTTACACACCTTAATACGATGTCGATAAGCTACATAACCTCAAAATAGATCGTCATTTTACGTTTGTTACTCAAAGTTAGATAACAATAACATGCCCATGTTCTAGGCCTAATAAAATTTTAAAGTTGCGGTATTTAGACGAGAACTGGCCGCGATTTCACAACAATCTTTGTTAGGTTTGGTTTATGGACCAGGGCCTAGACCTAGGCTAGGCCTAGGCCTACATAAGGAATATTTTAGGCTTAGGGGCTAAGGTTAGGCTAGGGCTAGGCCTAGGCCAAGTAAGGAAAAGCCTAGAATATAGAAGATAATAGGTGTCTAAACATGTTTTATAAGCTCTTATCTAAACCAAGACTTTGAAATTTGGTAGCCTTGCCTAGACTAGGGCTAGGCCTATGCCTAAATTTAGGATGCTGTGCCAAAGGGCTAAGCTAGTCAATCCTGTCGATGAAAGGTCGATGAAATAGATCTCGATAGTAGGGAGATATAGCCTTAGCCTAGACATTAAAGTATGCCCAATTGAAATTCCTACCTCCCTGTTTTTGGTTTTAAGCAGATTTTTTAAAGTTCGGTTCGAGTTCGAAGTTCGGAACTTTTTTTTACAGAAGTTCGAGTTCGGTTCGAAACTTAAAAAACCAAGGTTCGCCCATCCTAATGATTCTCATTAAAAACGCGAATTTAAGTAGCGAAAATCAATATAAAACTCAACTTTTTCCAAAACGGCAATTTCTTAGTAGGTCTAGGCCTAGCTGTCATCGAAAATACAAGAAAATCCATAAATCGCTCGATTTTGCTATTTCGAAGTTGGCTAACCTGTAGCAAGTATTTAATTTGCATTGCTGCCAACCGTCGAAAAACGTGCTTATAGTGGGTCCACACTTTTCTGGTCTTCGACGTAATTGATGTACATTTTCATGGCGGTGGAAGGCTGTGACAGAAACTAACAAGGCAGGTAGCTACTTTTCTGGTCTTCGACGTAAATGATGTAAATTTTCATGGCGGTGGAAGGCCTGACGCAAGACAGTGTTTAGCCTAACTTCTTCCTGCTTCTTCCCGTGTTGTTCACGGCCGTTTTGCACATTTATTTCTGCTCGATTCTTTCGTGCACGATGCCAAAAGTCGTCACTATATTTACACGTGCCAATGAGTACGAGAAGGAAGGTTTCTTTGTTTTTGACAGAATAAAAAAGATCGTCGCCTACCCTAACTCCACAGAATAGGCCTAGGCCTAGGGCTAGCAAGTTTTTATAACGCCATCTAACCTAGGACCAGGCAAGTGCATCCATACTAAACTGGGCCTAGGTAGGCCTACGAATAGGTTTAGACTGGGCCTAGGCTAGGCCTAGCCAAGTTTTCTCATCTAGGCCTAGCGTAGTTTTCCAAAGCTATCTAGTAGGCCCTCGGCCTAGGCCTAGCTAAGTATGTCTTTTGAAAATAATTCAAAATGAACGTAAAAGCATGGTCAAAGTACTGAAAATCTATTAGGCGTAGGCCTATGAATTTATATTTTATAAATAAAATTTGAATTTTACCTTTTTTAACGTGTAAATTTTTATTTTTATTTACCGCTTTTAAATAACGAAAATGTTGCACTTTTATGTTTGATGACGAAATAATACACTCCTTTTTATACTTTTTATATGACAAATTCTCCCAACTTTATTTACCACTTAATTTGGTCCCTAATGATATTGTTACTTAGTTGTAAACATGATTGAACATTGAGAAAATTCAAATTTTATGATTAAAAAGTTAATAGGAAGTTCTACAATGTTATCTATGCACATAAAGGGTGGGCCTAGGTCAAAATCTTAGTGCATCATTCATCAGGCCTGCCCTGCCTAGGCTAGGCTAGGCCTCGGCCTCTTTTAACTAGGGCCTAGAGCAGAAATGATGATTTCATGTTTAAAAATGAATTTTTCTTTAGAAGATACACATTTGTATGCATTTTAGTAACATGTGAAGCAGTCACAGGCGTTTTTGGTCCATATATTCAAGTCTGCAAGGTAGGCCTAGGCTATTTTGTAGGTTATGATCTGGTAAAAACGGAAATATCGTCATTTTAGCCTTGCATCAAAGAAATTACCGTTTTTTGTTCTTTTCACGGATATTTGCGGATATTTCACGTCCTCTTACAGGATTTGAAAAAAAAGTCGGTGGCAACCCTGTACTAAGAGTGTGTAAGTGCTCTTGGGTGCTATTAGGGCAATATTAGAAAATTTATTTGATAATTACGGTAAATTACCCCTTTATAGGCCTAGGATAATACATGTAAATATTTCCAAGCTACACTTTGTTCCAACACCATTTAGTTGGGTAAAAGGGCAAGTAGTGATACCTTTTTTTTTGTACTTTTCAGTGACATCAAGTTTTAAGCCACAAAATTAAATTGTATTGTGTATTGTATTGCAAACTCTTTCAATGTTGGGTTGCTAGATTAACGGGACCCTATTATTGGAAAGGAATGCTTACCGGTCCGACCGAGGGGGGAAACTCGTAATCGTCGTGCCATGGGGTCGCCACCCCTCGCTCTGATATCGCACCAGGGGTGTGCGCGGGGTGTTGGTCGTCGTAGCCCATGTTGGCCAGGAGGGGGTTGTTCTGAAACACGTAAACAATTGATGATGTCACTTCACACGCTGCACCACTTACTACTGCTTATATTAAGTATTAACATATCAATCAACATAACAAATGTTTTGACTTTTGACAATAATGGACGAGTAGTCTAACTCCGCCCCCTGACGTCACGACTCAAACATGTGCTCAAAGATGGCCGTACTGTGGGACGATTTAAACTGACAGCCTTACTGTATCACACTAAAGACTGGATTGCTGGATTGAAATGGTTCAATATTGTGTTGTTTCACGATGTTCGTCAAGAGCTAAAATAGGAGGGGTGTCTTTACACTCGTTTCCGAAGGATATCAAGTTAAGAAATAAGACGTGGGAAGTTAAAATCAGATAGAAAAGAAATGTTTTACGAAAACATGTGATACCATGCTTGTGGGCCTATAATGTTCTTAATTTGCATTTCGTGGATTCCGATTACAAGCTCATGACAAACTTAAGTGATTGCGAGATGGAGCCCTGCCCATGTGTTTACCCATTTTTTTATTTCCCGGACTGGCCAACTATCTTCATTCTAAACTTGCTTGTAGTAGGCAGGCTAATGAGTAGACCTGTTTGACGCGGCCCTATAATTCTGCACAAGAGAGAGGCCTAAGCACTAGACAGGCTACTTTTGTTTAGGTGTAGGGCCTAGACCTAGCTAGAATAGAATAGAATGTTGCTTTATTTCCAAAGTATTGCATACATAGTTAGTTTTATGTTTATATAACACAGTTGACCCCTAAGATAATACAAGTGGGCCTACATCTAGTAGTTAGGGTAGGCCTATATGGAAAGGAAAATAACACCTAGGCCTAGCCTCTGCTTATTGGTAGGTTAAAACTAACAGTAGCCTATAGCAGGGTTGCCGTTTTTACGGATTTTATCCGTTTTAACGGATTTTGAGGGTGCAAAACGGATACACGGATTTTTAGTCCAATTTACGGATTTAAAAAAAAAAAAAAAAAAATTACGTTTTACGCCGTTTTTAACTAGGGCTGGTCAAAAAATCTATATTTCAATGCGATATTGATAAGTGGGAATCTTTTCGATGTATAAATATCAAAATTTACACCAAAAATGTAAAATTTCGGAATTTTGGTGGAGGTGCCGGGTAGGTAGTCTAAATTAAATTAACCTGGCTGGTGCATATGGTGGAGGTGCCGGGTCATAACACGCGGTTGTGAGATCGTAAAAATATGCATTTATGGTGATACCTTATCATTCTATCAACCCTATTTGGCCTCGAATCATTTTTTTTCCCGATTGATTCGGGGCCTACAGGTTGGCTTGGTCGCTTTGATTTACTGTCCCCCACTGAAAATCAGTTATATAACTGAGTGGGTAGACTCTTTATACATTTTTTAAAAATTTATTTATTGAAAATAGGCCTACCTACTCTATAAAAAAATTATATATTCAATTTTTTTACAACAATTACATTATGATATATCGATATCGTATTGAAATTGGTACATTTAGGCATTTTAAGGATTTTTAAGGATTTGGGTGTTTCATTTAAGGATTTCTAAGGATTTTTGATCTGCTCAAACAGGATTTTTATTTTTTCTTGGTGGCAACCCTGGCCTATAGCCTTGATTTTGCTTTTAAGGTAGGCCTAGGTCCAAAGCTTCCAAGGTTAAAGGCCTAAACTGTGTATAAATTATAAAGAGGGGTACATTTCTAGGCCTAAATCTTAGCAAAGAGGTGTGTCTAGTCCTAGCCGTGTAGGCCTAGGATTAGAACCTAGGCCTCCGCCTACCCCTAGAGTTAAACCCAGGCCTACTTTTTACGATATGATCTTGTGAACTGAGGAATAATAAATTATGTTGGCCTAAACCTGAGACTAAACTTTAAAAAATGCTTTATAGAGTAAAGGCTTTGGGTTTATAATCATTCTAAACCCAAAGGTATAGGGACTATGATGACCACCGTTTTCCGAAGTCCACACATCCTCAAGGACATAACATAGGACAATACAACAGCAGCTGGCTTCCTTCTTGATCTACATAGTCTTTGGCTAAGCCCATTCTAGAAAATAACATAATTTTCAAGGATTTTTTCCACCCGTACGGGCGTAAAACACGTTGAAGTCCATTGCGCCAACCACACTTAGGTTGCAGCTTGTCCCACAGCTCGCGGCGCTACCTGTTGGATTTTTCGGAACTAGCTAAGCCCCGCCTTTGACTAGTTGTCCATTAAGCGAGCATTTCCATTTGACTCTGCCGGAAAAATTAGTCACTGGTTTTGTTTGTTTTTTGTTTGTATGTCTCGCCATAACGTTCGAACGGAGGCTCGGATCGAGTTGAAATTTTGACCATCCGCAAGCTTCGTTCTCGATTGAATGCCATTAGTTTTGTGGCAAAATCGTTCAAAAAGTTAAAAAGTTACATTAAAGTTAGTCGAAAGTTTTTTTTTCAAACTAAACGGCGACAAAATCTGAGATAGCCAAATCATTTAGAATGTCCGTCCGGTAACGAATATGTTAATTTTATTTTGATCCGATAAGTAGTGTAGATGGAAATTACATTATAACAAAAGTAACGTTGCCATGGCAACGAAAAGACGCGAAGTTTCTAATGCACTGCCACCTAGAAGTAATCAAAATACTTTCGAGGAAGCAGTCTATTATTTGTCAACAAAGAGTTTAAATAGTTTTCCCAAGGAGTCAAGGTCCTCTAGATGGCGGTGGATTTTATCCACAAAGTAAACATTAACACACGGGTTTACCCAAATACCTTGGCAATAATAAATAATATTGGAAACATGGCCTGTGGACAGCGAACGTCGCATATTAAAATTTTAAAAAATGTGCAATGTGGGTCTAGCTATAGCACGTGCTCGCTTATCAACGCGTCCAACTGAGCGTTTCCTAGTTTTAAAAACAAATTACTTGAATTTATTTAACATCCATCACTAGTCTAGAGGTAATGAGAAATGGTGATATAAAAACCGTAATTTCGTTTTTAAAAACCCATATTTTGCGATTTCCCAAAAATTGCAAATATCCAAAACTAAGGGGGAAAAATGGGGACCCTTAGTAGGGATGAGTCCGGATGACATTGATTCCAAAAAGTTAGAATCGATCATTGTGATCCAAGAGCTTATTCAGAATCGATTCTCAATAAAAAAACATCATTATTTTCGCGGTCTATTTCTGTGGAGCCCGTGACGCCAAGTAACACTGTTGCATTGTTGAATGTTTTTGTTGTCTGTTTACTGTACCGCATGTCGCCAAAATTCGAGTAATCTCTGGATCCTCCCACATTTTGCGCACTAAAAGGTTCAATTTTGCGAGTTAATTTGCATTTTGACCAGTTTCATATAATTTTGTTCGTTATTTTGCGTTATACGAAGATTTCGCACGTTTTCAAATAGTATTTTTTTCATCTCTAAATGATGTAATTTGTCAACAATATGTATATATATATTTTTTTTATATTACATTTTAGGCAACAAAATGGGTCATTTTTTTAAATTTCCATTAAAAAAAATAAAAAATTTCACTTCCTGTATGTAGGTACTACAGTCATTTTAACAAGACTTAAGATATTATTAATTACCACCACAAATTTAAAAATTTGTAAAAAAAAAACGGCAGCCAAGATCTCCTTCAAAAGTCTTCGGCTGTGAATGCTGTGAGATATAGAAGTTGAGCCAAGCTTTCAATTCTTTCTCCCTAGTTTCGCATTGAAAAAAAGTAAGATCCTTTCGCCTGTTGACGAGCGCCAAGCCAACCATTTTCATGGTAAAAAAGTAAAAAAAATAAAAAAAATTCTTGGCAACTGAATTTGGTTCATTACAAGAACTCTAAAAAGTCAATGGCCAAGGCATCGGTAAAACCAGGAATTGGCATCGGCAAAAAAGTGGAATCGGTGCATCCCTAGTAATTATTATTCTGAATGTTGTATCGCAATGGAACAATCTATCTAAAAGAGTTGTTGGCACATAGAATGCACACTTGCAAGTTGTTTGTCGTCGATGAGACTTACGAGATCGTATCCCATGTTCTCCATGGGCGGCAGCTCCTGGTCGGGTAGTGGTGGTTGGTCCAGACCTAGGGGCGTCTGAGGAGGTTGTGCTAGGTTGTTCATCTGGTCATGTTGCTCGAGCAGCGAGTGAACCTTTGACACATCATAGCAATCTCAATGTCCACACAAGAAAATAATACACACTTGGGACTTAGCTACAGTACACACTCGTAATTAGGCTATCTACCAATTCTATGGAGGCAGATCATGTTACCCACAAAAAGGTTTGGAAGGAGACACTAAAAACTTTTTTTTTTTTTTTTTTTAAACAGTAGGGCCTAACTAGGTAGTCTAGTTTCATCCATAATTTAAGTAATTTCCAATTTAAAAACAATATAATGCCTACTATGGTTTGTCCCATACTTAGGGATGTAGGCCGGAAATTTCCAGATTTTTTTAAAAGAGGCAATTAATATTGGTAGATTAGTGCAAATTTTATTTAAAATGTCTGTTTATAAGTAATAACTAGGGGCCTAATAAGAAAATCAGAAAATTTCTGCTCTTTCTTATGACATTCTTGAAAAATATTTTAAATTTAGTTGTAACATCAATTGTAGGGCCTACCTCAAGGGCCAGGGTTATCCCAAATTATCTGCCAATCCTTGAAATTGTGTCGAGAGCTTCCTGTCCCAGGGTCTTACCTGGTCTGGGGGTATCTGGGGCATCTCTCCCTCTACGGGCATGGGCATGGGAGTGGGTGGCGCAGGCGTCTCCGGCTGCACCAACCCAACCAGGTGAGAGGTATCGAGAGCTTCCTGTCCCAGGGTCAGTTCCGGCATCTCCTGCGGATGGTCGTGCGGAAGAGGGGTATCCGGCGGGAGCATGGCCATCGGAGTGGGAATCATGTACTGGTTCAAGTCCACTTGTTCCTGTGCCACAGACGGGGGAGGGGCCATTTCTGCCACCTGCTCAGCTAGCCTCTTGTTGGCCTAAACAGAACCAGATAAACATTATTCATACTAGGCCTATACAATATGGGTTCAGGTTTGTTCATGAGCCACAAAAAAGTATGGAAATGTACATTACTACGTAATTTCTAAATGTTTCTGGATTATAAAATTAGTGATGACATCAGGTCCAAAAAGTTCAAACCGGTTCCCCAACTTCGGAACCGGTATTTAAAGGTCAATTTTTATTCACAGTATCAGCCTTACGTGCGGGGTTTTTGGAAGCGACTGTACGGCCGGGAGTGAGCTGGCTACGGCGCCCACGCTTTGTTACGTACCACTGCCGACTAGTCAAGTGTCATGTACTCAGCCTCGCGTGTCAAGGCTGGTCAGGTGCTTGATAATCAGCTGGCGAGGAAGTATAGATCGTCATCACGGGCTCCATGGTACATAGACCGCGCATCATAATGCACTCACTAAGAAGGTTCCAAGATTGGCTACAAGAATTCTATTTGACATACCACAGTTTGTGAATATTTGGTTTATGATGCCACTCACAAGCTGTTTCCCCAGGTCCCAATCTATTGTAAATCAAGATCAGCCTTGACCAGGGATATTTTCTAATTTTTCACAGCTTAATAAAGAAAAAGTCTGACTGTGAATTACCAGGTATTCCTCTGCTTCTTGCAGTTTCCTCTTGCGTTGGTTACGCTTGGCGGGGCCCATGCCTGCCAGTTCTGGTGCCTCCAAAATGTCGCCCTCGCCTCGAACCTGCTCCAGAGCGAGATCCTCTTCTGCTTCATCGCCATTGGTTCCAAAGTCAAAGTTCTCAGCTGCGTGACTTGTCAAGTGTCGCTGATAGCTCTGTGGAAAGCAACAAGTCATCGGTAAGTGCGTACAGTTAGTATGTATAAGTCGGCTCTACTTCGGATGAGTTAGGTATACAATTTGTAAACTCTGAATGAACCTTCCATCAATGCAATAACTCGCAAGAGATACATACTCGTATTTAATCAATTATAGGTCACCATTGAGTGATGGCCACACCCTTATTTTGACCACTCAATTTTTCAAGAGTAGGACCAAAATTACTTATCAACAAATTGCTCAGCATAATGGCCGCACCCCACCTGTATAACTTGATATTTTAAAATATACCAGAAGCCTAAATTTGCATTCTTTGGTTCGTGATAGTTAACATGTTGAATTGCCAATGGCAAGAGGGGAAAATAACAAATTATTCATATTGTTGGGTAAAGAAGGTAAAAGGTTGCGAGTTAATATCAGCTAAGCTTAAAATTCGCAGTAAACGTCCCAAGATGTATAAGCAGCAGCCGTTGCAATGTTATTTATTTGGTTTTGGACTACAGTTTGGGTTTCATGAAACCAAGGCAAAACTTGTGATTTTTATGCAAAAGAGAACACCCATTTTTATCTGAAAATCTTGTTTTTGTCATTCCCACTTTAAACAAGTTAGCCTAGGCCCAAACTACAAAGACAATATTCCAAACAATTTACCTTTGACAGAACGCGAGCCGGGATTGGCCTGCCAGGTAAAGCAAATAGTTTCTCCACACCACCAGTCTCCTTCCAGTGCATCAGTCGCTTGGTCGGGGGAGCAAGGTCCAACGTTGTCACTATGTCACTTGTGTCAGACAGTTGAGCCTTCATCTCCTCGCCAGATATATTTTTGACTTCGTCCACAATAAGCTTACGTTTGCGTTTTGTCTTTGTAAAACCTAGAACAGCACGTTACACATTAGAATTGTACATACATGTGTGTAGGCCTACACTTTAGTATATTTGGACCTGAGACTACTATTGCAAAATGTTACAATAACAATGCTCTCTTCCTCGCATTCTCAACATGTAATTGGTTCACTTTCATATACATATTATAGATAAACAATATCAAACTTATTTTGTAAAAGCAGAATAATGCACAAGGATGGAACATTTACCTTTGAGAGCAGATGCATCGACTGGAGCCAAGGCAAAGCTCTCCTCCTCGTTCTGCAAGAGTGTTGTCTGTTCATGGGCAATGGGAGGCTCTTCAAAGGGCTCCTCATAAGGTGGGGGTTCTATCGGTGGTGGTAGCGTCATCTCCTGGGGTTGCTCGGGGGCCGGCAGTTCAGGGACGGCAGGCAACGGGCTGGCCGGGGGCGAGTCATCGTCCATGCTGAACATAAAACCCGTTGTGAGCATAACGATTGGAAAAACACAACTCTTTAAATTACAATTAAGTAGATTAAGCATGTATGAAAAACAAATTACAGCAGTCAGACTCAAAAGAGTTGAAAATGTAGCATTGCACATCAAATTTAGCTCCAAGAGTAGGTCATTTCATTTCATTTCATTTCATTTTTATTTTCGTAATGTTGACCCGTTACAACATCAGCTGGTCTGGGTATATTACATGTCATTGCCCATCCAGGCATGTCTAAAACTAAAGAAAAAGAAAATTTACCTACAACCAGTTTCTGTACAACAATAATAAATACATAAAATGCAACAACACTGCAGACCCTTATGTAAAAAACAATTCAACCATGGATCACAATCATTGGTTAAAATTAGTTCAAAGTTAGGTAATTAAAATTGTAACATTTAACAAGTTGTAGCATTAAGCATTATACAAACACCACCTTTTGTTTGTTTTGGTTACACTGTAAAATATGCCTCTACAGAATAAAATGCATTTTTGACTAGGTACTTGTGTATTTTCTCTATCTGCTTATCCTTATTTCCTATTTCTCTAATACCCTTTGGGAGCTTATTGAATATTGTTTGGCCTGTAATACAATAACCCTTTTGGTACCTAGTTGTTCTACTGCGTGGTATGTTAAAATCCCCCCTATGTCTTGTGTTATACTGGTGAATGTCTTTATTTAACGTTTGGTCTCTGTCTGTCTGCTGTTTAATAATTATTTTTCAACAATTCATATATATAGATACATGGTACTCGTAAGAATCTCTAATTCAATGAATGTTGCCACACAGGACTCTCTGAAGGCTAGTCCTCCTATTATCCTTATCGCTTTTTTTTGTAGTATGAAAATGTCCCCTAGGTGAGTGGTGCTTCCCCATATTTGTATTCCATATCTGAGTAGTGACTCGAAATATGCGTGATATGCAATCTTAGCTGTTTGCTTGCCTGTGGCTGCCTTAATCACCCTCAATGCAAAAGATGCTGAACTTAATTTAGAACTTAGTTTGGTTATATGGCTTTCCCAGTTTAGATTTTCATCTGTGATTACCCCCAGGAACCCTGTATTCGTTACTCGCTCAATTTTTTTATCATTAAGTTGTAATTTTGGGAAATGTTCTATATGCTTCTGCCAAAAATGGAACTGAATAAAGCATGTTTAGTCTCATTTAGTGCTAACTTGTTTGCTACCAGCCATTGGTAAATTAGTTTAATAATAATTACTGCTTCCCTCTCGAGGCTTTCCAGACATTTATTAAATAGCAGCGCTGTTATGTCGTCTGCAAAAAGAATTACGTTATTTCTTAAATATATTTTTGTAGATCATTTATATAACAAGGAAGAGGGTAGGACTAAGGACCGAACCTTGTGGTACTCCGGCCACCATCTCTAACCAGTTTGAAGAGAATTCTGTACAAAGCCCTCTCTTATTATATCTTATTTTTACTTTTTGTTTTCTTCCCCAAGATACGATTTAAACCACTTCCATGCCACCCCTCTTATACCATAGAAATCTAGCTTGCTAAGAAGTACATTATGGTCAACACAGTCGAACGCTTTGGTCAGATCGCAAAAAATGCCCAAAGCATATTCTCCCTTATCCATTGCTTTCAGAGTAAGATTTTCCAATTCTGCTAGAGCCGTTATAGTCGATTTGTTTCTTTGATAACCCCTGTTGTGATTTTGATATTACATTATTACTTTCCAGGAACTGGACGACTCGAAATTGTACTAATGATTCCAGTACCTTTGAAATATTGGCAACATTGAGATTGGCCTATAGTTGTTAATATTCGCTGGGTCCTCTTTTTTATAAAGAGGAGAGACCACGGATAGCCTTAGATTATTTGGAAAGATACCAGTCTCTAGCGAGTTATTAAATATATGGGTTAATGGCCCTTTTATTAAGTGAACGCTTTTTTTATTATTAGCGTTGAGATGTCATCCCACCCGCACGCTGTTGTGTTTTTTAGTTTTAGGACAGTTTCCACCAACTCCTTTTCCGTGACCGGTGTCAAAGTCAACGAGTTCCCTAACGGTTCACTATGTTTTTTTATCATCTCCATTGGGTCTTCGTCCTCCCCGTTATTGGTTATTCTCTTGCTTTGTGGCTGGTCGTCTGGACTCACCGATTTGAAAGCATTTGCAAAAACGTATTAAATTCTGAGGCAACCTCTAGTGGGTTTTCAACATACCGGTCCGTTTTATTTGTTCCCCTAATATGCAGTTTAATGTTTTTCAATTGTTTTGTATTCGTTGAGAATAGTCTACTAAACATGTTGATATACTTGCTCCAACGAAAGAATGCAGATGCTTTGTAGTGGTGGGGGTAGTATGAATGCGCGGTAAATGGAATGTCGCCTTTGTGAATGAAAGAGAAATATATTTTACCAACGCAAGCAAAAATTATCTGTGCTAGATCACAGAGTTCCTCCGTGTGCTAGATCCACGCTGAGCTAGCGTGAATAGAGTCGACAAAGTTGTTATGTTGGGAAAACAATTTCGAGTCATCTGCATTCTTTTGTTGGGACCACTATAAATGTGGGCAAGTAAAATTAGAATTATATAGACCTTATGGTACAAAGAAGAATGATTGAATTCACTGAAAGATCAAATTAACCAACACATTTAGGAGATTTTAGATAATTACTAGGGGTGTGCGAACCTTGAATTTTTTTTCGAACCGAACCTCGAACCGAACCTTGAGAAAAATTTCGAACCTCGAACCGAACCGAACCTCTAGGAATATTTTTTAATTAAAACTAAATAAAAATAAGGTAACAACTTTAAATTAGCTGCAGTTGTCATCAGCAGGTGAAAAGTTTTGTCGCCCCCAGCCCTTCAGGCTGGGATTTATGTTCTCTTTGCTTTCCCAACCTGTCAACCCTTCTCCAATCAAACCTTATCAACAATTAGTAAATTACTAGGCTTGGCCTAGGGGCCTAGCCAAGCGTACTCTTAATTTTTACACAAGCCCTAGGCCCTTCAAGTCTACAATCTAGGCCTAGGCCTAGGCCTTTGTGTAGGTCTAGGGCCTATTCATGCCTGGGCCTAGGCCCTACGCGTGTAAAATTAGGCCTAGGCCTAGGCTGCGTGCTAACGGCAAATTTTATTATCCAATTGACCAAAACTTCATAGCTTTTTAACTGATTCTTCTTTTGTGTTGATAAAGCTTTCTACATCATTTATTACGATAAACAATAACAGGATTTGGATGCGAGGACCGGGAGACGTGAATAGGCCTAGGCTAGCTAGGAAGCCTAGCCTAGCCCTAGGCCTGGACACGGCGTCGAAAATAAACATCCTTTATTGGTTTGCTTGCGTCTATATCACTAATATTTCCGATCAACTATCCTGAAGAAAGAATGTGGAGAATATTCCATTTGATCACTTTTTTACGTCTTTTAAACTCGTAGTTTGCGTGGTTTGACATTTTTTATGTTCCTTCCATCTTTACTTGCATTTCACTGACTTTGAAGGTCAAATTCACCATCGCCGAGCGTCGCGATTGGAGGAAACTAGTTTGCCATAGAGAGCGCTGGAGAGCATACGCGTGGTGCGCTCTATCGGCCATCGCTGGAACTTGTACTATAGGGCGCGGGATATTCAAACGTGCTGAAATAGCATTTTCACTACTTTCACGGAGAGGTTCGAGTTCGGTTCGAAATTCGAACCGAAGTTTGTCGAACTCGAACCTTCACTTAAGTTCGAGTTCGGTTCGAAATTCGAACCGGTTCGCACACCCCTAATAATTACTTTTATTACACTGCTAATTAGTAGAGCCCCGTGAAAGTGGTTTTATTTTTTTCCAAAATTCGTTTTAAAAATACTAGATTTCGGTGTTAAAGCGGTGTTATTATTTTCAGCTGTGTATGATACACTCGCAATAATATATAAAAAAAAAGCTTGTTAATCAAGTCATTCAGTTTGGAGTGCAGCAAATGTGCAGTGGGGTAACTATTACCCTCTAGAAAATCTAGTAACTCCGTCATTCAACACAGCCTAAATAAAAATCGAAACAAGCACTCGCAAAAATCACATTTCTCCAGGAACTGTATGCAGACGAAAGATGTGACTAGATAGATTGATGCAAGCCCACAACCACCCTCAACAATAGAAGACGGCTGAGAGAGCGGAGCGGACGGAACGGGACGACAATGAACTGAATGCAGATTGCAGACGATGAGCTGGCGCGAGGAGACGGAATGCGGGAGCGAGAAAGAGAGAGATATTAGGGGCTCGGGAGTGGGTACCCAAGTCCGAGCTCGCACATCGCCGATCGCCGTGACCCGCAGATTACGCCTAGGCCTAGGCCTACGTGCGCTCGCATGCGCATAAAACATGTTAGCTAAATAAATTTACTTTGGGAAATGGAAATGGAAATTATAAAATTGACAAAAATTAATTTGATTTTAAAAAAATTATTAATTTTAAAGTTTAAGCATAAATCCGACTTCAGAGTGGACTATTTTTTAAAAATTCTCATTTTTCGACGTGAAGACAACAATTTATCTAGAATTCGTGGTTATTTTGCGAAAAAATAAGGATTTCGCGATTTGCGGGGTTATAATGCCGATTTCGCGAATTTCGCGTTTTAATTTTTATGTTTTTAGACTCTTCTCGTAATGAAACGTCGACATTTGATGAAAAAAGCATAGTTGGTAAAAATACATGTGATTTCGCGATCGCGAATTTTACGGGGCTCTACTAATTAGCTATGTGGGCCTACCGGTACTAAAGAGGGTCAGTCAATTCATATTTGGTTCTAGCCTACAGTCAGTCCTGTACAACGGGTACATTTATTTCAATCGTGCAAATTCAAGAAAGTACTCATCATAATAAAAGCATTAGAAGGTAGGTAGTACTACTTGCTAAATAAAGCACAAAGTTTAATTCTAGGCCCTATTTCTTTAGAAGTGCCAGGATCAAAGTTACCTGTGACCACCGACAGACGGAGGTCCGCCGAAATCGTCTCCCATGTCGTCGTCACTGTCCGGCTCTGCCTGATCAATGGCCTTTATGCCCTCCGGCTGAATGGAGGGGGTGTCCACAGACGGCACTTCCGGGGGCATGGGCGCGTCGTCAAACAGGCCTCCTTCGAACAAACCTCCTGCTGTACAGAAACAAACACGGGTTATAATTACTAATGCTTCCATCTTCGCAGGCAGCTGATTTAACTCACTTCCTCACCATTTGAACTTGAAGGTACTAGAGACCTGAACAAAATTAAAAAGTAATGTCACTAGCAAATCTAGTTAAACCATGTTGTTAAACTAAGCTCCCCAAAGCCTCTAGTCTACAGTCTACACTATCTTGTCCAGTACAAGGTTGCATTGATTCTAGCATTCTAGCATGGCCTGTGGCCTGCCTACCTATGATATCTTGGCCAAGATTGCCTCCAAATCCATCATCTTTGATAGGTTCATCGATCTCCATGGTCGAGTGAACTGACTGGCTTCCCGATGTTGATGGCTGTGGCTCCTTTTCTTTCTCCAAGGTGATGTGGTGATGGTCACCTGATGGGCCATCGCTGAACAGCAAGTTAGCCTGTAATACAAAATAACAAAATATAAGGCAATGGCATAGACAACGCTTTTCCCCCTCTGTGCCTACCTTATTTTGATTCAATGTGGGATTTTAGATTTTTGTCAGTGAACTAGGAAAATTCTAAATTCCACCCACCACTACCAGACCACTAAAAGCTACTGGTTACCATTGGCATTTTCCCAACTCTTCCAGATCTACTATTCAATTCCAACTTGTCCACACTTGTTGACACTTAAGATACCCAGTGTAGTTTTAGTAGGCCTAAAGAAGGCCAAACTTGTTTGCAGGTGTAGGTAGGTCAATTCTCCAATTACATTCTACATAATATCATATCATCCTTCACTCATTGAAATTGGGGATGACATGGAGGAATCGATTACTCACTTTTAAGACAGTTTAAACGTTCGCGCATCATGTTTTAGGGCGTGGCTAAGCGATGAACTGTGTGTACACTACAACAACAAACACTGATCGTACACTTGCGAAATACATCATTCTGTGATGTATGGCGGGCGAGAGACACGCCTTCATGGGCTTTGCAGAAAACGACGGAAGAAATATTGCCGCGTATCACGGGTTCCGCGAAAAATGACCACCAAAATAACTGTGCATAGGCCTTACAATTAAAAAGATTTTCTTGGGAATCGATTCTTAGGTCACAATGATTGATTCTAATTTTTTGTCATCCCTAATTGAAATGCAAAGAGTCTCGACTGGAAAAAATATGTAGGCCTGCCGTATGCAAGATAATAGACATACAATTTACTACAACTTTCTTACAATTTTCTGTTGTTTTATGCTAGGATGACTTACTGGGAGATTGTTATGAAGTGTAGTCAAATAATTCACAAGCTAGTGTTACAGACTATTATGAGAGGTTCCAAGTCTAGGCCCTTTATGTGGAAAGCATTTCATGAAGATCTCACCTGATCCAAGGAGGGTTCAAAACTGGGAACATTCCGCATCAATTCTGGCGGCTCCGCATCGAATCCCATGTCTCCAAAACCTTCATCATTCGACACCAGCGAGATATTTCCGTAGTCCTCTCGCATAGTGATCTCCTCTGCTCGCGACTGGTTCAAACTGAACTGAGCCTCGATGTCTACATCACTGGTGGACAAAAATACAGCACATGAGCAATGAGATATCAATATCATTTAATCCTGCATCAGCATAGCACAGGAGTCGACAAGAAAAACTAGCACATTGTTGTTTTGTCCCAAATATTTTTACAATGGAAACAAAAAAATAACTAGACCACCCACATAAGTTTTTGTACATACTAGTTGCAAAGTGTTATCTGCTGCAAAAATGTTTCCACTTTAGGTAGGAAGCTCTTGAACAACTGTCAAGTGACTAACTTTATATTTTATTTTAACGCGGGATGACTTTGGGTATCCATAAACCAGTTTTTCATTCTGGATAATTTTTCAAACAAGTTCCACCTTTTTTAAGAACCAAATAATATCTGTACGGTACTATTGCTTTCATCAGTGTAGACTGCACACTACAAACCCAAATGTCTGTTGTTCGTTTGGTTGTGAGGGAACTGTTCCAAACTATGGACTGAGTCATCCTAACTTTAGGACTTAAAAGCCTAGGGCATATAGACCTACAGGACAACTCATCAATCATCATTGGTCTAAGTCATACTTAAAGCACACATCAACTTGTGAACTGAAAAATGCTTGAAATGCATAATGAAATGATGGATTGATAGTTGACGGGTCTTCTCCTCTTCCACAAATATAACAAAAATGCTCTCTTAAACTTACTTCAACTCTGGCATAGCAGAGTCAAAATCATGGAAAACCTCAGGCAGAGTGATGGCGTTGACGGCTGCTTCCCGATGTTCTTCTGGCAAATCCACCATTCCTGGTCGGAAAGCCATCTTTATCTTGACAAAAGCTTCATTGCAATCAGCCAACAAATATTTTGCCTTGCGCGAGTAGATGCGCACTACACCCAACAGCAGATGACCTGATGTACGTAAGGCCATTTTTGCCTGCAAAGGACAAACGATGATCAACAACAAATTGTAACCAACAAGATACATAGTGAGCAAATCCAGAGTTAGGAATACTGGATAATGTTTCAATTACTACTATAACAAAAGTCTGTGTGTCATACTAGTGTGATACACGCAATTAGTCGATTCAACCAATCATTCATAGGCTAATTCATAAGCCACACTAAATTAACATGTTTTGGGACTGGATGTGCAGGCTTCATTTCTAATTAATTATATAGCAATTAACATGTTGGCAAGGATTTGGTGGAATTTGTTTAATTAGTAAAACATAAAAAAACAATGTCAACAAGAACGATGTCAGTTGAAGATACTATCACAATTTTATGCTTGCCTCCGCCAACAAAGATTGGCTTTAGAAATATCACCGCTTGCTAAATGTATTGATGCAAAGCAAGTTTGTGATAGTTGTTACCGTTGTTGGTGAAGGCAGTGGCTGTGATTGGATAATTTACAAAGATCACAGTGAGCTTGCGTGCAATATTGATTGGGCTTATCACGCAAGTTTCAGATCATATCAAGAATGATAATGTACACAGCTTTGTTAACGGAGCCGGAACGGGTGGAAACCATATTAGGACTCATTTGATTATCAATCAATAAAGCTCGGACTGAGCGAGTACAATCTGAGGAGTAAGCATAGCCTACGAGTAGGCCTTTGCTTGAAAAGGTGATAAAAGTTTAAATTAAGTACACTGTTTTAAGTTATTTCACTCCGCTCCGTTATGCACAACAATCACCACAGGAGTAGTCTGTTGGCTACCAGTTTTCACACATCCTTACATTGACAACTATTACCACTAATCTTGATACCAGCACTGACCTTTGGCTGAAGTATACCATCAACAGATTTTTCAATGTTGGTTTCAAAAACATGGGCCTTGGTGAGCTTCTTGTCCCAATGAGCAGCTAACCAGATACGAGCCAGCGGCCCCTTCTTGGCCAACACAAAATGTGCATAAAACATGGTGGTCGAGATACGTTAATTGCTTCAGCAAAGACGGTCCTCTAATGTAAGCCCGTGCACAGGCTCCCCACTCTTTTGTTTGCAGCAGAAGTCTAGAAAAAAATACACATATTGGTGCGCTGCTTCAAGAGTCCTACAGTAATTTTGTTGGAGAGTGCCCCCATTAAGTAGAAAGGTTTTATGTTTGATCCTGTGGATGGTTAAAGGCTTAGGAGGATTACCAAATTTCAAGTTGTTTATATACGAAGTCAATAGGAAAACCATTAGGCCAACTGGTAACAAAAAATTATATATTAGGTAGTATTTAATAAAAGTTGGATCATAAAACATTGTTTTCTTTAAAATAAAAGCCTGCAGTGGTCACCCTCGTCTTGTAGACCTATCTTGTGGCCGGTATGTCACCACACCACAGGCTAGGGTGACCATGTATTTCAAAAATAAAAAACCGGGACACCTCGACATAAGTACCTATCAATAAGGACTTGCGTGGGCTATCTGGGGTCTGAGGCGAAGCCCCAGGCGCTGGAGGCGAATTTTTTGTGGTATTTCTGTCCTCCAGATAGCTTTTAGAGCGATCTGAGCAAGGAAGGCACTTAATACTTGTTGTAATGTAATAATTGACAATGAAACTATGAAACTGAAATGGTTGTGGCACTATCGCAGACGTACCGGTACAATCTATTGAACGAAAACTGTGATTGTGCATCACGGTATGGTAAGCAAATGTTCCTTAAGCAGCTGCTAATTGGCCTCGTCTGTACCCATTTTCTCTCGCGAAAAATATTTACGAATTTTCTCACTTTCGATTGAGGCAAGTTTCGCTTCTTTATGTTATTTTGTTTTCATGTGACGGTAACGTCGGTCTGGCCTCCGTGATCTATTGAAAATACACCTTTGCAAATAGAGCATTGCACTTTGTTATCTAGATTAGCCTTTTTAATAAAAGGATAGGCAAATTGTCGTTGAAAACACACCTTCTCTTACACATTTTACACTCGGATGACTAACACAAACACTTAAACAGTAAAAAAAACACAACATAGAACAACACATAAATCTCTCAGTTTGATATGCCACTACACTGTCTTGGACACATGACGCGTCGTATTACTACGTACACATTTAGTATTACAAAATGAAATAAGATAGTAGGTAGGGCCTATTTGGAAATCCGAAAAATGACTAGAAAATTAACCCGAGAGTAGTCGCGTGTGGTCTTTTAGACCGACTTTTTTTTTCAACAGTTTGTATTTGTACAGCGCGCATGCGTGGCTTGTGTAGTTCCGCCTACCTTCCCAAAATAGATTTGTGAAGCCAGTGTGCAATACGCGATTCAGTGTTCTGCAGAACTTCAACTAAGATAAGAGGTCCTGTTCGGTTGCTTGGTCTTTTCGACCGCTGCGCGACTACTAAGGGAGGCAAAAATGCATACTCAATCACTATTATGAGACATGTATTTTGTTATTGTAGGTTGATTATTCTTCAACATATAGTGTTGGCATAATATTACTGTCTTGGTTTACTAATAATTCGAACTACAGGGTGTTTCAAAACATATTTTTATATTTTTTTGTAGGTTTGCAACATTTTGTGTTTGATTGATTATTTATTGATTATTGATTGATAATTGATTAATATAACCATGTATGCTGTCACATATATGATAAATTATCTTATATTGGTAATCAAAACGTCATCCTAACGTTATTAGCCCATAATAAATAATGCGGTCTAAAGGACCGGGCGCGACTACTAACGTTACAAACAGGGGCGCGACTAGGTACTCTCGGGTTAATAAAACCGTCCTATGTGGGAAAACCGGGACAGGGTGTTGTCTCTTAAGACACCGGGACAGGCAGGGTTGGGTAGGTATAATACTCAACGTCGAAAACAGGTATTATACCTAGTATTATACACGTCGAATATACACGTCGTAAATTACACTTTATGACATTAATGACACGTCGAAAATTATTGGGAGGTAGAGCTTTGGTAGGTCTATGGTGTATTGTTACTTTGAGCTAAATCAGTGATTTTTTATTTTCATTGTGCTTATCTAGTTAGGCTATCTTAGCCTACATAAAAAAATTGGCAATAGTAAATTATACTAAAAAATGTTACTACTACTAGGGAAAACGCTAAAATTTCCCATCGCGTTGTTTTGAAGCGAGCACCGTATTTGCAACACGACCCATACGACATTCCCTAATGTTACATCCCAATAAGTCTTTAAGGTCTTGACCGATTTAGCTGAAAATTTGTAAATGGGAAAGAGAATGTTGTACTTATTGACCCTGCAAAATTTCATAATCGGAACATTTTTATTTTTTTATTTATTATAACCAACGTTTCGGATTTTGTTCAAAAACTATACAGCAGCCCGGATAGGTGGTATGTACATGTGTGCAAAATTTCGGGTCGATCAGAGAAACGGTGCGACCTGTACCGAAGCAATAACAGAAAAAACAAAAAAAAAAAAAACAGACATCGAACCATAAGAGTCAAGTGGAGACGCTCGGTACGCTCGCTCAATGAAAGAAGTTTAGAATAAGGGATGACTTGGTTAATGAAACGCGTGGAATAATTATTCTGGGGAGGCTTTTGGCTTTGTCCATATATACGTATATTTATGATCGGGAAAGCAGGTGACCTTGGTATCTTGTGAAGATGCCGGTTCTCTTTGGGCAATGACTCAGGTCACGGACATCCTTTAAAAAAACCCAAAATGGCCGCAAAAAAAAAAAAATATTTCACGGGACTTCGCGCGCATGCGCAATAACACGGCGAAAAGGAGAGCCAAAGACCTCAAAAAAAATTCCTACCCATCTGAGAGCTCTGCTGCGCAGAGTTGACGATATATGTTATTTATTGCGCACGGCGCGCCGTAAGAATACTGTAGACCTATAGTAATTCTTACGGTCTATGCCTACTATGACCATGCACTAGGCTAGGCCTAAAGTCGCTATTTTAAATCTAAAGTACCTACAAAACCTTTTACGTCGCTATTTTAAATCTAAAGTACAGCTGCAAAACCTTTAACGTCGCTATTTTAAATATAAAGTACCTACAAAAACCCTTTTAAGGTCGCTATTTTAAATCTAAAGTAGGGCCTACCTACAAACCTTTAACGTCGCTATTTTTAAAACTAAGTAGGCCTAGCCCTACCTACTGATCAAAAACTGGGCATACCAAACGAAAAAGTTCGCTCTATGCCGTAAGAATAGTGTGTAGTAATTCTTACGGCATGCCGTAAAGAATATCCACTCCGAATAATATAAACCATACCTGCCAAGTTTTGAATTCCTCAATTCGTAAAAGCCCCCAAACAGACTTTTTAAAGGGGCAAACGAGGTGGCGCGGGCAACCGGGGGGTCTGGGGGGCGAGCCCCCCAGCAAAGCGGGGAGGGGGGTCCGGGGGCTTGCCCCCCGGATTTTTTTTTACAATATTGGTGCAATTTCGTGCGTTTAGTGAGTTTTGGTGACACTTAAATCATTCTTTTTTTCTCAACATGTTCGATGGAGGGGTAGGGCGGCGGGCCGTGAGGGGGAGGGGGGGGGTTTGCACATACCAAGGAAGGCAAGAAACGTGAAATTTACACGGCGCGCCAGTTTTCAATATAAAATAACGATTTTTTGTAAAAAAAAAAAAAAAAAAAAAAAAAAAAAATTTTTTTGAAAATTTTTTAAAAATTTAAAAATTCGTAAAATTGAGAGGGCAATCGTAAAATCGTAAATGACTACCGTTTTTCGTAAATTTTACGAATAATTCGTAAATTTGGCAGGTATGTATATCGCTTAGCTGCTAAAGAGTAGAGCTAGCCTACCAACCCTAGGCTAGGGCCTAGCCCTAGGCATCCATCTTCTTTAAAAATTAGCGGTCCAGTGTTTTCGTCGGTACAGAGTCAAAGCCAGGGGTCTTCAGTTGCGGCACACTGGAATAACATTTTCTAATTGCTTTTAATATATAATAACTTAATAAGCCCTAGGCTTAGGCCTAGGGCGTAGTAGGCTGTGTAAATATTCATTCATTCTACAATCTACCTCCACGTTTTTCCCAAAAAACACACAAGTCGAAAAAAGTGTAAAGGCGCATGCGCGCAAGTCCGTGAAATATTTTTCGCGGCCACTTGGTTACGGATGTCCGTGCCTGAGCCACGCCTTCTCTTGCTCAAGTCTTATGATGGTGAATTATGATTATCAGCTCGCCTTGATAAGTACAACTACAAACATTTGCTTACCCGTTCAAAAATCTAGGAAGCTTTGCAAACCTTTTTTTAGTCGCGTTGATGGATGAGCTTTTTAATTTTAAAATGTTAATTTTATTAAAATAATAATAAAAACATATTTTTTCACGGCCCATACAAAGCAAACATTAGGTCTGTTGGAAACTTTGATTGTTTTGTAACAAGGCTGTGAGTAAGATATAAAATCTCCTGTGAAGTTTCCATACAAAGGCTGTGAGAAAGATCTAAAATCTATATTTGTGCTATTGGGCGAATCTGACCAAACATGTGGGGGGACAACGTTTATATTTCCATGGACATAAAGGGAAGGGTGATGTTTGACTTTTTAAAGAAAAGTTGAAAAAGTTGGCCAGAATTATAGAAAAAAAGGTTTTTAAAATTTAACACCTAAAAAAAATCCAATTAAAACCTTTTTTTTTATAGATTCTGGTAAAATTTTTCAACTTTTTCTGTCAAACGTCAATACTACCATAAACCCTTAAAGGTATGGAAATTGAACGTTGTAGCCCCCCCCCGTTTGGTCAGAATCGGCCCAAATGTCACGAAAAAAATCGCACTAAAAAAAAAAACGAAAAAATCGTAAAAATAAAAATATTCATGAGAAATTTTTTCTTCGATTGTACCCAAAAAAATAGAAAATCAAGTCAGAGATTTTTTAAGGTCCTGTCAAATTTTTTCAAAACGCATATGCCGTTTGCCCGTAGAGAGGAAAAAAAGACGGGGAAAAAAAAAAAAAAAAAAAAAAAAAAAAAAAATCGAGTAAATTTTTTGGGGGGGCGGTGAAATTGAAGTCTTTGTTTGCTCACAATAAGTTTAGATATTTTTTTTAGGGTTGATGAAAATATGTCTGGGGAAATTTTAATTATTACAAAATATTCCTTTTTTAATTTTCCACGCGAATTTTCTACATATTTACATATTTTACATATTCTAGCATATTTGCGACCGACGCGTCGAATTTATTTTCGAGCGTCGTACCCAACCTGGGGACGGGACCTGAAAAACCCAAATGTCTTTGGGAAAACTGGGACGTCTGGTCACCCCACCACAGGTCTATGCCATATAAAAAGCATTTGCGCTTTGCGGACCTCTAACGTCGTGTTTTGCAATATGAATTTTGGCCCTTTTTAGACTTTTCAAGCTTTGGCGTGCAAGATCACAATAGGGGTACCGATAATTAGATAATTAGGTACCATTTCAGTTTTCACTTGCATGTGAGATTGGAGAAGGGTTGACAGGTTGGGAGGTTTTCACAGATTTACATTCGCAAGTCGCAACTATGTTTCCCTTATTCAGGACTAGGCCTACTAAGGTTAACTACTAATAACTATTTATTTATTTAAAGTCTAGCCTATCCTATTCAGTTCAAAAACTGATTTACGAAGGAGGACAACTAAATAAATCTAATAATTACACAACAATGAACTAAGTTAGGGCCTACAGTTAAGTAAATATTTGAAATACTAGCAACAATGTATTACAACAAATAATTTTGGTTACAAATTAAAAAAGGATATTAAATGCAGTTCATTAATGAACCAAATATAAAGATGGGGGGGGGGAGAGAAAAAATTGTCAAAAAAGAAAAACGGAAAGAATAAACTGATTTATTTAGACGATCCCAATCAAACGAATATGAGGTTTGCCGAAAATCAGGAACAGCAAATCAGGGAGTAGGCCTAATCAAACTTTCATGGAAGAAACCACTGAACGCGAATCTTCATTCTTGTGTTAGTTAGTTAGTTATTGAGTTCAAATCTTGATTTAACAATATTTAGTAGGCTACTCTGGTCCGGCTCTGGTGGGAGGGTTGAGTTACAATACTCTAACCGGACACGCCTTACATTTTGGGAAGATACTCAACACTAACCTAGATAGGTAACTTAGCTTACCTAGTTGACATCTTCTTTGCAAAGTGATTTGGTTTTTCTTTGTGAGACGAACAATAGGCCTACCTACCAGTGCCCATGCTAAATTTCCAATAGGGGCCTAGTGACCAAAACTAAAATGGCATTCCTAGGGGTCAGATATCTAAATTTACCTAGGGCCTACTATGAAGTTTTACATTCAAATCAATCAGTTTGTGATCAGGTTCAAACAGGACTAGGCTCTAAGTCATAAAAACTTTATTAAAACTTCAAATAATGAAAAAGCTTAGGGCGTCCAGTTAAGGCGGCTTTGACGTTTCTTGCCAGATATTCGTATCACCATGTTAATTAGAAAGAAGACTGGGTAATGGGTATGGTAAGTTGGCAATAGCTAGCCTAGTTGACACTTAAGTTTCAAACAGTTAGCCCAACAACTTTTCATGTTAGGGGAAAAGTAGGTTAGCGGGAGTGGGGGGGCCGGGGGGCAAAGCGCGTATATTTTACAATATTATTATTATTATTATGCGCTTCGCATTATTTGGGGGGGGGGCCACTCTGGCACTCCCCCTAACCCACTTTTCAAGACAGTGTTGAAAAGTTGGCCGGTCCCAACCAAAAACGTACTATCACCACTAGGCCTAGGGCTAGGGTAGCAACCCCTAATAGCGGACGGTCACCCCTAACCGGATGCGCGGAACAACCCCTATTTCTGTTCGCCTTAAAGGGTATTTAACCGCTAAACTCAAAAAAATATATTTCATTCAGGCTAACTAGTAATGAATTTAGCAACTAACAGAAAAATTATTGGGGCCACCATGACCTCCCGAAAAATTGTCAAACATGACATTTTCGAGCTATAGGTCCCATCGGCAAAAACCTCCCATAAGAAATAACATGGGGACGATATTTATGCCCCGTGACCTTGGAGGATTTTGATCCAAAAAAATACTGGCTATTATTGACGTACTCTACAGCCTTTTCTGTAAATTCTCTATATTTTGTTTTGTAATTTGGGCAAGTAGTTCGGTCAAAATATGCTGATTACTAAGATTGGGTGTGATTTTGGAATGCATATTTTTGCATGTTTGAGGGTATATTTGGGCACAGTTTCAAGACACGATGTTATAAAGGGGCATTTTAGATTGGTACTATGCTCTAGTATCTATGTGGACCAAAAAAGAAGCAGGTTAAAGCCGATTTCAGAAATTTCCCAAAACACAAATTTTCGCAAATTTCTGGATCAAAAAATTAAAAAAATTCGTGTTAAATCACAGTTACATGATATAATTTTTTAAACTGTCATTTAAGTGTAGTATTGTGCTATAGATCATGTGGTAAAAAATAATTTTTGGGGTTTTTAGCCCCTTTAATACGCTTTAGAAGATATTCAAGACTGATGTGATGCATGTAGGCCTAGGCCTACAATTTTAGTTGACATCTTGTTTTTTACGAAGTGCTTTGGTTTTTCACTGTGAGTCGAAGAAATATCGAAATACCGGTAATCAAGGTCAGAAGTTCCGGATGTGCATCAGAAGGTGCTGCCAACTCAAGTTCCTATAGCAACGAAAACTAAAATGGCGTTTCTAGGCGTTAGATGTTGAAAAACTATAAAGTTTTACACTCAAATCAATCAGATTTTGATCGGGTTCAAACAGGAACATTCATACGGCCGTAAAAACTAATTTTAACACTTCACATATCGAAAATGCTTCACGGGATCACGGCGTCCGGTTAAGGGAGCTTTGACGCTTCCCACTAGAAATCCCGAGGTATCGCCATGTTAGCGAAAGATTGGGGGGGGGGCGTATGTTAAGTTGGCAATGGCTAGTTGACACTTCAAGTTTCAAAATGGTGTATCATACATCATCGTAGCTTGAACCAAACAAAAGATACATGCGTTAAGTTGAAAATTATCTCCCGAAGCGCTTAAGTGTCCGCTAATCGGGTACGCCACCCTAACCTACCGGCACTTATTCGGCTAGGGGGGTCCAACTTTTGTACACCTTGTTAACACTGCTATATTGCCTTGTTACTACTTATGTTAAAGGTGTACTTTTGTTAGGTTAGCCGAACTTTCCGCTGGCTACAGTGCGCCGCGCTAGTTCTAGGATACAATCGATAAGAGCGCACCCGAAATCCTTTTCGTTACAGTGTATATAAAAGTTGGACCCCCCTAGCCGAATAAGTAGGCCTACCAACCTACCTAGGGCTATCAGGCATAGTGCCACCAAAATGTGATGGCACCTTCTGCCATGTCAAATTAGTGTTGGGTTTGTTGTGACCGAGGGAACTAGGCCTAGCTAGGCTTAGGTGGTCCAAGCCTAGCTAGTCAAATGGCAAAGCCTAGGTAAGCCTAGCCCTAGTCTAGGGAAAGTTTTTCTAAGATAGGGTAGGGCCTAGTCTAGGCCTAGGCCCTACTACTATGTCTTTTTAACCACCATTGCATAGCTCTAAGCCTACAAAGGGCTATTTTAGTATAACAAAAGTCAAGGGCTAACCTCAACTACGGCCTAGCTAGGCTAGCCTAGGCCTAGCCTCTATGCGGCTGAGGGGCATGAATAGTAGGCCTAGGCCGGTAGGCCTAGGCCTAGCTAGGCCTAGCTAGCCCTACCTACCCTATACAAAAATTGCCTAGGCGGAGGCCATAGGGTAGGCCTACGCCTACGTACGTAAATACAAGGTTAATAGTTAGAAAACGAATGAATTGGTGAAGGCCTAAACCCAAACATAGAGCATATTGCTTTTGTTATCGCAATAGACCCCTTGCAAACGTCATTAATTTTAGAGTTTGGACAAGACAGCCTCCACCTCTTTGGCGCCCATTTACACATCACGTCATATTCTATCTTTCAAAGTGTATATTCACAATATAATAACGAGTGAGTATGCTCACCTTTTCAAGATGTGTTTAACCAGTATCTTCAAAGTTATATAGCTTATATTTCAAATAATTTTCAGTTAGTTTCATCACGCAAATAAACTGTTCAGCATCATAAACAATCCATATAAAATGGCGTTGCATGTAGTTCACTGCACATCCGCAACCAATCAGCGCGCCAGTGTCGCTTGAGCTCTTTCAGAAAATAAAAGGAATGGTTACTGCCGGAAAAACCGCAACAACATAACTCGGATGTGGAACGAAATTAATTTTAAATTAGTCGCGCAATCGTGAAGTATTTTATACCGTTTGATGAATAATTAATAATGTAATAATGTAGGCCTACTTTGAAGGATATTTCATGCACAAAGCTTGAACTAATGATTATATGTGTCAAATAATAATACAATTTGTAATGGAGTCATATTATTTTTATTCTTTCTTAGCTCCAATTAGGTTAGGTGACTTTGGGGTACTCATTACAAATTAACTTCGATATTAATTGAGCCCAACAAGTTAGTACATAAAAGAGTCAAACTTGATGAACTAAGATTTGCTTTTTATCAACTTAGATCAATACAATTTGAACATAATAATATCAATAAGAAGTCAGGATTGCCGGTGGTGGGATTCGAATTCAAGTTTTACGCGCTAGGGGTAGGCATGAAGCAAAGATGGTAGTATATAACCTGTCGGTTTTGCATGAAGTATCTCAGGAGCAAAGATGGTAGTATGCTCAGGAGCGTAGGATTGTAAGACCTTCACACGCGAAAACAACACACTTCGACCAGATTACTAGTACCAGAGTCGATAAAGAAGTTTCCCCGTTGGGGAGGTCCTCCTGGGTTAAATAAAAAGTCGGTTTTTGGCGTTGGGAATCTAACGTTCCGCGCGACTCTGTGTGACGATTGATGGAACTACTTCAATAAAAGTACGTCACTTTTCTACTAGTAGTTAACAGTCGATGACGACAAATGGCGGAAACGTCAAAATATTAAATACGATCGAATGTTGGCGAATGTTTTGGCAGAAAGCAAACTCTCTTTATTAATGAGGATATTTCTGATGGAATAGACCTAAGCTTAGGAGCTAGGCCGACAATATGTATTGTTCAAGATTCGATTTGAGTGCCTAGGGCGTACTTACGTCTGAAAACTGTATTGTGGCCTTGGGCCTAGGCTACACTTACGTCCGTTAGGCTTGAACAAGGCATATCTCAAATTATTTCGCACGAAAATGTCAGTGACGCCTGCGCAACACTTTAAAGTACAATAATAAATCAAAAGTAAATCGTTTTAAAAGACTAGGGCCCAGGGCTAATATGATTGAAATAAAATTGAAGTTTGACGTTTCGTCTGTTGTTTGTTGATTTCAGCGTCACTGCACATCGATAATCTACTGACCTTATTTAGCGTGCAGTGCTTTTATTAGTTTCACATTGGAGCCGCTCTCAGCGCGTAGGACGTTAGATTCCGTTTGATTGGGAGTAAGGGGACCTCCCCAAAGGGGAAACTTCTTTATCGACTCTGCTAGTAACTATGTACTAGCGCTTCAAGGGGATGCATATTATACTGCATGCAAAACTCCCACCAAGATGACCGATTAGGGGGTGCAGTTGCCAAGCCCCCCCCCCCCCCATTGAGGGCCCTCAAGCCTTTGAATTCCTAGCTATGCCACTGCTATCTACATTGGTGAGTGAAAGTATGAAGACATTTTATTACTAACCAACTAAAAAAGCTCTGTGCATTTTATAGTTTCTTTAGTGTTTTTCAACTCTCTACGAGTCAACCGAATGCTTGAACATTTATTAAATATTCTTACTTAATCCTACCTACATCACTAATGTGAGAGCAACCAATGCTTCTATGCTCCTTCTACAGGACAACTGGGCCCCTATTCTGTAACTTTAATAGAGTTGGATCCGTAGGTAATCGCACGAATTGAACTCAAAAGCGATGCGTCACATGTCAGTTCACCATGATAAACTCACAGTGCCTCATCACTTATGAGCTCGATTTGTGTTACCTACGGATACAACTCAGTTAAAGTTACAGAATAGGGGCCCAGGCAACTCCAATTTCGATTTTCCAGGGAACCTCCAAAATGTATACCGTTTTGAGTCTTTATTAGAGTAAAAATCTTTCAAGAAAATCAAACTTCATTGAGATTTATTTTTGCTTCATTTGCCAATTTAAAGTATATTTTTTAGAAAATAATAGTATACTTTCACAGGCTTATGTTGTTGGTTGGATTGTTTCCTTAAAGCCGCTGAATCAAAGTATGCACACTAAAAAAGAACAATCAAAGTGAAACTGAATTAAAAGCAGTACGTAGTAGCCTACATGAGTAAATAAAAAACAAATACATAGTAGTTGTAAATAGCATTTTTGTGATGTTGTAGTATTGCAATACCATGGATTACAATTTTTTATTTTACTTACGTTGTAATTTGGAGACACCTTAGCCATCCGGGACCCTGCTCCTGCGCATACCTATAAATCCACCTCCGAGGCTAGATTGGTTATTAGAACACATGATTGATGACATTCCGCATTAATATAATAACAGATAATAATAATAGAGAAAAGATGAGACTTGGAAGTAAGTTAGCTCTCCAGTTCAGGAGTTATGAGAGGAACTTTTGATCTTTCTCAGTGCACAAGCATGTTTGATAGAACTGGACGAGTCATGCAGTAGGGGCTATGGAAAGCTAATTTAAATACGAAGAGCGCTCAAAGTCGTTGATAGACGAGGGAAAGGGCCATTGGACTTGATTTATGTTTAATTGACAGAAAATAGAAATTCACATAGGAACTCTATAAACATGGTCTTATTCTGATAGAGATACGTTTTTTTTAGCATTTAAATTTAGAATATTTAGCATTAATTTTGACAAATTTAGAATTTTGTGGCATTAATTGACGACTCGAAATGGGCGGAGCTTAAAACGATCGATAGGTCACGTGACTAGTAGTGGGTATAAATCCTCATTTCCCAAATAGGCGCCTGCTGAACGGCGCATCACTTATCACGCTCTAACTTTTATTCTATTCATTATTTGGACAATATAATATTTAGCTAACATATCATTCCTTGTAATAGCGATTATTTCGATTTTTTGACAAAGTCGTTAGCTTGCTATAACAATTTACGCATCACATAAGTGAAAATTATCAATGACTTAAGTTTTCTCATTAATTAATTTGACAAAAAACTACTGATCGGATTTCGACAAGAATTCTTTGTAAAAATGCATCAGACTGTTAAGACAAGAAATATACTAACTTTCTAGATAGAAAGTGCACTGAACGAAAATTTACAGCATAGAGTAATATGCAGCGTGCACTTTTTCACGGCTCATCCGCACGTCAAGAGTGCGTATTTTAGATAAAAACACATACCCTGCATATTACTCTATGCTGCAAAGTTTTGTTCAGTGCACTTTCTATCTAGAAAGTTAGTTTATTTCTTGTCTAAACAGTCTGATGCATATTTTTAAAGAGGTCTTGTCGAAATCCGATCAGTAGTTTTTTGTCAAATAAATTATTGAGAAAACTTAATAAAGTCATTGATAATTTTCACATGTATGATGCGTATATTGTTATAACAAGCTAACGACTGTGTCAAAAAAATCGAAATAATCGCTATTACAAAGAATGATACATTTGCTAAATATTATTCATTTAAATATTGTCCAAATAATGAATAGAATAAAAGTTAGAGAGTGATAAGTGTTGCGCCGTGAAGCAGGCGTCAACTTGCGAAATGAGGATTTATACCAACTAATTCCGCCATGTTGCCTCGTGACGTCAGGAGGCGGGTACAATTCAAGTCGTCAATTGGTTTCTTTTCCACCAAAACCCTAAATGTAGGGTAAAGAATGAACAATAGGAACATTTCAATTCAATAATTATAGTCATATAAAACTCTAGAATACATTGATAAACTACTTCTCAATAGGCATTAAAAACATTATTTTTAGTAAAATTAGCATTTTACATCATCAAAATTAGCATTTTGTAGCATCAAAAACCTAAAAGGCTAAAAATCCGTATCTCTACTTATTCATAAAACTGAAACCCCATCATGGAACATCTGTTGAAATACATGCACCAATACAATGGAAAATACAGCCCGTTAAAAGAAAGATTGCAAGGTCTCTACTCAATCTTGTAGAAGACGTTTGGAATACCTACTTCGTATAGCACACGATGGTAGGAAATTGGTAGGGTTGCCAGATTAGTGAAACTCAAATACGGGACAGTACTTTGCGTAGTGATACTGGGCCGCCGGAGGCGAAAAATTTTTGGGGTTGTGTTTTTTGGGGAAGGGCCTAAAATGCATTTGAGAGTAATTCAGTGAAAATTTTAAAGCAATATTGTGATTGAAATAGGGAGATAATCAGATAAGGAATGTACAGAAAAGTAAGTAGATATATATTTCAGTTTCATTTTTAATAATTAGTTATATAGAACCAAAATTATTATTACTTTATTGATAGGCACATTTCATTGATGATCAGATCATTGATATTTATTGCTTGATTTTGCACTTTAAAGAAGTTTCGAATTGTTTCATGTTGTTTATCACTGCCTCACTCACTGAGTTCGAATGCGTTTGTCACACGCACGCCGCGCCCGAGGTTAAGATTATCACGTTACGGCTAGAGACACTCGCTACAATGACTCACCGCGATAATGATGCACTCGAATAACACCCACCACCTAACTGCAGGCAGCAGCGGCAGACTGATCAGGCACCAAGGCCGGCCAAGGGGAAGGGATTAGTAACTATACTCCCGCGCGTATTGTTGAAAAAGCGCACACGGACTGCTTTATTCTAAATACGTGATATACTGATCAATGGGTTAGAGCAATACGGGACCGGGAAACACCCATCAAATACGGGATTTCCCGGGTAATACGGGACAACCTGGCAACCCTAGAAATTGGACACGCCATACACATTCGAAACAAGATTTGAAAAAAAAAATTATTGAAGGACAAAAGCTGTTGTCAAACTAAACGCTACACATTTTCACTTTATTTTTTTCTTGGAGGTTTGATTAAATGTTAACAGCACCTACAAAACTCATTTAGGACGTCGTGTAAAAAATGTCAGCACAATCGTTTCAGTGGTAACACCTATGTTCAACAAACAGACGTAAACATTGGCAAGAGTAGCCTACCATTCGAGTTCTGTTGATATACATATTGTACTAGGAATTACTACATGTGGCTAGCAAACCAGATTGTAATTTTTAATGCTTGAAAACCTGACTAGTAAAAATAATTTATCTCGCACTTAGTGAATAAGAAAAAATATGAGCCACAGATTTGAAACAACCTAACTATAAGGGATTATTTAGATTGGAGAAGGGTTGACAGGTTGGGAAAGCATAGAGAACATAAAGCTTAGCCTGAAGGGCTGGGGCCAACAAAACTATTCACCTGCTGATGACAACTGCAACTAATTTAAAGTTGTTTGAAACCTTAATCCACGTAGTAGTACCCAACCGTTTTGTCGTCTAATGTGTAAGCTGGTACATGAAACAACTGAATGTTACAAGTTACATGTAAGGTTCATGAATAAATAGATTGCAGAAATAGGGATGCCATTGGGTATACTAATTGGGTATGTAATGTGTACATTTCATATGAAACAGCGTGTACCGGTAGGCCTACTTGTAGGCATACTACGTTTCAAAAATACTTACAGTAATTGATTCTCAAATGAAATAACGTATGGTTACAAATAATAAATTAATCATGTATCCCTTATTGATGGATGCCAATGATAAGCTTTTAGTTTAAATAAATAAATAAATAAATTTTATTTAGAGTCTACCCACTCAGTTATATAACTGATTTTCAGTGGGGGACTTTAAATCAAAGCGACCAAACCAACCCTGCAGGCCCCGACGCTATCGACGAGTGAGCGATAACCAACCAAAGATCGATATTTGTAATTGGAAATATAGCAATCAGTGGTACACACACCTTTTAATACCCTATGTCATCCCAATTTGAAATTAGTACGTACAACATTTTTTAATAATAAACAAACTTTACTTCATCAGATTATAGTACGTATCAGTATTCTATTTTATAAATAGGCCTACATACAAGACAACTTACAACCAAATACACAGACCACTAGACCTACAATACAATTATACTGTAAGTAACTTATTAAACAGTAAATAATTTAAATACTGTCAGTGTCGGGCAAATAGTGCAAGTTTATGAGACGTGCATTACATAACTTTCGCCAATAACAGGTTGAAATTTAGGAGGGCACAATAGTTCACTTTACATTGTACATAATTCATTTTATTACATTCAATTCAATTCTATGTTATAATGACGCACTCCTTTTATTTAAACTATTAAGCACTTGCCTCAATTTCCGCCAGGCTCAACTTATTTACAATTTCATTCATAGAGTATGATGTTATGTACAGGTACAACAATTAATATTTACACTGTGCAAACACAAGCATAGTCTTGAGTTTAAAAAACATGCCACAAGAAGACATGTTCAAAGTTTTTTAAAAGATGCACACAAGTTCCATCAAGCTTAATTATAATGTACTACATATTACATTGGTAGATGATCTTGTCAATATGTCAATTGATTTGAGAGTATAGGTAAATACTCAAAACACTGTCAACACACATTTCACCTTGTATTGTATTAAAAATATCATCACTTAAAATTTACATTACAGACATTTTATGTTTTCTTGTACAATTTCTCTGGCCAACACCTTCATTTATATTTTGTATGAATCACAAAATCCAATAACCACTACATAGGCCTACAACTTCACCATTTTAGTATAACATAATATTAACATTTTATACAGTCCACAAGCAGTGATGCCGCCCATAGCCAAATTAGGCATGTACCATAAATAAACCTTCTCGTTTTTACTTTGGTAATAAGCGAGTTGGCCGTTCATCGGTCATTAGGCGCCTGTGCGCCACTAACCCAAGGGATGCGGGGGGGACAGGCCCATGCTAACAGATCCAGCCATGGGAAGGGGGGGGGGGTCACCTTTGCCTGATTGCCTCTAGCTCCGCACGCAGGAATGCAATTTTGAATTTTTGTAATAAGTTACATTATTCATATATGTAGATCATACATTATAATAGTTATCAAGACACATGATGAGTGACAAATAAGTCAATGTGGGCATACAAGAACAAGATACAGTTGATAAATATTGCAAAAAACTGGACTGGTATACTTTGCACAAATTTAAGCAAGCATAATACAATTAACATCAATATTAAGCTTTATTACGTACCGGTAATGGATTTGAGAGTAGGTAGGGCCGATAATGTGTTGTGCATTTCAAATTACCCGCCAAGTTGTATTGGACATGAAATGAATTGGAGTTTTGGCAATAAGAGAGAGTACTACTGTAATATAATTTGAATGACTAGTTACAGCCAAGATGGTTTTATGATTTTGCACAAATTAAATAAATAATAGAATAAATTCGAAATTAGTCACCTAACTGATTTTCATTGAAGAAGACCTAGCTAGCCCTGTGTGCACCTGTCAGACAGACACCATCGACGACATACAATGTGTGACATGTGGACGAATCAAGAACTAGGGACTCCAAACAGCCACTAGTATGACCATTTTTGAATCACTCCCATAGAACAAAATTTGGTCAGTATTCACGCACAAACACAAAATGAGCAGGAAATCACTTGATTTTCGCTAAAATACAGAAAACAGAATATTTGATCAATATTACAATGGAATTGCATTGATTAAATAACTACAAATAAGGTAAAACCTGTTCCTACAATATAGGCTAAATGCAAGCATTTGAATTTACAAGTTAGTTTTTACTTTTTTAATGTAGGCCTTTAAAGCGATGGCAAGATATGAATGTGCAGTTACTAGAACTGTTGCCTTGAGAGTGTTATGTTTATACATGCATGTCGCATGTATATACACGACGGAATCATGCAGAAAGTAACTTTTTTCCACATTTTGATTTTGCACTAGAGATAAATATTAGAAACTTACTCAATTCTGTCAACATGGGCGCCCACACGATAGAAACCGGGAGGGGGAATATTCCCACACAATGAGAAACAGTCCCCACTCAGGTGCCCCGCACACCGGGCGCCGGAGGAAAATTTGCAAAGTGATTTTTTAGACTACTGATTCAGCTGAAATGGACGTTTTTGGCATTAGCAGTGTATTTTTCTCAATGATTGATAGTCGGTAAAATGTGGATTTTCCTACTTGGTTGTTTGAAACTACACTAGAAAATCTCCAAAGTCGTCGTTGATGGACAAGAGATTGAGTAATGTGTAGTTCTGAATAGAATATGATTGTTGTTTTAAAAGGGTATTTAACCGCTAAACTCAAAAAATATATTTCATTCAGGCTAACTAGTAATGAATTTAGCAATTAACAGAAAAATTATTGGGGCCACCATGACCTCCCAAAAAATTGTCAAACATGACATTTTTCGAGCTAGGTCCCATCGGCAAAAATCTCCCATAAGAAATAACATGGGGACGATCTTTATGCCCAGTGACCTTGGAGGATTTTAATCCAAAAACATATTGGCCATTATTGATGTACTCTACAGCCTTTTCTGAAAATTCTCTATTTTGTTTTGGAATTTGGGCAAGTAGTTCGGTCAAAATATGCTGATTACCAAGATGGGGTGTGATTTTGGAATGCATATTTTTGCGTGTTTGAGGGTATATTTGGGCACAGTTTCAAGACACGATGTTATAAAGGGGCATTTTAGATTGGTACTATGCTCTAGTATCTATGTGGACCAAAAAAGAAGCAGGTTAAAGCCGATTTTAGAAATTTCCCAAAACACCAATTTTTGCAAATTTCTGGATCAAAAAAATTCAAAAATTCGTGTTAAATCACAGTTACAAGATTTAATTTTTTAAACTGTCATTTTAGTGTAGTATTGTGCTACAGATCACGTTGAAAAAATATTTTTTTTGGGTTTTTAGCCCCTTTAAGTTTAAATGATAGGGAATCTCATTTAGGCCTAACTCTCAATTAAACATGATCTTATATTTTATACAGGAATGCAATTAGGGTAAAGATAGCACATCTTTTTTTAAATACATAAAACCCCAAGGAAAACACAGCCTGTACAAAGTACAAGGTAAGATTGCAAGTTTTCCTCAATTTCCCAGTGGAATTTTGAGTAATGGCCAGTTTACACTTCGGCGATCCCGCGAAGCGAAGGGGCTTAGTTAGCTTGTCAACCGTTGACACCACTGCAAGGTTGTTTGACGACGCGAGGTCTGACAATTTGTTCCGTAAGTTGGGTTATGGATACCCAAGCACCATAATTAGCTAATGTCTTTACGCATTTGAAGCATTTTTACGCATACCTATTTTTGTAAAAGGGATCAGCAGCATTCCAGACGCTGGCCTAATTTTCAAAAGCTTCAATAAGCTGGAAATCAAACTCAAGACTCCAGATAGTCAATCATCCATGTTTCTTTGAGTAAATCTACTGCAATTTGTCCAACTACCGTACCAGAAAGAATAACCCACACATAACAAAAAATTGTAAAAATACAGCCAAACCTTACACACTCAAAAGAAATGAGATCTAAAAAAAGGGCCAAGCTCATCTACCCTTCCACATTTGCGCATTCTTGATTCATAAACATACAGTGTCCCGTAACAACATCCTTGAAAAGCTTGGCAAAATAGAATTTGCAACTATTAATTTAAAAGTATTAGGCCTAGTTTATCCAAATTCTTTTTTGCTAATTAATTTAAACGTAATGGTCATGCAAATTCTATTTTGCCAAGCTTTTCAAGGATGTTGTTACGGGACACTGTACGTTTATGAATTAAGAATGCGCAAATGTGGAAGGGTAGATGAGCTTGGCCCTTTTTTTTAGATCTCATTTCTTTTGAGTGTGTTAGGTTTGGCTGTATTTTTATAAGTTTTTGTTATGTTTGAGATCTCATTACTTTATTAAGTTCCAATGCAAAATTATTTGTTAAATTAATATAATAATTTTATCAAAGTCAATTTAATTGCTATGGTATTACCAATTAACAATAGAATGAAAAAATATAGTGGTCCAAAGACTTGCTTTTGTAAACAATGTAGGCAATCATTGTCAAGTAACTATAGTTACTTGTTGATTGTATGCCTGTATAAGGCTTATTTTAAAACCTTTAGTATTTGGAAGCCTTCCAGCAAACTTTTTTTTACTTTTTCTTTCAAAAGGAACTACATCACTATTACCTTAATGTCCATGTAAAATATGAACGTTGTAGCCCCACCCGTTTGGTCAAAATCGCTGGGCAATCGAAACTGACAAATTAAGACAGTAGTAGTCAGTAGTAGTAACTAACATCCTTAAAGTGATTTTGAGCATGTTTCAAGTCATTTTTTTCACCAAGAAGGCATGTTCGTACACCAACCTGTGTTGTCAGGTACCCAAATCCCCTTGATTTTGATAGTTTTTAAGTTCACATCACGTTTCATGATGGCTGGGTCACACCTCGAAATCACCCCAACTCTGCTTGCTGTATAAGGTGCCCGAGTGTGTAGTGTAGCGCACCGCGGCTTGGCTGCGGCGCCCTAACGGGTACCTAGATACAACGGCCCGTAAAAGGAGGAGCAACAATTTCCTTTGTGAGAAGCGAACATTATTAAACCAGATTCAATTACGAGCAAAGGTCTCGCGTATTCGCATGAAACTCGGCCTCTGATTGGTCAACACGCCTTTGCATCTCGCCGAAGTATAAACGGGCCATAACCTCTACTAATTTAACATATTGTCAACATGGTAAAGTCCCTCAAACCCAAATAAAAACAAATTAAATAAATCTTAATTTGGTAGGCCTACACCTTGGCTACTGCCATACATTCACTGCCTGACATTCAAAACATTATTTGATAAAAAAGATTTGTTCCAGAACAAACGCCATTGTTGTTAAATACTAGGAAGCTTCGCAAACGCTTTTTCAGGCGCGTTGTTGGACGAGCGTAATTGGTACATTGAGCTGCCATGTGTTATGCGGATTTTCTGTTGTTCTGTGAAAAAATCATTACTAAGTTGAAGATTTTTTTTAAAATTAATTTAAATAAAATAAAATAAACTTTAATTTTTAATTTTTTTAATTAATCGTAATTTTAAAAAAGAAAAAAATCGTAAAATTTCGATTTTTGTAAGAAATAATTATTCAATTGTGCTCAAATTTCACACGAATATATTGATTCATATAATTAAGGTTCTGTGAAAAAATCATTACAATCTGATAAAGCATGTAGGTGTTATAAGTAAGGTTGCCCATCGATATCGATATATCGATACACACAATTAATTTCGATATCGATATTTGTTTTCTACATCGCGATATTTCAAAGTACCAAAATTGCGTTAAAAACGCGTAAAAATTGAAAAAATTTGGTTTCGGCATTGAGTAATACTGCAGTATCCAGTCGACATCGCGTCGTCTGCTGCTGCCTAGAGTGCACTCGGCATGGCACGGTCGCGGCCCGGTGCGGCTAAGCACGGCACGGTTCGAACTGGCGTCATACAGTGGGCGTGGCGATGGGAAGACGCACATCTTGTGGGAACTGTCATGGAAACTATATTTAAAAATTGGAGGGAAAATATCGATATATATCGATATCGTTTGGCCATTTTTTTTCGATATCGATAATGGATTTTCATATCGTTGGGCATACCTAGTTAGGTATAAGTCAAAGGATTGTTTTAAAAAATTAAAAAACCGTAAAATTTTGATTTTCCTAAGAAATAATTTTTCGATTGCGCTCAAATTTCACACGAATATCTCAATTCATAAAATTATGGTTCTGTGAAAAAATAATTAAAATCGGATAAAGCATGTAGGTGTTAAAAGTCGAAGAAATCGAAAAAAATCGTAAAATTGCGATTTTCATGAGAAATAATTTTTTGATTGCGCTCAAAAACGTGGCAGTTCTAAGTTCAGAGATTTCGAAGGTCTCCAGCAAATTTCATCGCAATTGGGAGTATCGGTTTAGCCGGGATCGTGTTAACAAACAGCCAAAAATACAAAAAAAAAAAGAAAAAAAAGCATTCCGGATTTTTCTCTCCAGTGTAGTGAAATGGAATCTTCGCTACGCTCATCCAAAAATCCTACACATTTTCAGCCTATTTTACATTTACTATTTCTTGTACGTTTGAATCGTTACAGATTTTGCTGAAAATGTTGACAGCACCCACAAATTTGTTCTCGCATGTCTGTTTACAATTTTAGTGCAATGTGTTCAGCCGTTCGGCTGTTTTTAAACTCACTCACTCACAGACAACAGACGGATACAGGAACAGAGAAAGTCTTAGGCCTATTTGAGTTGAGTATAAATCAATACCTGTTACGTAAACACAATTGGAAAGATATATTTGAACAAATGGATGAATTAAGAATGCATTATGCATAGGGCCTACTATTATGAATGTCACAAAATAAGTTTTTGAAAAAGGTTAGTGTTACGGGTGTTTGCAACTGGCAAGTGCCTGCGTGCAGACACCCATGACCGTCCATTAATGTGTCTTTAAAGCACAAAAAGTTGCCAATTGCAATTGCAGGTTAATGTGCATGTAGCTTGGCAAGCAGGCGTTTTAAGAGGCTTGCGTGCTGACGCTCGGCGTCTACAGTGAAGTACTTTTGTTCTTTTCGGATAACATGAAAGCAAATCAAATCAACATTTTCGTGTTCTGTTTTCACCCACCGACAGATAACTAAATACTACATTTTTCTTGTACATAGCCATTTTGCAAAAATTGCAATTTTTTGGTTAATATTTTCAAACCTTGAGTGACTACGTATACGAAGTCAAAATTTAAAAAAAAAAAACTACATATGAGGATTGGTATCACTTATCTGAGTAGTAGGCCTATGCACACAAAAATTATTTTATTAGATCGAAAAGTTTAAACGCACATTTTTGTCTTAAATCTAAGCGTTCCCATGCTAATTCGATTGAGATTTTGAACTTCGTCCAGTCAAACACAATGCTGTTAATGTCAAGTCACAAATTATTGAACGTTTAAACATTCAAAAGTTTTAAATGTGTCTGCCCCAGGCCCCCAAGACCAGGAGAGATGCCACTAGGCCTAAATAAAAATACTATACGTAGGCCCCTACTAACTAGACCTGTAAGTAATACATCAGCTGATTCAAATGTTCATACCAATTAAGGTACAGTACCTACTATGATAATAAAAAAAGTGATAGCCCTACTGTAAAAACAAATCCCAATTATCAGCTTTTTTTATACGTACACTTAGCTGTATCCGGTCTCATTCATCTGTATAATAGAGGTTCATCCTTTATACATATTGATTTATACTGTACTGCTACCGTTTTCAGTATTAACTAACTAATAAATAATTGTGTAAAGAGGTAGTGAACATAGGTATTGACTACCAGGTACCGGTACAGAAAAAAATAACTTTCCGACCAGCTTTACTGCAAGTCTGCAATCGATTGAATATAGTTTGTAAGACTAACATGGGCCAATGAGGATGAGTGTCGACTCACAGAGGATTGTGTTGTTTGAGGGTAAGAACTAGTGATGACATCGGGTAGTAAATATTGGAGTCGACTCCGGAGCCTTTGGAACCGGGTAGGAGTCGACTCCCCGATCCGCAAAAAAAAAAAAAAAAAAAAAAAATTGATTTTTTTTTGCAAAAGTTATTTTTAGCCCACTACTCTAGTTGCACAACGCTGTCCGGCCGTTCCCCCCCCCCACCCTCGATGGGCACTGTTAACTTTAATGTTTTGTGCCCTAAAATCCCAATAACTCCACCCGCTAGCTTGCTTGTCTCTTGGCCCGGCCAAGACTCTCGCTGATGTTTTATGTTTACGTTTTGAGATAAGATAACGACTAACGAGACAACAAGTGCAATCTCATTCAATTTATCATTAAAAAAATTAAAAAAAAAAAAAAAAAAAAAAAAAAATTGGGGTCGACTCCTTGAAAATGGAGTCGACTCCGATAGGAGTCGGGTAGGAGTCGGGTACCCGAGTACCCGATGTCATCCCTAGTAAGAACGTTGAAGGGCTAGGCCTACCATGATGTGGCGTACAAGTGTAAGCTGAAAATGTAAGTACAGTATTGCACATGTTCAATCATGAAAGTGTAGGGCCTACTGAGTTGTTTGGGGTCATGTCTCCCAAGATTTAAAATTCACTTTCATAAAAAATTAACTAATTGTAATAATTATTACAATATTCCAACAGGACCTGCTTGGCTAACTTACTAGCCACACAAAATACAACAACCCCTATATAGCGTACCCTGTCTGAAACCGAACCGCCTTATTAAAAACATCTCTAGGATTCCGTGTTAACAGGTTCTCTAGCATGGTGTATCTTGACGTGCTTGTTGTGGTTTGACTTTGTGCTGGAAGCCTTTCCGCATATATGACACACGTGGGGTCGGACACCCGTGTGCACGCGCATATGATCCTTGAGGTAGTAGCCGCGGTGAAACGACTTTCCGCACTCGTTGCAGAAGAAGGTTTTGCCCGCCTCGTGCTCCTTCATGTGACGCAGGCAGTTGGGCTTGCGGACAAACTGCTCTCCGCACACGTTGCACGTGTACGGGCGCTTGTTCCGATGCGAGTCCATGTGCTGGTTGTAGTCGCCCTCCCGTGCAAACGCTCCCTTGCACAGCGAGCATTTGAAGGGTTTGCTACTGCGAGATGCATGCACCCAGCGATGTTGCTGTAGGTTCCACTTGGTTGCGAAAGTCTTGCCGCATACTGCGCATGAGTATGGCCTCTCGCCGCTGTGCAAGCGCATGTGCACAATCAGCGAGGACTTGAGGAACACGTGGCCGCATATTGTGCACTCGACATTCTCGTTCTCGCGGCCTATCTTGGGCATGTACCTGCGGTCATGCGCGCGGCGGATGTGGCGAGTCAGGCTAGCCGTGTGGATAAACCGTTCGCTACATGAGGGACAACACTTTGGTTTCTCGTCGTGAATCTCTTTGTGCCAGTCAAGTTTCTTCCTTGAGTGGAAAACTTCACCACAGAAACACACAAAGTCCTTGATTTTCTTTTTAATCTTATAATGAAGTCTGTTTTTGTGCTGGATTAGGTTGCTATAACGCCGGAATGACATGGGACATAGTGGACACTTGATTGGAGCAGCACCGGTGTGCGAATTTTGATGTTCGTTCATTTTCTGTTTCGTCAAGAATGCCTTTTCACACATGCTGCACTTGTACGGTTTTATGCCAAGATGGCGCTTCATGTGCACCAGTAGATTCTGGCGGCGGTAGAAGTTCTTGCTACACTGTTTGCACTCCAATGGATGAATTTTCAGATGTTCATTGTAAAGTAATTCAGTCGTAAACACCTCTTGGCAACAGTCACACATGTGCTTCCACTCGCCACCATTGTGAGTTAAACGAACATGCTGTTGAAGGTGTTTCTTGTTTTGGAACATCTCATTACACGTCATACACTGAAAGGTTTTCTCAATATTCAGGATTGACTTTATATCTTTTTTCTCATCCTTAATTTCTTTGAATTCTTTCTTTAACTCTGTATCTACGTCTCTGCTACCTGGGTCTATTGGTGGGCTCACTTCGTCATTTCCTTCCGATTGCATTTTATTTTCTTCACCAGTATCTTTTAGAAACACCCCCATAAAGTTTGTGGCTTCATTTCGAACAAACAATACCTGACATCCTTTGCGTGCTTTCTTAATCTTCTTCATAGTTGACTTGGGAACAGATTGTCTTTTGCGTGTCCGTACACTTATTTCTTCTCTCAGCTGTTCAGTGCTCTTGACAAGTTCAGCAGGTGGAACTGGTAACACAATGGGGGCAGCTTTTTCTGAACGGTGAGTACTGCAATGCACTCGGCGCTCCTTAGGGCAGTTAAAACTTGCCCCACACGTAATACACTTGTAAACTCTGCCCGCTTTACCTTTACCGTAGCGTACCGGACGCCTCTCGGGGACATCTTCCCAAATTGGCGTTGACACATTGAAATCTGCATTGATCTCGGTGTCGGACCCATCTGATGCTGCCCAGCTCTCGCGGGCTAGAAGATCGTAAGACGTTGAGACTTCAGTGTCATCATTCTAGAAAGCAATACATTATTATACACATGAGACAGTAACACTGACATCGTAAAGTTTATTAATTTGTATAGGCACACTCATACCAAATGTGTAATGTGTAGGCCTGCTAAGGTTGTGCAAGCCACACTTTCATTATTTGGGCTGGGCTTTTAGCACTAAACAAGATTTCAACCTTAAGATTGGGCGGCCTGTGTAGCCTATAGATCCGCTACACGGCAAAGTGACCTGTTTCACACCTTTATTGTTAAGGTAGGCCAAAGGCATGAACTTCAGGAAGGTGAACAATCTTTCCAGGGTGTAATTTAGTGTGTAATGGACAAGTGCTGTTGTGCAGTTAGCAATTAGTACAATTAATATAATAATCGTAAAAGCACGATTTCCATGAGAAATATTTCTTCGATTGGCCCCAAAATAATAAAACATCTTAATCCGGTGATTTCAAACGTTCCCATAAAGTTTCATCAAGATCGGAGTAGGCGTATGCCCGGACGCAAGCTAGGCCTAAATATCACGAAAATATTGCATTAAAAATTGTAAAAGTGCAATATTCATGATAAATATTTCTTTAATTGTACCCAAAATTGTGGCAGGTCTAACTAAGTTCAAAGATTTTGAAGGTCCCCTCCAATTTTCATCTAGATCGCAAAAATGTCGTTTGCCCGGTAGAGCGCAAACAGAAAAGAAGAAAAAACACCAGAGCTACCTACTTTTTTTTGGGGGGGGGGGGGGGAGTCAGTGAAATTGAAATCTTTGCTTTGCTCATCCAATTAAGATGGACCTCTGGAAGGGCCTTTTGCAAAATTTACTATACCTACCGGTAGGCTATGGCCAGAAGATAAATTGCATATGGTCGGATTTTTTTAATTCCATGGATAAAAGGGCGTATTTTCCACTAAAATTAAATATAGGGCTAGGAAAGATTGAGTAAGGTCTAGGCCTAAGGCCTAAAGCTGAAAACCACCTAGGCCAATGGTGATTCCATGATTCTAATGGGTTGAAGAAAATTAATTTTTGACAATCTCTTACCTTTTTAGAGAATTCTCGAAGTGACAAACGTCTATCCGCACATCGGTTGACATTTTGTAAAGGAGTTATCTCAATGTGGGAGTTTCTTTGACTTAAATTTTGATCACTTTGGGATCGAGCGCTAGCGGTCCCATCATGTTGGTCCTCATAAAACTGTCTCGGAACAATAATGTGAATGCCGTCAATTTCAATTATGTTGACTGGGCTGGTAGGCTCAAAACTTACAACCTCATCACTGCTATTTGATCGATGAAAATTTGAAATAAGAGTTTTGGCTTTTACAGGTGAGCTGACCTCGGCCTTAGATTCATTAGCAGAGCTTCCCTGGTCAATCAACCTACCACTGAGGTCATCTACTGTATTATAATTACAATCAGAAGTTATGTATTCATCATTATCGGGTACACTCACTGGAGGTAGTTGAATTTCTAGACTGCTTCTTACCATTCCTAGAACAGCAGTTACTTCGTTGCTATCAAGTTGAGACAGTAGATGCTGTGCTTTCAGGTGTCTCTCTTGAATTTTCATACAGCTATCGCTCGATGGGTCAGAGCTCAAATCTGTCCGAATTCGTAATCCAGGACTCACTGATTTTGGACTATCACTTGATGGATCAGAGCTCAAATCTGTCCGAATTCGCAATCCAGGACTTCCCGATTTAGGACTTAAACCGCAGCTAGGTGATTCCTCATTTGATTTGGGGCTTACAGATTCTGAATGCAAGTCTGGGCTCACTGATTTTTTATTTTTCCTGAGAGTGTCTGATTGTTTATTACAATTTGATTCAAGGAATGGACCTGGGCAAATCGATATTTCACTCAACACAGGCCTGGGGGATGAAGATTGCAGAGTTCTATGCAGAATTTCGACTTCATTCTGGCATTCGCTGGCATTGTTTGCATCTTCGCCATCTTTGTTTGCTATCTTGTTTAGGTCTGTTCTCACTCTTAGTGTGGGACTCTTGGGATTTTGGAATGCAGAGTCTGAAACCTCAGTGGAAAATTCATCTCTGGTAGGCCTGTTAACTGGACTGTTGGTTGATGCATCGATTCTCTCGGAAAGTTTCGAACTGCACGGTCTATTGCCGAGATCTGTAAGGTTTATGCGGCTAAGCTCTATATCCATCGGTTTTAAAGTTTGTGGAGGGCCTTTGTCAACCTGGCCATCTCGTAAATCCGACATATTGTTTATAGAGCTACACTGACTACTACCATTTGACTTTTCTAGTCCATTGTCGAGCAAGTCTGTTGTGGAAGATTTCAAAGAGTTGCGAGGGATATTTGAACGATATGCAACACTGTCCACACTGGAGTTACCAAATGCAGGAAGATCTATAAATTCAGGTTCTTGCACAGTACACCCATCATTGCTGTTGTAAGCGGATAGGCCTACTAAATCCCGCAGTTCACTTCTTAAACTCTGCAATTTGCTTTTTGGCGACAGTGCTTTATAGTTTTTCCCCATGTCGGTTGTAGAATTAGTAATGCCTTCGTTTCTAGGATATGACACAGATACAGAATGAACGTGTGCAGAACCAGAATCACTTGGTAAAGATGGAGTTGGTCTAAGCAGTTTTTGATCAAAACGCAAGTTTTCTTGAGGTGGCAGATTAACACGTATGACACGTACGCGGTTTGTTGAGCCTGAATTTATTGTAGTCACTCCTGGCGGAGAATTTCTTAATACAGGTAGGGTTGTTGGAATAAGCCCCAAATTCTGATTTCCATCATAAATGCCTACAGGTGGAGGCTCTACATCTTTTGCATAATACAGTCTGCGTAAAGGACTTTCATTAGCAGGCCGAGGCCTAATTGGTCTGAGAGCTGAATTATTATTATGGGTAGCAGTTGAACAAGAGGACTGCAAGTCTTCTACATCAGTTGGACTATCTTGAACAGCATTATCATCATGTGATGAGTTTGAATAACTATGAGTGTGTGATATTTGCGTACTTGATGCTGCAGTGGCAGGAACCACTAAGCCTACATGATTTGATTCGGTAGAATCAGAAATATTTGAAGGCCTATGCTGGAAGCTGGAACTAGAATTTGATAGTGGTGATACGATGGGTCGAGGTTCTACGCAAGTTGGTTGGTTCTGGACAGAAGATCGCTGATTGACTAACTGAACAGATTGTTGTTGCTGCTGTTGAATTTGCATGACATTATATGGATTGCATACCATCTGCATAAGTGCTGGCTGGCTAGGAGCTCCACTGGATGCCATAAACATTGTGACAGGGGCATATGGAGATGGCGAGATAGGTGGAACAGTGTTATTTGATAATAACTGTTGGTACGCAATCGAATTTGATTGGTAGGATTGTAAAGGGAGACATTGTGAAGGTAATTCATAGTACGGAGATCGTAAAGGTAATGTCTGCATAGCATATCCATTTGTGACATGTGACTCAGTATCGCGATGCCTTATGCTGTTGACAAGTGCTTCGATTACTTGGTCCTTGGGGTGAGTTTCAAGATGCTCCTCCAAGCTGATGCCCTCCCGAAGGAACAACGTACATACTGGGCACGCACTAGACTCCATTTTGTAGGCCTTGGCTTATACCTAGGTTAGTATGTGGTGTAAGACTCGTCTAATGCTAGGCCTAGCCTTAGCATCAGGTAGGCCTAGGTCTATTTAAACCACCAGCACCAGTCTAGCCCAACCTAGAAAAAAAATGCATTAATAGGCCAGGTGATTGTGCAACAAAGTTAACTGCCCTAACTAAATGAGACTAAATTGCTACATTTAAGTAGAACAACATGTTGGCCCTATATTGAACAAAAAGGCTCCTAATGAGCTTAGGCCTAGGCTAGCTAAATATGATATTATGTAGGGCCTACCTAGCCTAGCCCTAGGGCAGAGCCCTTTGTGGGGGCCATAGGCGCCTAGGCATAGGCCTAGGCTAGGCTAGCTACGATTAAATAGCTAACACACCTAATTCTAATTTCTTGTCAGGGAGCACTTACGATGATTCAACACTTCATTTCAATATTAAAACTATGTAAAACATGATTAAAACACACTGAGAAAAACTATTTAACCAGCACAATGAACATTAGGCTGAGCCTAGGCCTACAGACTTCGACCCCTTGTTGGGTGATGGGTTGTGGTAACTTCCTGTAGTTCGAAAGAACGATCGGATTGCCTAGTGACAATCGATATACAAACTCCGCTAGCTAAGTCCGCTAGGCTACTGGAATGTCACGTGACTGCGTTTGTTGGAATCACCGCCGTCTGGGTTACTTCCAGACGGCGGTGGTTGGAATGACGAGCTTTATTTGAAAAACAGTAGAACACAGAGGAGAATGAGTATTTTGTATCTTGTATTTTGCAGTCTGATCAGTGGCGTATCCAAAGGGAAGGGAGAGGGGGGAGAAAACCCCCCCTTTTGAAAAAAAAGTGTACAGGAGAAAATAAAATAACTACAAATTACCATCTAACTAAAGGAGGATTTTATTAGATACAAAGTTGGTTATTTTCACCAAAATGACCTTAAAAGAGAAAACTTTTAGATTAAAAACATGATTTTAGTAGATAAAAAGTTGGTGATGCTTTAAAATGCACAGATTTTCACCAAAATAACCTTGATAGAGAAAACTTTTAGATTAAAAACAGGATTTTTGGATGAGCGTAGCGAGCGTAGCGAGCGAAGCGAAGATTCCATTTCACTACACTGGAGAAAAAAATCCGGAATGTTTTTTTTTTTCATTCTTTTTTTTGTATTTTTGTGTGTTTGTAAACACGATTCCGGCTAAACCGATACTCCGATTGCGATGAAATTTTATGGAGACCTTCGAAATCTCTGATCTTAGAACTGCCACGTTTTTGAGCGCAATCGGGAAATTTTTTCTCATAATAAACGCAATTTTACGTTTTCTTTCGATTTTTAAAAAATTTCTTCGACTTATAACACCTACATGCTTTATCTTATTGTAATGATTTTTTCACAGAACCTTAATTTCATGAATTAATATATTCGTGTTAAATTTGAGCGCAATCGAATAATTATTTCTTATACAAATTGCAATTTTACGATTTTTTTCTTTTTAAAAAATTACGATTAATTAAAAAAATTGAGTTAATTTTTTATTTTATTTTATTTAATAATAAAAATTAAGTTAATTTTTAATTTAATTTAATTTAATTAAAAAAAATCTTCGACTAAGTAATGATTTTTTCACAGAACAACAGAAAATCCGCGTAACACATGGCATCTCAATGCACCATATACGCTCATCCAACAACGCGGCGGGACTTAAGCGTTTTCCTAGTAGTAGATAAAAAGTTGGTGGTGGTTTAAAAATGCACAGATTTTCACCAAAATTACCTTGAAATAGAAAACTTTTTGGATGAGCGTAGCGAGCGAAGCGAAGATTCCATTTCACTACACTGGAGAAAAAAATCCGGAATGTTTTTTTTTTCTTCTTTCTGTATTTTTGTCTGTTTGTTAACACGATTCCGGCTAAACCGATACTCCGATTGCGATGAAATTTTATGGAGACCTTCGAAATCTCTGAACTTAGAACTGCCACGTTTTTGAGCGCAATCGGAAAATTATTTCTCATGAAAATCGCCATTTTACGAATTTTTTCAATTTTTAAAATATTTCTTCGACTTATAACACCTACATGCTTAATTCGATTTTAATGATTTTTTCACAGAACCTTAATTTTATGAATTAATATATTCTTGTAAAATTTGAGCGCAATCGAATAATTATTTCTTATGAAAATCGCAATTTTACGATTTTTTTCCTTTTTTAAAATTACGATTCATAAAAAAAATTAAAAAAATAAAGTTTATTTTTTATTTTATTTAATTTAATTTAAAAAAATTATTCGACTTTGTAATAATTTTGTCACAGAACAACAGAAAATCCTCATAACACATGGCAGCTCAATGCACCAATTACGCTCATCCAACAACGCGGCGGGACTTAAGCGTTTTCCTAGTGGATTAAAAACTGGATTTTAGTACATAAAAAGTTGGTCATTGTGATGCTTTAAAACGCACAGATTTTCACCAAAACGACCTTGAAGAAGAAATTTTGTCCGGGGGACAAGCCCACCGGACCCCCCACTTAGCCTTCGGCACATCTATGAAAAAATTGGTTGAACCCCCCCTTTATGAATTCCTGGATACGCCACTGAGTCTGATATCATATAATTAGTATTGTTTTCCTTCCTAGTTCTTGGGGTATAACACATCATGGCATTTGTATGGTAATCATCAAGACTAGAAATCTATTTATGTGTTCATTGGGTTGTAAGAAAAATAGTGGGGGAGATGTAATTGTTTTTATTTGTATCTAAAGAAAGGACTGTTAGGGAGTGAATGACTTGTCTGGGGATGTTGTAGCTAGTGGGTCTTTGAGGAAATTTAGGTCGTGTTTAGGGGAGGGGAGGGCAGTAATTAGGTCTGGGGGGAGTGAGAGGTTGCCACCGGGCGGAAGGGCCCATTTGCCCATAATGAAATTGTTATGTAATGTTAAGTTACTAGGGCTAGAAAACCTGGATCGTATGAACTACGTTAATAAAGCAGCGTTTACTAGGGCTGCTGGGTGCTTCGCCTTCGCAAACGCTTTTTCTAGTCGCGTTGATGGATGAGCTTTTTTATAAGTTTTTAGTATGCGTGGAATCTCTTTACTTTTTCAAGTCCCATTGCAAAATCATTTTTGTAGTATTAATTGCTATATTGATATAGTGGTAATACCAATATAGAATGTAAAATATCTGGATTCTGGAGGCCCGAAGACTTGCTTTTTGTACGCATTAGGTGATAGTTGTCAAGTTTCTATGGTTACTTACACCTCAAAAAACTTAAATTTAAACCTTTATTTTTATGGGTTCTGGCTTACCTTTTTAACTTTTTCTTTCAAAAAGGTTCGACATCACCATTACCTTACCATTACGGGTAGGGACCCGTTTAGTCAGAATCGGTTCATATATCACGAAAATATCGCTTTGAAAATCGAAAAAAAAATCGTAAAGGTACGATATTCACCAGGAATATTTCTTCTATTGTACCCAAAAATGTGGCAGGTCTACGCTCAAAGATTTCGGAGTTCCACTCCAATTTTCATCAAGATCGCATATTATGCCGTTTGCCCGGTAGAGAGCGAACAAACAGGGGAAAATAGGGGGGGGGGGGAGAAAAAACACCCAAGCTATTTTTCTCAGGGTAAGTGAAATTTTTGAAGTCTTCACTTCGCTCATCAAAAAAAAAACTGATTTACAAAGGACAACAAACAAATGAGTCTGGGAGTGTCTGCCACGGAGCGAAAATAAATAAAATAAAAAATAAATATAATATTAGTTTTAGAGACAAGAGGATTTGTAGAAGAAGGGATTTTGATATTACCACCTGTCAACTTGTCAAGGGGAATACAAATTTTTAAAGGGGCGCGTCAACCGTTAGGTCATAATGCGTCACTCTAGCCTAGGGCAGAGTTGCTAAATAAATTAACAACGTAAACCTAGGGGATATGCATCGATGGGGATATGGGGATGGGGAGGGAAGAGAACCAGACATGGGTATAGGGGGAGGAAAGGGCGGATTGTCACGTCGTGGTCGTCATCGACGCTCATCGTCTTCGTCATACTTAACTTATGAACCTTTTAACTATCTCCCTTTAAACGACGCCACAACAACAATTAAATAAATAAATAAATACAAACCCCCCCCTTCCCCCACAAATTGCTTTCAATCCACATTAAACTATTTTCTTTGAAAAAATGACATACATAAAATAAAAATGTAAATTACATTTCCATCACAGCAGGACTTGCTTTTGAATTATTTCCGAATTTGATTTATTTTATAGAATAGGGGATCCTGGCAGCGGAAGATCTGGGTTCGAGTCGTAATAATGGACTATGGCAAGCCACATTTAGCGTTTTTCCTCAACGCCATTATGGAGCCATGGTTTGAATATTCCCGCGCGTCACTGAACCCTTGTCGATCGAAAAGAGCAAGTTAAAAACCATTTAAAAACAAATAATTGCAAATGGCGTGGAATCCTGAAGATTTGAGTTGGACAGGTAATAAAAGTCATACACTTACCTTTCACCTTTACTGTTTTGAAGATTCGGTTGTATAGTTATTAAATATATCAAAATTACACTAAAAAAGCCACACATGCATGTTCTTTATGTAGGCTGGATCTGGAGACATAACCTGAAGGGCTCCTGTTCTGGGTCTAAAGGCCCCCTTTTCCTAGCCAGGGCTAGGCCTAGCCCCTCCCTTTGCCTAGGTCCTAGGCTTAGGGCTAGTAGGCTTAGGGCTAGTTAGGGAAATGGATAAGCCTTCACAAAGCCTAGGGCCTAGGCCTAGCCCTTGGAGGGGTGTGCTAGGCCTAGGGTCTATGACTACGTCGTATCGTCATTGACACGTAGGCCTACAGTGGATCTTTTCCTTGCAGGATTCTTGTGTAGGGCCTTAAGTGGCTGTCAGACGATCGAGAAAATCGCGTGAGTTGGCTCGCGCGAGTTTATTACCATCCTTGTCACACGACAGACAATGAAGGTAACAATAACACCATCTATTGGTGTTCACTGGTCACGTGTTATGGTAGTGGGTTCTGAGGCACTTCTATACCTGGGGGGGTCCAACTTATATTAACAACTATTTTCGCTAGGTTAGCCGAACTTTTCGCTGGCTACAGTGCGCCGCGCTAGTTCTAGGATACAATCGATAAGAGCGCACCCGAAATCCTTTCCGTTCCACGTCTATACGTCCGCCAGGATGGCGGGCGTATAGCTTGTAAAAAGTTGGACCCCCCCAGGTATAGAAGTACCGGTTCTGATTGGCTCTCGCTACCTAGCAAGTTGAACAAGCTGGACATTTTTCGTGCGCCCTCGCTGGCTTACCGTCTGACAGAGAGGCAGAGAGTTACTCTGAAAAATACAGAAACTGCAACCTGTTGTCTGTTTAGAGATTTTCTCGATCGTCTGACAGGCGCTTTAGGATAGGGTCTAGGCCTAAGCTCATGGTACAAGGATATCTCTGTGTGGCTAGGTATGACACTGCGCATCTCCGCCGCGAGTGTGACGTCAGCCCGATCTCGTTCATGTGAATCAGATAGCGCCCGGCCGTATAACGCCACACGTGTTCATTGCTCCACTCTGTATTTCTCAAGTTATTTGATGGATCGCGACTGGGTTTTCAGTATACGAACATTATTGTTCATTGATACTGTGCTGCTAGTACTAGCGAGTAGTGACAGCTTACGACATTTTTCCATTAGCAATTAACTGGAATGGTTTTCATTAGAGCGATATCTCAACTTGCATATAAATTCAACTTCCAAATCATAACAGATTCAAGTGCCCCATCTCATCAAGATATCTCGGAGCAGTGTGTAATCAGTAGTCTTGGTGGAACAGTGTCGTGACCCTGGTCCAGATATTATCTTGCTCGTGAAAAGTTCGCTCAATTTTGTGTCAAACATATATTTGCGTGAATGAAATTCTCCCGTGTCGCAGTTTTAAATAGCATTTTAGACAATTATTGTTAGTGGGTTTAGTACAGACGTACCGGTATGGATGTTTAATGGATGTACAATGCCAGTCAGTGTATTTGATATTAGGCCTACTTTTTTGTTTTGCGTGTCGCAAATGATAATTTTATTGTGTATAAGTTATAGACCCTCGACGATACATTTGGGCCTGTTCCCACTACTTAGGCCTACGTGTTAAATAACAAAAACATAATTCTTATGACGGACCAATCAGACTTAATAATTCCATTAAGAATAAAACACGGTTGTAGGAACTGGGCCTTGCTTTATGTCGCTAATAATTTTTTTAAAAGTCAATCAAAAGCCTTTCATTGACAGAAAAATATCAACATATTTTCACTCACGCGAATATGCATCCGAATAAAATAAAACAATTCATAGTGAAGATAGGGCCTATACTAGTCTACCCAAAGAACATGCCGAAGGAAACGCACATTTGTAAGTGCTGAAGTGTTTGATTTAATTATTTCGAAGTACGCGTATTTATTACCTACATAATGTTTTAGCTGAGGGAGATGTAAAGTTGATTTAGAAATTAATTACAATCAAGGACCCTTTTATTCCCGCGTCTAATTACATTCTAATATAATTTTGGTGAAAACGGTTGTGCATTATTTGTCCATTTGATCTAGGCCTAGCTATTTCGATTACTATTTAATTATTATTTCGATTGTCTGTATTAGTCTACAATGTGTAATCTTTTACACAATAAATAATTGCGTGGTAACAGGTTTTATTAGATTTGTAATCCTATATTTCAGTATCAGATAATTCGTCTGCACTACAACCATAATTAAAAACTTGTGTTAAATCTCGGGTTGGAAGGTTTAAAACATAAATAACGAAAAATCACGCACGGATTTCTTTACTTGTTATAATTTTTTTTTACACTATAACTATCCCAAAAGTGTATCACAGTAACACTTGTGAGTAGGCCCTATGCATCATATTACGGCTAATATAAGTAATTAACTACAATAAGCCCATAAAACTATCTACCCACATAATTCCTGAACAGTATGTACATAGTAACAAAAAGCAAGAAAGTTTTTAGTTCGGACAATGAATAGTTATTTGGAAATTAGTTTACGATTGCGGGATTTTATCACGCGCCGAGCGACAGCCGGCTCGGGGAGATGATCGGGATTACGTCATGCGCGGACTGGACGCAAACGCGTTCACCGGAATGCCAGACCTGGCTGGGTAAGGAAGAATATCGTTGGATCATGGCCTAAGCTAGGCCTAGTAATTCTGTTGTAAACCGGACGTGTTTTTTTTTTGCTGTTTTATTAACCTCCTCAGACCCAGTGTGGCCCAATACGGGAAGAAAACGAGACAACATGCGCTCTAGTGGTTTAGGATGGAACTATTTTCGTGAGGATTTTGAAACGACACGACTGCCATCTATGTTTAACTTTGTTGCCCAATAGGGCAATGCCGGTACTCTTTCGGTTGGTATGGCCAAACTTCATTTAACACTGTTTTAGGGGAAAAGCCTAGGTACTTGGGAGGGTACATTGTGTCGTTGGTGTGGGCCAGTTTTTTAACACTCATTTTTTTCAATAAAAACAATGAAAAACAACCTAAAATGAGTAATATTTTATAAATAGTCATTTAGGCCTATATAATTAAAAAATATACTTGCATGTTTCATTTCATTATGTTTTATTAATAATTGTAAGCTATAAGTAGCGAGGAGTGACGCGGCCTAGGCCTACGAGGCGTAAACTGGGCATTTGTCATGGTAAAATGCAACATGGCGAACAGTACCAACCTTTTTCACTAAAATACTCCACCTACAAAACCTTTAACGTTGCTATTTTAAATATAAAGGACTTTCAACAGAAAAGTACTTTCGCTTGAAATAGCGACGTTAAAGGTTTTGAAGTTTTTTTTGTTACAATAACAGCAAAAACGTGATGATTCTATTTTGTTATTTTTTATTATGTTCTTGTTAACAACACTGCACGGCAGGCGTAAAAGATGGCGGGCCGGAAAACAGTGAAATATGCGAGTGATTAGTGAGAGTAATTAACCTAATAATTGTATATTTTCATAGTGATTAGTATTAATAAATCGTTAATTATTAGTTACCTATTCTCTATTTATTTCTCATTTGAAGTTGTTTTTCATTGTTTTTATTGAAGAAAAAGAGTGTTAGAAAACTGGCCCACACCAACGACACAAGTGCCCGTGGGAGGAGGGCGGCGACGAAGTAATAATAATGATGTATTGTAAAACATACGCGCTTCTTGCCCCCCCCCCCCCCCCCTCCTGCATACCTAAGCTTTTCCCCTAAAACCGTGTTAAAAGAAGTTTGGCCATACCAACCGAAAGAGTTCTGCAATGCCAAGCTGGTTCACCCGGATTCTCTGCCAGGATCGCATGATCGGGGTTTGGTCACAGGACTCTTTAGCATTGTGGTTCCAGTACAGTGTTCTCCCCAGAAAAAATGTTCACTGGGTATTTCATAAACATTGCCGGGTAAAGCCAAAAATAGTGGGGGTCCGGGGCTTGCCCCCGGAAAAAAATTGAGATCCTAGATTCGATTTGGTGAGTTTTAGAGGTTTTCAAAGCCCTTTTAAAGTAGCTTACTTTAGTTGGTTTAGTGGTATGAAGTAGGAACATTTCAAATTTAATTGATATCATAGTCTTTGTCTATTTTCTCCTTTGTAATGTAGGCTATGTGAATTACTGTAGTCCTATTGCTACAATGAGTACAATAGGCCCTTATAAAGGTGATGATGTTATTCTTTCTAAGTGGTTATTATCTTAGATTTGTAGGTTTACAATTACTACAACTTGAAACATTGTTGTATTTGATGAATTCATTTTTAATTTTTATTTCTTGAAAATTTGTCCTAGCAACCAATCAATAAACTTGGAAAATTGCTAAAATTGTTCACTTGTGTGTGCTCCTTGTGTGCAGTTAATGTTCACGATCATAGCGATGATTGCCATTTTGCCAACTTATGTGTTTTGTTCAAATGCATTCCTTGTTGGGTTCTACAGTGATCAGCGAGATTAGCCTCCACGATTTTGTTTACAATCTGCGTTGCTGTTTAGGGATGGGACGTTTAGTGGATGGTTAGTTTATTAAATTCGCAAATCGTTAGTAAAAAAAAAAAAAAAAAAAAATCAATTTTTTTTTATTTTTTTTTCAAATTTTTTTTATTTATTTTTTTTCAAAATTTTTTTGCCGGGCGGCAGGGAATTATCGCCGGGCGGCCCGCCCGGCGGTCCGGGCCTGGGGAGAACACTGCAGTAGAACTTACACATGGTGGTGACTAAATGTCGATCGTTCTGCACTCTGGTGGGAAATCTCAGATCTGTCACCCAATATAACATTTAGTTTTTCTTGTGCGAAGTTGGCCTCTTTTTAGCCATTCTTCTGTCTTGCTATCCAATATAAGACTGCCTCCTTTTCTATCCTGCTCAGTTCATCGGGCAGGGAGTCAATGCCACTCTTGAGGGCTGCGCATCTCTTTAGATGCGCTCTGTCTTGGTCTTCAAAATTACCAAGTTTACAGGTGGCCGGTTCGTTGGTAATGTTAAAGCGGTGCAGGTGGTGTTGCAAGACGTCGTGACCGGTTGCAAGCCGGAAATGGTCGGTGGCCGTCTTTCTCGACCAGTCTTTGTCTGGCCCTTAACCGCCCTTTCTTGATCTCGGTCCACCAGTTCACTAAAGAACTGGTGGACCGAGATCAACACAACAATTTAATGCACTGTTCATAATAATAATATATTATAAAATATAAGTATATAATATAAAAAAATATAATAATAATAATAATAATGTGTTCAGGCTGGGCTTTATGTTCTCTTTGCTTTCCCAACCTGTCAACCCTTCTCCAATCTAACTAGCCGATTTTCACACTAGAACCAACCAGTTGATTGACACCCTATCACTTTCACTTTCTATCTGTCTTCACCTTTGGGGTTGAGGTGGGCGAGCCTATTACACCCTCTGGTGGGTCGGTGTTTCCTTGTTCCTTACAAGGTTGATCCTCGTCCTGCTGGAGGGCCCTAGCTGGTGATGAACCTGTTAGACCTTTCTCTTCTTTTCCTTCAACCTCTTCACCTGCAGCCAAGAGCTAGTATAGCACATGTGCCTGTGCCATAGCCAAGAGCTTGCAACTTGTAGTGTCTTTTCCTTTCGTTTTCTGATACCAGTCACAATTAGTAGGGCAGCCTCTATCGTTGCCACGGGTCTTGGTTCAAATTCAGGTTAAGACATGGTTGTTTTGTTGCCCAAGCACCAGAGTCTAGGAGGGAAGCCCCCTCACTGGTTGTGCTGTTGTGTGACTTTCCACCCTTCCTATCTCTAACCCTTTCTCTAAGTATGAATGAAGAGGCATCCTGGCCGAGAAACAACAGAAGGGGCAGCTTTTCTCTTGTTGCCAAGGGTCCTGGTTCGAATCCAGGTTGAGTCATGGATGTTTTGTCTCCCGAGCACTAGAGTTGGGAGGGAAGCCCCTTACTGGTTGTGCTGACAGTGTGGCTCAGTATGAATGGTGTGTGAAGTAACCTTGCTGATGATGACAACATGCATGCAGAATTTGCTTCTTGCGTGGCCCTACCACAGGTTTGGTTATGTGTTGTGAGTTTTGTTTGCATGTAGTTAGCTGATTTTTAGTGGCCACCATTTGCCTGATGAGTCCTAGAAGGATGAAACGCGTCGTGGATTAAGGTAACAACTTTAAATTAGCTGCAGTTGTCATCAGCAGGTGAAAAGTTTTGTCGCCCCCAGCCCTTCAGGCTGGGCTTTATGTTCTCTTTGCTTTCCCAACCTGTCAACCCTTCTCCAATTTAATTCAAAATGCACTGTCATCAAAATGTTGTAAACAATCCTATTTTAATATATTAATGAAACTCTTCGAGCAGGTGAGGTTAATAATGTACCGGTAATGAATTATTTGGACTATACACTGCACTTGTAAATAAAGAAAACTATGTTACAATATTTCGACAACTATTCAGTCGTCTTCAAACCCGTTGTTGTCAAAATATTGTTACTTAACTTTTTATTTATTTACAAGTTATGTTACATTACAAGTTACGGGTTTAATTAAACCCGTTGAAGACAACTGAATAGTTGTCGAAATATTGTTACATAGTTTTTGTTATTTACAAATGCAGTGTAGGCCTATAGTCCAAATAATTCATTTGGCCCTACATTAGTAATCCTATTTTATCAACGTCCAGACAACTGTGACCAAAGCCCGATCGCTCTGCGCTCTGGTGGGAGATTAGTTTGACCATTGCCCTACGGCCACACTAAATCAATCAATTTAAAAATAATCAACTGAGCCACCAATGTCCCAAAGTGGGTACCAACTATGGCAACTAGTTGTAGCACCGCCGTCTAGAAGTATGTAAAGGTACAAATAGGCTTATCCTGGCTCCATAAAAGTCGGTCATCATACCTTTCAGTCGGTGTCAGCCCCCCATGAACAGCGCCGCAGTCGAAAAATTTTGAAAGCAGGCTATTAGAATGCATTTGGTGAGTTTTAGAAAAAAGTGGTGGCCTGAATGTAATACCGAAACAATGTGGGCCTAGTTTGTATGCGTCAATTTGTTTTGTCGTCATGCCGAGCTTACAATTCGCACCATACATAGCAACATATTAACGTTTGATCTTATTTTGAATTAGGCAGCACCGAGCGTGCACAATCACATCCCGATCCAAGTCACTAAAAAACTCCACACATTTTCACTCCCTCCCCTACTGCCCTACGTGATTATCATAGGCCTACTTTCTAAGGTGGTTTTTTTACACATACTTTTATTGTAATATATGCCGTTCACTATGCTGTTTGCACGATAAAATAATAAAATATTATGGAATAATACAAAATATTTTATTTTTAAAGAATCATGGGGGGACGATCGCCCCCCATGATTCTCCTGTTCCCCCCAACCCTATATCCGCCACTTCCCCGCGACAAGCCTAATAATAATGTAGGCCTATTTTATCTAAGTAGGGCCTACTAAAACCATGATAACATAATTATTAATTATATCAACAACAACAATTATGACTAGGAAGCTAAGGAAAAAAGCGTAAAATTGCGATTTTCATGAGAAATAATTTTTCGATTTAGCTCAAATTTCACACGAATATATCAATTCATAAAATTAAGGTTCTGTTAAAAAAATCATTACAATCGAATAAAGCATGTAGGGCCTAGGTGTTATAAGTCGAAGAATTTAAAAAAAATCAGAAAAAAATCGTAAAACTGCGATTTGTATGAGAAATAATTTTTTGATTACGCTCAAATTTTACATGAATATATTCATTCATAAAATAAAGGTTCTGTGAAAAAATCATTACAATCAGATAAAGCATAGGTGTTATAAGTCGAAGAAATTTTTAAAAATCGAAAAAAATCGTAAAATTGCGATTTTTATGAGAAATAATTTTTCGATTGCGCTCAAAAAGGTGGCAGTTCTAAGTTCAGAGATTTCGAAGGCCTCCATAAAATTTCATCGCAATTGGATTAACGGTTTAGCCGGAATCGTGTCAACAGACACACAAAAAAAAGAAAAAAAAAACATTCCGGATTTTTTTCTCCAGTGTAGTGAAATGGAATCTTCGTTCGCTTGCTACGCTCATCCATTAAATTTTAAGTACTATTGATAAATTAAATAACTTAGGCCTACGCTTTGATACACCAACTGCAATTCTGGAATGTTTCCTAGCCTTTCAGGCTTTTAGTGCAACACCTATTCATGAAACTACTACAATTTCACTCAATTCACAATAAATAAAAATTTAAAAAATGTAAACATTGACCACTGTTATCAACACATCCGACACCATATTTGACACCACTTTACCAATCGTATCACCTACAGTCTCACTCCCATGCTGAGATGTGCATCTATCAGTGACGGAGTCCGAGAGAAAACTGACCTCTGAAATAATTTTGTGTAAAGGGTGGAAACTAGCCACAAAACAAAGTTTATTGTTGGTGGGGGTAAGGGTAAAATTTAAGATTCATTGGCATTGTCTGTGACATCGGACTGCTACTTTTACAAAACAAGTGTTATTTCGCTAATCCCATACGTCTGGTATATTGAGTCTCCAAAATCGTGAACGATACCAAGAATTTAGAATTTGAGAGCAAGACTATCCAAAAAAGTACCGTACCCGTCCCGTCCTTGAATTTAACAGTCATTGTGTCATATTTATTGCAACCGTGTAATTCAGGGGTCTTTGACCCTTAGTGGTCAAAGACAGACCATTCCACATGTTGGAACTTCATTAGGTAGGGCATTGAACATTTTTATGCTATTATTATGTGGTCTTCTCTGTGCCATACTAGTGTTACAGCTGTTTATGTCTAATTAAAAGCGCTCCTAGTTTGATGAGAGTGCACTTCACTATTTAGGATAAAAAAAATCTATTTCTTTTTACTTGCATGATACAGGTATGGATGTAGATAGCTAGTACTGTTAAAATATGCAGCCTCTCAGAGTGGCGCATTATGGTCTTACAGTTAACCCGCCCTTGGTCAACTAAACTCTAGAGCGCTGGAGTGTTAGAGGGTGCTAGCTCACTAAAGCTGCACTTGTAGGCCATGGCCACCTATAGGTGAACGTCACGAGGGCTATAAGCTACAAACCTAATTGTCGGCTAATGGCTTATCATTTGCAAAATTTAAAAATGTGTTTAAAAAACTAGTGTCATTTACTGTATTAAATTTAATAGACTTAATTTGCAATATTCTCTAATTGCACCAGGAACTAAAACATACCAGGGGAGAGGCTTTGAGCCCCACGACCTTTTTCCAAAACAGACAGACCAGATTATGGGTACCGGTACTGTACAGTAGATTATTCGCATAGATTACACATTTTCTGCGTGTAATATTCTACTGGTCCTACTCCTAATTCTAATAAATAAAAATAAAATAAATTGTATTTAGAGTCTACCCACTCAGTTATATAACTGATTTTCAGTGGGGGACAGTAAATAAAAGCGACTAAGCCTACCCTGTAGGCCCCGACGCAATCGACGAGTGAACGATAACCAACCAAAGATCGATATTTTTAATAGGAAATATAGCAATCAGTGGTATGGACAGTTCGAACACCCGCGGATCAACGCCAGAATCAACAAGGCCGATTGAGAACAACTCTGAATTTATTATGTGCTTCGTTGCTAGGACGGCTCCAAAGTCACCGTTTACAAACTCCTAAGACACGAACTGATGGACTCAAGTCCAAATCAGAAGCTAAAAAACTTCTGACTTTGGCAGGAATCGAACCCAGGGCCTTCTGCATTGGAAGCAGATATGCTAACAGCAAGATCAACGAGCCACACAAATAATGTTTCTTTTTCTTTTTTTTTAGATGCACGGGACTTGTTTCGTTCCTGGCGGGAGGATAATGAACGGAGAAGCCGGGACGTAGTAGATTTATGGGAAGCAACATTATGTAAAAAAGTCAATAAACTTGGCGATGAAAGTAAGTAGCCTACCTAATTTATTCATGTTTATTTTCTAAGCAAATATGATGATGATTTTTGTTGCTTAATTTCTCATAGTAGGCCTAATACAAACTTTGTGCCTAAAATAGAAATTGAAATATTTAGGCCTACTTTAAATTGGTTTTAATTGCAGTAATGTTGTTTTAAGTGTTTTTCTATCCATTTCTTATACTCACATAATTACACCCCCAAATAACTTCAATGAATAGCCCAAAATCTGAAATTAAACATGCTACAATCAGATTTTAAAAACGATCCTATTTCACCGGGAGTTAGGGTTGCAACCTAAAACTACAAATAGGCCCTACACTCAAAATATTTGCTCAATTATGAACGGGAAGTGGCCCATTTTTGGAAATTTCAAGTAACTTTTTGAAGTATTTGATGGAGCATACAGACAAGCCGCAAAGCATGTTCGTTTTGCTAAGGTTACAGTTGAATAGTAGAAGTGACTGTTGAACTCGCCCACTAATACTGTCGGGAATCTGTGCTCTTTAAAATATTAGCCGAAGATAGTTTTTTTTTTTTGGGGGGGGGGGGGGTGCAATACCGACCCTAACTGCTATGATTCATCAACATAGTAGGCTGACTCACTCCCCATAGTTCTTTGGGTATGGCAGTGTGAATCATCTGTACTGGGCTTGTACTAAGGTGGTGCTAAAAGTGTGAGAAAGTGGCAGTGCAAAGCCCAATATTGGTAGTTGGTTCAGTAAATTCTAAGTTGTATGTAGTAGGTAGTAATTTTATTGTATTTTCTTTCCTTGTAGAACTACTAGTACTGGAACAAGTATGCATTGCAGCACTTGACTGTAATAGATTGGATATCACAGACCGATGTCTACAGTCATTGTTAGGAGAATTCCCAAACAGCCTACGAGTCAGAAAACTGCAGGCCCTAAAGCTTGAAGCAGTTGAAAGGTATGTGCTACATAGTATTTGATTTTTAGTAGGGATTCATTATGATGATATGATGAATATCACAATTTAATATTGAAGTGAGCATTTAAGTATTTGCCGTGCTATTGATGATGCAATACTACAATACAATACCGACCGGCAGTGTTGGCTCAAGCGTTGAGTGCAGGACTCTGATTTGGGATGTTCCGGTTTCAAATCCCGCCGAGACTGGCAATACTGACAAGGTTTTTTCTGTGGATTTCCTCAGTCGTTAATGCAAATGCAGGGGATCGAGTCCTCTTAAACAGCCCTCGGACATTCCTTTCCCAACTGTTGCTAACTAGAGCTTGATAGGCCTAGTTTTGCTAATTGGTGTAGACTGTAGAACATGGAGAGTTTACCTCAATGCTGAAAAATGCATAGAGAAATAACCGGGGAAGAGTGGAAACACAATGTTAAATAGCGGGAACCGCAAAAATTAGTTTAGAAGTTCGGAAGATTAATTCATAGAAAGCAGCACCAACATCTTTAGTGTCGCGATCTATGAATGACTCTTCCAACTATCAAGTAACAACTAGCGCAACCTAGTGACTACTGCTTGGACTATCTAGGCTTTTCGTGGCGCCGGTGGGGGGATTTCCGTTTTATTTCATGGTTTTGTTCATGTAATTGAAAGAAATGTTAAAAGTGCATGAAGAGAGTATCCACTAACACTTTTATTATTTCTTTCAACGACTTCTGGGACTTTGGAGACCTATTGGGACATTAAATGTTCATCAATATCCGATATTGCAAACACCACCACTAGGCCTAGGTCTAGGCCAAGGCCTGCTTGCTGGAGCCAGTTCTTTTATCAGTACACACGCGTTTTATTCTGAACTAACGAGTATTTACGAATGCACTTGGCGCTGCAAGAGTGGTTTTAGAAACTCTCAAACAACTCAAAACTTTGATTTTGGCACTAAAAAAACGAGAAACAACACAAATAGCAAAGACTGACAGCAGGCTGGAACTGAACCGAAAAAAGAAATGCCTATCACTGCCTTCTCGGCGCTCGCGGTAAACATCACCGTTACCATGGTTACAGTCTTCGATGGTGCTGCTTTCTGTGAATTAATCTTCCGAACTTCTTGGTAAACACGGTAGCTCGATGGTTCCCGCTCGGCTATGCTTGTTACCACCCCGTGGATAAATGCATAGATATTAATACCTGACCAAGAGAAGTAACTCAGTGCCTTTGAGGCGTCCTAATACTGGTTCCCTGTTTGACAAAACACTGCTGCATAATCGGCCATATCGTATGATTAGTGCAGAGACTGGGCTTTTGTTATGTGGAGGACTAGCCAATATTATCATATCATCACAAATTTCACTCAATTTCACTCAAATTTCACAAGATCTTTGGCTAGAAGCAGGCGCAGACATTGGCTGAGCCGGTCAGTCTCTCGCTGGCAGTGGATTGAATCCAAAGAACTTGGCTCAGTAAATAGACATCAAGCAAGCTTTACAGGCCTGTCTGTCACTTGTTATTGTGTACGAGCATATGTTGTCGGTTGTGCATTGAGTTAGTTCTCTTGGTAAAATATTAATCTTTATGAAAAAAGTAACGTGATTACATATTCAACCAAGAAGAAAAATTCAGTACATTATCGATATACATCATTGAAGGTGCTGCACTAAAAATTGTTGATCCCATCAGAGACCTGGGTGTTCAGATGTCCTCTGATCTTTCTTTTAATGATCACCTTAGTATGGTTTGTAAAAAGGCACTAAGAATCCTCGGTTTTATCAAACGAAATTGTGCAACTAACTTCACGCCCAGAACTTTTCATGAACGTTCCTTTTGTGGTCGCTCAATGCACGCAGTTCAGACATACGCCGAGTGAATGCGCTTCGATCTACAAGGAAGGACCGCGGCACTAAGTCCGAGATAAAATCTTTGATGTGATTGGCTGACTGATGGCTAGTTCTCCAGCTGACAGTAATACTCCACAATATTGCTCCACAGCCTACTAAGGAATGCTACTTTGTATATGACCACCATTTATACATACATTTTACCCAACGACCTCTGATAAAAAACCTTCTGTCTTTGAGTCTCCTAGTAGATCGAGGCACATTCACTTGGCAGCTGTCTGAACTGCGTTCATTAAGTTACCACAAAAATAGCATTGCATCATGTACCCGGTACGCGTAAAGTTACCTAAAGATATGCAGCACTGTGTCCAATATACCTAGGCAATAGTGAATTGAGAATTAATTTATTATTGTATCGTGAATCATTATTATTTATTTTGGATTGGAGAAGGGTTGACAGGTTGAGAAAGCATAGAGAACATAAAGCCCAGCCTAAAGGGCTGGGGGCAACAAAACTTGTTTGTTACCTTTAACAACTTTAACAAATTTACATTAGCTGCAGTTGTCATCAGCAGGTGAAAAGTTTTGTTGCCCCCAGCCCTTCAGGCTGGGCTTTATGTTCTCTATGCTTTCCCAACCTGTCAACCCTTCTCCAATCTAAACTAAACTAGCCAGTTGGCCTTTTCCAAACTAATTGTAACATTATTATTTATTATTTATTTCATTATAGGTATGACGAAGCCTTGGATTTGTTGGATTCGATCATCAAGAGAGACGAAACAAATGCTGCTCCTCGAAAGCGGAGGATTGCCATTCTAAAAGCCCGAGGACGGATTCCAGATGCCATCAAGGAGTTGGCAGAGTACCTGAAGAAGTAGGTGACATACCATTGCCAGCTTGCCTGGTTAGCCTTGCAATGTATAATAATATCATTATTTATTTAACAATTTCTTAGGTACAATAATTCATATAGATACAGACTTACGCTAGAGTTAGGACACAGGTAGATCTACATCTATATGCAAATATTACTAAGACATTATTAAGCAGGTTAGAAAGAGCTAAAAGCTCCATGACACATAGTGCTAAACCTGCTTTTTAAGCTAATTAAAAATATAATACTAACTTAAATGAGGATGATAGTAGACGATAGCGCAGAGTATAGTAGAGTAGAAGAAATATAAACGTGGGTGAGTTTTTTTATGAACCAGGCAACAAAACATAATAATATACCGAATATATGTACCAAGGATTAGCAGTGTTTGTCAATACAAATGTCATTAGTTATTCAATCCCTTAATGTGACGTGCATACTTAGCCAGAGGGGCGCACTTGATGGACTTATCCACAGAATTCCACTTTGCAGCAACACGATACCAATACCCAGCCTGATATGAATTAGTCCTAGCAAAGGGTAGGACTAAGTTCACACCACGACTGTCTACTCTTCTGTAGCTGAGCTGCAGTCTTTTTAAGGGGTCAACATCTATGTTACCTGTGAAGTTCTTCTTTAACCCTTTCCAGTACGATTATTTTCCATTTATTTTACCTGGGAATACCTATTTAATTTCCAAGCGGTCAAAAGTAAAGCGAAACCATATACACTTGTGCTTGTAACTTTGAAAGTTATCAACCAATTAACTTAAAATTTTCAGGATAGTTTTACAATAAAGAAGTTATCAATTAAAAAAATATAACATGTCTAGGGATGTAAATGGGAAATATTTCCACGGGAAATTTTCCGGAAATGGAAATATTTCCGGAAATTTTCCGAGTTTATCTTTCCGGAAAATTTCCGGAAATATATTTTAAATTTCCCGCACAAAATGTAGCAAAGATGTAAAGGAATGAGGTAGGCAGTGCACTTGGAAATAATGCTAATATATAGTTTCCAAGCTCATGACACCCAGCTTTTTCCATTTCCCTTTTGTTCTTATTTTTATTACTTATGAATGAATGAGTTATGCATGTACCATGTGCACATCAAGTTGAATAAAGTTATTCTTAAGTTATTCTTAATGCAATAAAATACCTAGATATTAACTGGCCACATGGTCCAAGCAACCAAGGCCACAAAAAACAAGAAGAAGAAGGGTTGATCTACATGTGAATGTGACAAGTGACAAGTTCACATTGTATTAATTGTTTTAGTGTAGGCCTAGGCCTAGTTTGTAAGTTTGCAGTATGGGGAAACATCAAAATAAACTAATAAGAAGTTACTTTATAAAACAACCACAAGTTAACACTAAAAATGATTCCTATGGGTTCAAGTTCTGTGCAAAACTGTATATTATCATGAATGTTACAAGGATGCGAAAGCACTTGGAGGGGTGTTTTAAATGTCCTTCAGATGTTAAGAAAAAGTTTAAGCTCACACAACACGCTACCAGTGGCAGTGGGTCTCATCATCCTGCATACAGACTCAGGTAACCGTATCCTTACACTCCACCACATTATATTTGCAATTTGCATGTATTTTAGGCACGGAAATATTTCCGGAAATATTTCCAGAAAATTTCCGGAAAATTTCCGAGATTTATCTTTCCGGAAATTTTACATCTCTAAACATGTCTGTACCTATAATTATTATCGCGAATCCAATCCCAGCCATTATTTACGCCTACACTGGCGCCGTCATGATTAGAAACTCCTGAATCACTTGAATCAACATCATCACTGTCAGAATCTCCCATTTCACTTGAACTAGAACTATTATTAGAAATAGAAACATTATCATCGTTGTCAGAATCGCTGTAGTCACTCTCAAAAAGAATATTGTTAGCAACATCAACAGACAACTTCGGTCGCTTAGCAGCCATGACGGAACGATTGACGGCCGGCGTGTTTACAAAACAAACTCGGATGTTTTTCATGGATGTATCAATGCGCGTTTCACGCCGGTAATGCAGTCGCCTCGATATTCTTACGCGCGGAACCTTCTGCTATCTAGCGGTAAAGATTTGAACTCGATAGGACTGCTGGTACCGGAGATATGGCGGGTTATTTGAACTCGCGCACCAACGACGTCCCCAGGACGTCGTTGTACGGAGCGTCACGGCGATCTATCACGTCCCAGAGGCGTTGTTGTACTGGAAAGGGTTAAAAACATAAGGTCTACCTGATTGGCATATTGGACCAATATCTTAAAGAAAGTTGTGAAGGAAGGGAAAGGGATACATATCACAAATTCACAATTGAAAGTCCAGGAGGGCAGTCAATATTGCGAGGAAAATTCAAGATGAAAAAATAAAAACGTGTGTAAAAATAAAAATTTGGACTACTATGTGCAAAACACTGTTTCACATGTCATGTGGAAAACATTTTTTTTAAATACGGGTATTCCGCGACCCAAAGATGATCCAGATTGCTTTTTTTCGTTTGTTTTAATTACCAGCGCAAACACCAGCAGCACTGTAGGTATCATGTCCACAAAGATCGTAAAGGCAAGCTTCTTTATCCAGTAGGCCTTGTGTTAAAAACGAAGGCGCTAATCTAAACCGGTCTTTTCTAGCTACAGTACTGCTGGTGTTTGCGCTGCTGCTCCCTTTATCTGCTAGATCGCATAGATGTTCGAACCTTTGCATCGCGGATTCTAATTATTTTAGAAAAAACAAAATATGACTGATACTGTTAGCATCGGTAGTAAGCCTACGCTAGTGCAGCTGAATGACTAAAACGAAACATTTCATACTCTAAAACTCTTGTTGTAACTTTAATCTATGGATTGTTTGGTTTAATTTCTGCTCACTTCTAGTGTTGATATTGTGGACATTTCCATTTGATTGAAATAGGCTAGTTGGTGAGGAAAATCCTTAACACACAATCATGACTTCTAGGAGTTAAAGGTTAGCCACAAGTTAGTATTTGCATATCTTTAAGTTAAAGGCCTTTCTGCAAGAGTCTCTTGCTCCTAGAGATGCAACATACAGTACAACCTCAATATTACGACCCTTATTTTCTGAGTTTTTATTATCTATTTTAGATAGCTAGACTATCTATCGAAATAACCTTATAAAAATCGAGCGTCAATCGCGATTGTATGTCGTGTTTGGCCATTCTTATCATTTTTCATAAGGCTTTATTTAATTCCTTTATAATATTAGATGCATTCATAACGGGACACTCATTACTACGTCTGATTGGGTCCGCGGAGTAACAAAAATCTTTGTAAAACTCGTATTTCACAAAAAATTTATTTATTAATCTCTCGCAAATGGTTTAGAAAGTGGAAAACAGTGATTTCAAGGGTCTACTCATAAACGACCCCCCCTTATAGCTGTGGCCGGTTGCTTTCCTTGTGTTCCTTCCAGCCACTTGAAACAGGAACCGATCCAATCCCAACCTTGGAGACTCACTTCAAGGCAGCAATGCCGATGTTTTGATGATTACTTACCAGTCCCAAAGTTCATTGACGCAATGCTAGCATTTGAAATTGTGAAGATACGTGAACGCTTACAAGGTTAATGTCGAGGTACAGAGGAACGTGACCTTCATGCATGTGATGAGTTTGCAAGATAACGTTACATTATATCCCACACAACGTGAACAGTCCCTCAGCTGTGAGCTGGATCTAACGTGCACTTGTGTCTGAGCATGTCCCTCCACTCCTCTCACCCGGTCTTTCCCAAACGTGCATTCATCCAGCTGTGAACTGGATCGTATGAGCACTGGTATCTGCACATGTCCTCGGCCAGCTTCGGTGAATTACATCGCACCAACTGTCTCTGACGGTGGTGTCTGACACTGGCCATGGCTCTTGACTTTTGTAGATTTTTTGTCCCGTTACGTAACATGTTTACTTTTATAATAATTTATAATACAGTAATACATGTAGGCAAATAGGCCATAGAATATTATTTGTATGACATTTGTATAGATATGTGGGTTTTCTGTTTTTACAATTAAAGCTATATATTGCTTAATCTCAGTAATCCATAAATTGAAGTTTTTATTCATGTATTGATAGTACGACGTCGACGATTGTGATTAAACGAGGGAGCGAAGCGACCGAGTGTCTCCATTCAACTCAAACGGCTCTCATTCTGTGATTCTGTGTCTGTCTGTCTGTCTGTCGAAAATCAGCCAAACCGCTGAACAGATTTCGCTGAAATTTTAAACAGACATCCGGTACGAGTTTACTGAGAACTGTTAACAAAATCAGCTAGATCCATTGCGATTTAAGCCTACAATAAATAAAAATGTGATTTTTTTAAAATTATCGATAGCATTTGTTTAGTAGCAGCTAGCGGGACGAGATCTACGTGGCTGACATGGCACAGTGGTAAGCATTTAGCCTACCGCACGGAGGGTTGGGGTTCGATGCCCATGAGTTCGAACTTTTTTTTATTTTTACATCCACATATTATTTTTGAGGGTTGTTAAATGGAAAATAAAAATTAGGTGATTTTGTTTCATCTTGGAAATTTGTTAATGTTTTACGCTAATACGTTTTGAACACGATTCACATTTTAAATGTTCAATTTAAATAACTAGGGAAACGCCAAAGTCGTTGTTAAACTAGTGAGTGAGCCATGTGTTGAGTACTCAGTATCGTTCCCCATACTGGGCTCAATCCAGCCTTAGGTAAAGGGGAGGAAAGGGGATGTTCCCGGTTACTCAACACTTGGCTCACTCACTCGTTTGACAACGACTTTGGCGTTTCCCTAGTATAACTACGTTTTACCTGTCTTTCCTGAACGTTATACTATTGAGGTTGTATTATACTTTAGTTATTATTACCCAGGCTACATTAGGCAGCTGTGTTGAAGATATAGACACAATTAAATGTAGGCAATAGGCATACATATAACAAAACGACTAAACGTTTCTGCTCAAACAGCCGTGTTCACTTGATACTATATTCAGATCTTCAATGCACCAACAATCCAGAAGTTACTGGCAAGCGGATTTGTTACTTTCTGGATGCCAAGTGTTAAATATTACGGAGTGTATATTCTTATGTTTGAACGTAAGAATGGCAAGAAATTATTCTTACATTAAACCAGTTAACAACAACCTAACAACTAGGCCTAAATGTTTATAAGCAGCTTATTATCACAGTGCAGTGTGGCAGGATGGTAGCGTGTTTGACTTCAGTGCGAGGGTTCGTTGGTTCAAATCCCAATTGAGTTTTTGTTAAACCTTCTATTCTTTATGTTTTTGATAACAATTAATAAAACTCCTTTTCAGGTGAAAGTCCTTTAAGGCTGAGTGTTATTTGTGATTTCAAAATTTTATATAATTGATTAATTTTTTTAAATCTGCGATTTTTTATATTTATTTTAACTTAAATAGAAACGTTAAGTTATTTTTCTAGTCCACTAGGCTATTATGCATATTTACGAAATATTAAATAATTCTAGGCCCCAAATGTGAACAACCCCCTTCAAACTTCTTTTCGGGTGAAAGTCCTTTATATTTGAAATATAAACGTTAAAGGTTTACAAATGTGTTGAACCAGCCTTCTTTAATCCATGGTTGAACGTAAGAACAAGATGTTTGCTATTTTTACAGTCAGCTAGACCTGTCTCGTGACGGGGGACCAATCAGAATACTGAACGTAACAACAACAGAACACAATTATTACGTTTGACTATCACGTGATGGAAACGACCAATCACAGCACTCAACGTAAGATTAATTTGCAGTAAATTTTACGTTCAAACATAAGATTATACAAAGCCTAAATATTATCCTCACAGCATGAGCCTTGAGTGTAATAATACCACTTCAAAATAAAATCAAACAATACTAGCTTATAGATCTACCAACACTACAAAAGCCCTGGTCAAAACGGACAGAGTCCAAGTTGTCTTGAATGCAGGCGTTGAGCGCATGCCGCGAGTGATCGGTGGAGAAAAATGAAGGTGCGGGGCGGCGAGGTCATATCTCTCCCGCAGTAAGCTTATTAGGGAGATATGTTCCTCGCGGCCGCCGGCGAGAACTGAGCCATACGGTGCCCGTAAGCTGAGAATGAACTTGGCCCGGAGGCGCGCGCACGTAATGGCGCGGGCCACAGTGGTTTTGGTACATTTCTACTTAAATTGTAAATTCCAAACAAAATTGCCACATTCCAGGTTTATGAGTGACCAGGAAGGGTGGCAGGAACTGAGTGAGCTCTACCTCATGGAGCAGGAGTTTGGCCGAGCTGCGTTCTGCGTGGAGGAGTTGATTCTACACAACCCGCACAACCACCTCATACATCAGCGCTACGCGGAGATCCGCTATACCCAGGGGGGCTACGAGAACATGGAACTAGCCAGAGCTCACTACTGCCTGGCTCTCAAACTAAACCCAAACAGTATGAGAGCCTTGTATGGGTTATTCCTTGTAAGTATGCAAGTTTATTTATAGGCCCACATAAAAGATCTGCCCGTCATGTTTAAAATAAAAAAAAAAAAAAAATTATTTAGAGTCTACCCACTCAGTTATATAACTGATTTTCAGTGGGGGACTTTAAATCAAAGCGACCAAGCCAACCCTGCAGGCCCCGACGCAATATGACAGTGAGCGATAACCAACCAAAGATCAATATTTTTAATAGGAAATATAGCAATCAGTGGTATGGACAGTGCGAACACCCGCGAATCAACGCCAGAATCAACAAGGCCGATTCAGAACGACTCTGAAATTTATTATGTGCTTCGTTGCTAGGACGGCTCCATTATTTATTTATTTATTTATTTTTTATTTATTTATTTATTTATTTATTTATTCATTTAAGTAAGCCTTCTACAGTGACACTCATATGCACGTCAATTAGACATGCGAGTATTTCATTTGTTGTATTTTTGTATTTGTGTATTTCATTTCATTTGGTTAGGATAGATGTAAGTCGTTATTTAAGGTACGTGTACACCATCGATCATAACTCGTAAGTTAAAAACATGGGAGGCCCTATTTTATGTAGCATTTGTCCTATTGGGACTTCTATACAATGGGCCCAGTGCATAGTTAATACCAACACAAGGTTTGTATACGTTAATGGATTTACCAAACACTGCATAAACTTAGTGCAGGCTTATTTCAAGTGTAGAAATCAACTAGGACAAGTTTTTCTAGTGACAAAAATAGGCCAAGCTATCCACACTTTGACAATTTGTTCGGCTAGCTTTGTGTATTTAGTGCCAGCTTAGAGTGACTATTCAAGGTGCCTAATCCAAGATTTGCTTAGTGAGTGTTGATGGTGTTGGTAAAAGATTACCCTTGATTTACTTCTGAAGCCGAACGTACATAACAGTTTCAAGTGTAATTTTATAGCGATTTGTGGCATGTATTTTTGTGACTCCTTGAAAAGCTTGTGTATGAAATGAAGTTTTCTACGACGAAGTTTAGTTTAACTATGTTAATTTTGAAATTTTGCTATCAAGTTTGAATTAATATCAACTAAATTACCATTTTTGGATGAGCGAAGCAATGACTTCAATTTCACTTACCCTGAGTAAAATGATTTTTGGTTTGGGATTTTGAGCCCTAGCTAGACTTACAAACTTATATTGCCATACCAAAATGCACCCAGCACTAGACCTAGGTCTGTACAAAAGCCCTAGACCTAGCCTATGGCACCCTCCAAAACCAAGGTTAGTTGAAGGCCTAGGTCTCTATAACCAAAAATATTTGACCCAGGAAATAAGCCTAGGCTTTAAAACTGAAGAATTTGTTTGAGAGGCCTAGGCCTAGTAGAAAGTCTGAAATGGAGAATACATTTTCTCAATTTAGAAATAAACTTGATTTGAACTGTGTTCAAACTCGAATACTTGAACATTTTAGTTTTTACTAAACTCGAACTCGCCTTGAATTAAAATTCTCCGTTCGCGCAGCCCTAGTTATTATCCATTGCCGTTTCCTGCTTCTAGCAGGGTCAGCCTGGGTTTAGCAACCAAATTTTTCCACTTCTTTTTATCCTCCCACAATCGTATCTCTTCCACATCTTCCCAGCTCTCCTCTTGCCTTCAAGTCTTTTGCTATGGTATCCTTCCATCTCTTCCTTGGCCTCCCCGTCTTCTTCTTCCTTCTTCAATCCTTCTTTCATACAGTGCAGTACAGCAAGCTAGAAATGTGGTGTTTATGTACTGGTAAACCTACTATATCCTAGATACTAAATTACTTATTCCTATTTGTAAACTCATACCTTTTTATTCGAATCTGTTACTTGCAGTGTATGGTTAAGTTGAAAAAAAGCGATGAGCTTAACTTTGCCAATAAAGACCTATTCTATTCTATTCTATTCTATATAATCATAGTACTGTACATCCTTCTGAATTATTAAAATAATGCACTTAACCCCCAAACTAATTTGATTCAATAATTGTTTTTTTTTTAGTCTGCTACAAACATCGCCATATCCCAAAAATGCACAGCTCCAAAAAAGCAAGAGGCCCACAAACTGATTAAATGGGCTCTGAAGCAGATCAACGCTCGCTACAAGGAACGCTGTCCTCAGGATAACCAGGTGGCGGCCTTAGAAGGACTCATTGGCTCGATGCAAATAGCTCTCACCAACTGATGAGCTTGACGCAGTCTACGCCTTTGCTCTAGGTATCCAATTATTTCAGCAGATACTAATTAATATTGTTTTCTGCATTTATGTTATAAGTTAGGAAATAAATAAGTAATTTACTTTATAAAATGTTATATTATTTAAGTTGTGTGTGTATTACAGCTCATATACAATTATTTAAACAATATTTAGAAAAGAATGTGTTATATATTTTAAAGATCTACATACAGTACAGGCCTACTCGTGATTGATTCCATGATAGTATATTAGTGTGTTATACTTGTAAGGACTTGAAAATGTATTTGAAAATCAGTTTTCCGTTACGTGTTGGATTTTTCTATAACAAAACAACAATATCAGAGCGTAGGCCAGTCTTGGTTAAATTCTAAAATCAGTGTTATGGTGAAGCAAGTAGGCATTAAATTTTGTTTCATTACAAGGAGATAACACATTGTGTTAATGTTATTTATGTGGCTGGTATGCTAATAATTGCACATCTGTCTAGCACTTTAGTTGGTACAATGAAAGCCTAAATCTAGTATTTGACATTACATAAATACCAGGATTCTGCAGTATGTACTGTACCATTTCAGATGACGAATTAAATTCAGATCATCTAAACCGTCTTATCATCGTTTCACACGTGGGTAATTCCAGGTCAAATCAACACACCAGTTTACCTTACCCCCTCCGATTTTGAAACAAATCGGCACATCTACTCGAAACCTCAAATAAAAAAAATATTTTAAAAGTTTTTGTTGTATCTCTTTTGGTTTATGAATTGCAGGTGGTTTAAAAACTCAAATTTGGGCGCACCGACCTATTACCAAAAAATTCCAAATTCTATACCGTTGAATGTAAAAAGCTATTTTTTTTTGTAAATTAAAGGTCTTTGAAAAGCCTTCTCAAAATGTATATTTTCACACTCTTCTAAACATTTGGTACCATATGTTTACAAGAGTATGAAACTAGACAGTTTTGAGAAGGCTTTTCAAAGACCTTTAATTTACAAAAAAAATTAGCTTTCTATGTTCAACGGTATAGATTTTGGAATATTTTGGTAATAGGTTGGTGCGCCCAAATTTGAGTTTTTGAGCCACCCGCAATTCAAAAACCGTAAGAGATACAACGAATTTTTTTAAAATATAGATTTTATTTGCGGTTTTGAGTGGATGTGGCGATTTTTTTCAAAATTGGAGGGGGTGAGGTAATTTTTTGTACTTTACTGTGTTGATTTGATGTGGAATGACCCACGTGCTTCCTCGCATCATCACCAACCCGGTGTGTGTATCACCACCATCGTAACCCTAGACCCTACCATAAGTTGCAACATCAACTCACAACTGCCAAGTGCATGAGTAAACACAGTAAAAAGTTTTCACTGTTTTATATAAATTATATTACTTATATAGGCCTATAGGCCCTAATATACTCAATGTATTAAATAAAGATATTAATAACAGTGGAAAGTCCAATGATTTGTATTTATAATGTTACTACCTGTTATATAGTTTCATTTTTTATAACAGTTAAAAGTAGCCTACAGTTAGCACATTTTCTAACAGAAGGCCTACTATAATATTCAGTGGCGTAACAAATCAAACACTGCGAATAAACCGAGTGCCCCCCCCCCTCTTCTCGTCCTCATTTTCCTTGCCGACATTATTGTATACAAGTACTGTTTGATGTTTCATTTATGATAGTGATAGTACGTACTATAGGCTATTAATAATTAGTAGGAATAAAATTTGTTAAGTTTTGTTTAAAAAATCGTGTGTCGCCTGTCGGAGCGGAGCCCGGGGAATGAGCATACCAAACTGTTGAGCTGCAATCATCAACACCTGAGCACGTGCACTTTAGTTGTACCAATCTCTGGGTGATGTCAACTCTTTGTATGCCTGATCTATACTAGGGAAACGCCAAAGTCGTTGTTAAACGAGTGAGTGAGCCATGTGTTGAGTACCCGGTAACATTACTTTTCTTCCCCCTACCTTAGGCATCCCCGCCTAGCCTATCATAGGCTACAGTGGAGCATTATGGCCTAAACTATGGCCTAAACTTAAATACCCTATCGATACGAATACGATTATCAAACTTAAATGCAAATGTTCCCGGGTACTCAACACATGACTCGCTCACTCGTCTAACAACGACTTTGGCGTTTCCCTAGTCTAGTTGGCTAAGGCGCCCTTGTAGCCAAAATATGGAAGACGTGGGTTCAATCCCCTGGTCGGGAAAGATTTTGTAATTTCTAGATTGTATTTCAAAAATAATTAAACATGTTTTGAAATGCATAATATAACGCAGTGTAGTCCATCATCTGTGGCAATAGGGCCTACTATGGTAAACATAGCCAGTACGAAATACGTGAAAATATTGCAAGGTTTACCCGGCGGGGGATTTGAACCTAGGTCTTCCACATTTTGGGTATAAAAGGGGTATAAAAGCCAACTATACTAGGAAAACGCCAAAGTGGTTGTTAGACGAGTGAGCGAGTCATGTGTTGAGTACCCGGGAACATTTTCATTTAAGTTTGATAATAATTATAAATTTATAATTAATAGGTTTTTGAGTGTCAACTGAAGCCTTAGGTAGTAGGGAGTAGAAAGGACATGTTACCGGGCACTCAACACATGGCTCACTCATCTAACAACGACTTTGGCATTGGCCTAGTACTTTGAAAAAGTACCCACCCAGATCTGACTGAGAATTTTAATCTAGTACATAGTAAACAGGAAGCTACATGCTACATTTTCTTGTCTACACAGCTAGAACTCTTACCAAGATACTGTCCGCCAGAGTCCACCATGTACATGCTGGACGAGTCAATAGCAAGGTTTGTATCCTGGGTGGGCTGGTAATGGGGCAGCGCAGAGTTCGGTCCAAAAGCAGAGATTGTTCCGAAGCTGGGACCCATGCTGAGATCTTGTTTGGACCGCAAGCTGTCCAGTAACGTGACAGCAGTAAGCTCATCCCACGTTTCTCCAGACGTTACCTAATTTTAATACCTAACTAATTAATTACCTACACTAGTACTGTCTCTTAGATAACAATAAATATGTAGGATTGTAATGTATTGAATATGGAGCAAATTGTAGAGAGAAGATTAAAGGGGTTCGGTCATGTGAAAAGGATGGAAAGAGCGAGATTGCCGAGAAGGACATAGGTAGAGACCAAGGGGAATAGTGTGAGAACTGAGAAAAGATGTGGAACAGCGAGGAGGAGACTGGAATGTGGTGGAAAGAGAAGAGTGGTGGCAGGACAGAAGAAGATTGAGATAACTATCTTCAATGCTGTCACGAGTTTTTAAATTCTTATAAATTTATGTCCTGATATATTTGTTACTTAAAGGTAAAAATGTTAGGGGTGTACAAATAGTGTTTAAGGTTCAAATCAAATATCAAATAGTTGATTAAAAATTTCGATACAATTTCTATACAATTTTTTTATTTTTTTTACCAAATACGTAGTATGATTACCGTATTAACTTGATTGCAGGCTACAAGTAAATTGAAAAGCATAAAACTGGGGTAAGAACAACAATCGTATGCACATATTTTAAAACTAGCTATTTTAACGATTTTCAATAGATACGGGCAATAGTGTTCCTTGACTTGATTAGTGCACCCTGACTTTTTTTTAAATGTACGCAAACAAAATGCTGGTTCGGATTTGAAATTAGAATACTTTCTATTCGAAATTCAAATCGAATAATAGTACTAGTACTTGACAACTAGTATTTTTTAATATTATTTGAATTTTGAATTCACACACCCCTCAAAATGTAGTAACATAATATGGTGAATAATTGAATCCCTTACCCATTTCTCTAGTCTCTGTAGAAACTGGCAAAGGGCCACTGCGTCTCGAATGTGGGCGTTCTGTAGTCCTTGTGCCTCCACCTCATTCTTGATATCTTTATTTATTATTTTATTTATTATTTATTTAACGTCTATCCTATTCAGTTATAAAAACTAATTTACAAAGGAGGACAACTAAATAAACCTAATTACATAGATGCAGAAACTACAATAAACTACATTTAAGTACATATTTGAAATAGTAGCATTACAACACAATGCATTTAAACAACAATTTTGTTAACAAATAAAAATTGATAAGAAATGTATTTAATGAATGAATCAAACACTAGGAAAACGCTCAGTTGGACGCGTTGTTGAGCGAGCACCGGTACGTGCAACACGACCCGAGTACGACATTCCCATAATGTTACATACCAATAAGTCTTTTAGGTCTTGACCGATTTAGCTGAAAATTTGTAAAATAGGAGAGAATGGATAAAATCCACCGCCATCTAGAGGACCTTGACATCATTTCTTTGGGAAAACTATTTTACTCTTGATTTCTTCTAGGTGGCAGTACAAAGTGACCAGAATTCTTGTGCGACTTTTCGTTGCCATGGTAACGTTACTTTTGTTAAAATGTAATTGCTATCTACACTACTTATCGGATCAAAATAAAATTAACATATTCGTGACCGGACGGACATTCTAAATGATTTGGCTACTACAGATTTTGTCGCCGTTTAGTTTTAAAAAATAACTTTAGATTAACTTTAATGTAACTTTATAACTTTTTGAACGATTTTGCCACAAAACTAATGGCTTTCAATCGGGAACGAAACTTGCGGATGGTCAAAATTTCAACTCGATCCGAGCCTCCGTTTGACCGCTATCATGAGCCAAAAAAGCTGTGCGACTTTCCGTTGCCATGGTAACGGGACTTTGTTATAATGTAATTTCCATCTACACTACTTATCGGATCAAAATAAAAATAACATATTCGTGATCGGACGGACATTCTAAATGATTTAGCCACCTCAGATTTTGTCGCCGTTTAGTTTGAAAAAAAAACTTTCGATTAACTTTAATGTAACTTTTTAACTTTTTGAACGATTTTGCCACAAAACTATACAGCAACCCGCCTAGGTGGTATGTACATGTGTGCAAAATTTCAGGTCGATCAGAGAAACGGTGCGACCTGTATCAAAGCAGTAACAGAAAAAAAAAACAGACATTCGAGCCATAAGAGTCAAGTGGAGACGCTCGCTTCGCTCGCTCAATAAAAAATCATTAATAAGATAGGAGATACTGCAAAGATAACTTTTGCAACGGGTAACTGTAAAAATAAGAGCCAAACTAAACAATGAAGGAAGGTGTGGAACACTAAAATTGCCATATTTTCAGGTACCAATAATTATGACGGTAAATTTACCGGTCAGAGAATTTACCGTAAATTTACCGAGCATGTCGGTAAAATGGTAAAATTTTAAAATTTTCCATCATTATATTCTAAAGAGTAATAAGAACCTACAGAACAAGAATGCAGTGGAAATAAGTCAATTAACACTTTAAAAAATTAAATCAATAAATCTGAAAAGAGCTTTTCTGTAGCTAGACATACTCCAGTCTATTTCATTAGCTGGGTAGACTAAATCATTTATTTGAATCTAATTCATATTTTTATTTTGTTTGTTTATTTATTTACCCACACAAAGATAATTAAATTATTACATTATTGTTTAGTTTGTACTTTGTATGGAACAGTAAATACTTTTAAGGGTGAATATAATATGCTCTATTAATTGATATACACCTTCCTCCCAAAAACTATTTACGTCTATGCCAATATGCTTATGGCCAAAATCAAAATATTTACGATTTTACTGTTTTTCGGTAATTTTACCGGTAAATTACCCGAGTTTTAAATTTACGGTAAATCCACATCACTAATAATTACATTTAGTATTTAGAGTCCAAGATTAACTTGTAGAATGTTGGTGTTATACTGTGGTGTCTCACCGAACTGTAGATTCGATATAACTAGGTCCCCCAGCATAACTATTGTCGGGTAGAACAATCTTTTGAGCTGTTTCTCCAATGCTTGACAGGTCCAACCATATACTTGAATAATTCTTGATACTGGCCAGAAGAAGGAAAAACATGAGTTTAGTAGAAGTAGTCCTATGTAGATTTTAGATAGATTTTACAAAATATAAGATTGATAGACTAATTCATCACTGTCACATTCATATTTCATGCATTCTCATTGGCAATCAACAAATAACACAAAAAAAAACATCAAACGAAATATAATGAGTACATTAATCCTTTATAGAACGGGTAGGCAACAGGCGGCCATCGGGACTAATTTCTGCGGTCCTCTACTAATTTATGTCTAAGCAGAAGCACAAACGTTACTATTGATTTTGCCAGCATTCAATGCATAATTTTTATAATATTTTGAGTTATTAATGCTAGCCTAATAATAATAATAATAATAATAATAATAATAATAATAATAATAATAATAATAATAAAAATTTAAAAAAAAAGATTTATTATCATGGTATCTACAATTTGCAAGAGTAAGCATTACCAAGCATTTTCAGATGTACAGATTGGACGACTTTTACGCATACCTCGAGGAGGCATACCAAGAGAGGAGGTGACATATCAGGTCAGCTATAACACCCAACCCGGCGATAGAAATGTCAAGTAGTACTAGGAAAACGCTTAAGTCCCGCCGCGTTGTTGGATGAGCGTAATTGGTGCATTGAGCTGCCATGTGTAACGCGGATTTTCTGTTGTTCTGTGAAAAATTATTGCTTAGTCGAAGATTTTTTTAAATTAAATTAAATAAAATAAAAATAACTTAATTTTTTTAATAAATCGTAATTTAAAAAAAATAAAAAATCGTAAAATTGCAATTTTCATAAGAAATAATTTTTCGATTACGCTCAAATTTAACACGAGTATATAAATTCATAAAATTAAGGTTCTGTGAAAAAATCATTACAATCGGATAAAGCGTGTAGGTGTTATAAGTCGAAGAAATTTTTAAAAAATCGTAAAATTTCGATTTTTATAAGAAAAAATTTCCCGATTGCGCTCAAAAACGTGGCAGTTCTAAGTTCAGAGATTTCGAAGGCCTCTATAAAATTTCATTGCAATCGGAGTATCGGTTTAGCCGGAATCGTGTTAACAAACACACAAAAATACAAAAAAAAAAAAAGAAAAAAAAAGAAAAAAAAAAACATTCCGGATTTTTTTCTCCAGTGTAGTGAAATGGAATCTTCGCTACGCTCGCTACGCTTATCCAATAAAGTTATAATTTTGATTTAAAAAAAGCTTTTATTTCAGTAAATAAACCAAATATTATTAAGGCATCGTTTCGTCATATAAATAACATTGCAAACTAACTGCATGTTTTGGGGTCAAAATATAAAAAAAATTATTATAAATTTCCTGATTTTGCTCTATTTTAGCAGAAACAACGTGATTATTACATGTATTTTGCTATTGTAAGTAAAAAGTCATGTTTAGTTGGATGAGCGTAGCGAGCGAAGCGAAGATTCCATTCTACTACACTAGAGAAAAAATTCGGGAATGTTTTTTTTCTTTTTTTTCCTTTTTTTTTGTCTATTTGTCCGCACGATTCCGGCTAAACCGATGCTCCGATTGCGATGAAATTTTATGGAGGCCTTCGAAATCTCTAAACTTAGAACTGCCACGTTTTTGAGCGCAATCGGAAAATTATTTCTCATGAAAATCGCAATTTTACGATTTTTTTCGATTTTTTAAAAATTTCTTCGATTTATAACACCTACATGCTTTATCCGATTTTAATTATTTTTTCACAGAACCTTAATTTTATGAATTTTGGTATTCGTGTGAAATTTGAGCGCAATCGAAAAATTATTTCTGATGAAAATCAAAATTTTACGTTTTTTTTCTGTTTTAAATAAATTCTTTGCCTTATAACACCAACATGCTTTATCCGATTGTAATGATTTTTTCACAGAACCTTAATTTTTTGAATTAATATATTCGTTTGAAATTTGAGTACAATCGAATAATTATTTCTTATGAAAATAAAAATTTTACGATTTTTTTCTTTTTTAAAATTACGATTAATTAAAAAAATTAAAAATTAAAGTTTATTTTTAATTTAATTTTAAAATTATTTAAAAAATCTTCAACTTAGTAATGATTTTTTCACAGAACAACAGAAAATCCGCATAACACTTGGCTACTCAATGCACCAATTACGCTCATCCAACAACGCGGCGGGACTTAAGCGTTTTCCTAGTATAGTCAAACGGCAAAAATCGCCCACGAAATTCCAGGGTCCCTACCAGCTGTGGCCCCTCATATGTCAAGCAGACCGGTAAATGGCCCCATACACAATCTAGTTGCCGACCCCTGCTTTATAAGTTACCGGTAAGTATACTTATCACCACTTTTCAAAAGCTACACAATTAAATCTGCCAGTTTTTCATACTTTTAACTCGGGTAAAAAGATGTTTGTAAATGGTTCAAAAATCAAATTGTGTATAAACTATAAAAACACAACAATACATAAATTTCCGGGATGTCCCGGATAACCAAAATAAGCATTTCATTCTTAAAAGATCAAATAAACAAATTCTAAAAACTTCTTTGTTCTTCTTCTTTCAAAAAAAATTGTAGGTCCCACCTTTTTTTGCCCAATAAAGGGCCAATCTGTTTATATTATGGGCAAAACGACGCCCAAAGCGGCCACATTTATTTCAAGTTTCATAAATAAGGTGTATTATTGATTGAATTATTGTTGTAATATTCCTAATGATCATAAATTTATGTGTAATCATAATTGTAATAGCATTGAGTATAGAACATGGTATTTACTGTGATAAACCGTTATATCATTTTGAGTCACTGTAATCTTACAGTGTTTGGGGTGGGGGGGAGGGCAGACCCGTGCTAGATAGAACAGGAGAGCGGGGGGAGAGGGGTTCCAGTGCCAGTGCAACCCACTGGCAGGTGGTTGCAATCTGCGGACTCAACGTCTGGATTGCCTATTTTCTCGCCTCTTACAATCAGCAAACTAGCAGGCCGAAATGAGCAGGCCGCTCAGGGCCGAATTCAATTCCTGGCCCAGACGGGGGATGAGAATAGTTGGATGAGCGTAGCGAGCGAAGCGAAGATTCCATTTCACTACACTGGAGAAAAAAATCCGGAATGTTTTTTTTTTGTTTGTATTTTTGTGTGTTTGTTCACACGATTCCGGCTAAACCGATACTCTGATTGCGATGAAATTTTATGGAGGCCTTCGAAATCTCTGAACTTAGAACTGCCACGTTTTTGAGCGCAATCAGGAAATTTTTTCTCACTAAAATCGCAATTTTACGATTTTTTTCGATTTTTAAGAAATTTCTTCGACTTATAAAACCCACATGCTTTATCCGATTGTAATGATTTTTTCACAGAACCTTAATTTTCATAAATTAAGATATTCGTGTGAAATTTGAGCGTAATCGAAAAATTATTTCTCATGAAAATCGTAATTTTACGTTTTTTTCTTTTTTTAAACAATTCGTTGACTTATAACACCTACATGCTTTATCCGATTGTAATGATTTTTTTAGAAAACCTTAATTTCATGAACTAATATATTCGAATTAAATTTGAGCGCAATCGAATAATTATTTCTTATGAAAATTGCAATTTTACGATTTTTTTCTTTTTTAAGTTAATTTTTAATTTAATTTAATTTAATTAAAAAAAATTTTTTTTTATTTTTTTTTATTTAATTTAATTAAAATAAATCTTCGACTAAGGAATGTTTTTTTCACAGAACAACAGAAAATCCGCGTAACACATTGCAGCTCAATGCACCATATACGCTCATCCAACAACGCGGCGGGACTTGAGCGTTTTCCTAGTTAATTTTTCTATGCAATGAGGATTGAGTAAATAAATGCATTGACGGCTCATTTTCTTTACACCCGCTGAACTCAAAAAAATATTTAATTCATACTAACTAGTTACGAATTTACAAAGTAACAGAAAAATAATTGGTGCCACTATGACCCCCCCCCCTCCCCTCAACAAAGTTGTCAAATCGAGCTAGGTCCCATCGGCAAAAATCTCCCATAAGAAATAACATGGGGACGAACTTTAAACCTCTTGACCTTGGAGGATTTTGATCCAAAAAATTATTAGCCATTATTGACGTATACGCGATAACCTTTTATGTAAATCTTCTACATTTTGTTTTGTAATTTGGACAAGTAGTTTGTTCAAAATATGCTGATTACCAAGAAGGGTTGTGATTTTGGAATGCATATTTTTAGTGTTTTAGTGTATATTTGTGCACAGTTTCAAGATACAATGTTATATAGGGTAATTTTAGATTGGTACGGTGCTCTAGTATCTATGTGCAACAAAAAATTAGCAGGGCTAAAGCCGATTTACAAAATTCCACAAAACCTAAATTTTCGAAAATTTTAGATTTTTTTAAAAATCATGTAATGTGTATCATTTGTGTATCATCAGTCATCAATCAATCAATGTAATCATTTTTTGAGCGATCATTTTAGTGTAGTATAACGCCATAGATTATGTGGTAATTTTTTTTTTTGTAATAGCACCTTTTTCCGACCAGAAATGTTTCAAAATACATTTTTGTACAAATATATTTTGTTTGTTTGTTTTCATTTTGTGTACATTGTGCATTTATAATCTTAATTAATTACGAAACTCGTGCCGTGGGTGGGTGGGGAACAATCGTAAACAGACTCGAGTAAGATTTTTACAGACAAACAATAATTGGGCTGCTACCAATGCTTAGCATCCACAATATTATATAATTATTTAATTATAATAATATAATTAATATAATTAATTATATTAATAATTGGTATAAGACAAATTTACGAAGAAAACAAGCTTGTTTCTAAGAACCCTACTGAGTTCTAATAATTAAATTGACTCGCCTCTTTGCCTAATATTGTGTTGTATATGGACTTAAGAGAGGACTGTTTCTTCAGTACGTACTAAATTAATCTTGCCATCCTGGACTTTCTGGCCTATTATGCTTTAGACCTAATAACATCATTGGATGAGCGTAGCGAGCGAAGCAAAGATTCCATTTCACTACACTGGAAAAAAAATCGTTTTTCCTTTTTTTTTTTTGATTCCGGCTAAACCGATAGTCCAATTACGATGAAATTTTATGGAGGCCTTCGAAATCTCTGAACTTAGAACTGCCACGTTTTTGAGCGCAATCGGAAAATTATTTCTCATTAACATCGCAATTTTACGATTTTTTCGATTTTTAAACAATTTCTTCCGCTTATAACACCTACATGCTTTATCCGATTGTAATGATTTTTTTACAGAACCTTATTTTATGAATTAAGGTATTCGTGTGAAATTTGAGCGCAATCGAAAAACTATTTCTCATGAAAATCGAAATTTTACGTTTATTTTTTATTTTTTAAAGCAATTCTTTGACTTATACCTACATGCTTTATCCTATTGTAATGATTTTTTCACAGAACCTTAATGTTATGAATTAATATATTCGTGTTAAATTTGTGCACAATCGAATAATTATTTCTTATGAAAATTTCAATATTACGATTTTTTCCTTTTTAAAATTACGATTAATTTAAAAAATTTAAAATTTAAGTTAATTTTTTATTTTATTTAATTTAATTTAAAAAAAATCTTCAACTTATTATTTTCTACCACATAATCTAGAGCATTATACTACACTAAAGTGACCGTTTAAAAAATTATATCTTGCAACTGTGATTTTATATGAATTTTCCAATTTTTTTGATCCAGAAAATAGCAAAAATTTGGCGTTTTGGGAAATTTCTTAAATTGGCTTTTAACCTGCATCTTTTTTGTTCCACATAGATACTAGAGCATCATACCAATCTAAAATGGCCCTTTGTAACATCGTGTCTTGAAACTGGGCACAAATATACTCTCAAAACACATAAAAATATGCATTCCAAAATCACACCCCTTCTTGGTAATCTGCATATTTTGACTGAACCACTTGCCCAAATTACAAAACAAAACATAGAGAATTTACAGAGAAAGTTGTAGAGTACGTCAATAATGGCCAATATTTTTTTGGATCAAAATCCTCCAAGGTCACGCGGCATAAAGATCGTCCCCATGTTATTTCTTATGGAAGATTTTTGCCGATGGGACCTAGCTCGAAAAATACTAAGTTTGACAATTTTTGGGGGGTCAATGGTGGACCCAATAATTTTTCTGTTAATTTCTTAATTCATAACTAGCTATCCTGAATGAAATATATTTTTTGAGTTTAGCGGTTAAATACCCCTTTAATAATGATTTTTTCACAGAACAACAGAAAATCCGCATAACACATGGCAGCTCAATGCACCAATTACGCTCATCCAACAACGCGGCGGGACTTAAGCGTTTTCCTACTTAGAATCATTGGATGAGCGTAGCGAGCGAAGCGGAGATTTCATTTCACTACACCGGAGAAAACAATCCGGAATGTTTTTTTTTCTTTTTTTCTTTTTTTTCCTGTGTGTCTGTTAACACGATTCCAGCTAAACCGCTACTCCAATTGCCATGAAATTTTTCTGGAGACCTTTGAAATCTCTGAACTTAGAACTGCACGGTTCGAAAAATCGATCGAAAAATTATTTCTCATGAAAATTGCAATTTTATGATTTTTTTCGATTTTCTTGTTTTTTTCTGTTTGTGTTTTTGTGTGTTTGTTAACACGATTCCAACTAAACCGATATTCCAATTTCGATGAAATTTTCTGCAGGCTTTCAAAATCTCTGGACTTAGAACTGCCACGTTTTTGAGCGCAATCGAAAGATTATTTCTCATGAAAATCGCAATTTTACGATTTTTTTCGTTTTTCTTATTTTTTTGTTTGTATTTTTGTGTGTTTGTTAACACGATTCCGGCTAAACCGATACTTCAATTGCAATTAAATTTTCTTGAGGTATTCGAAATCACTGAACTTTGAACTGCCACGTTTTTGAGCGCAATCTAAAAATTATTTCTCATTAAAGTCGCAATTTTACGATTTTTTTCGATTTTTAAAAATTGTCTTCGAATTATAACACCTACATGCTTTATTCGATTGTAATAATTTTTTTACAGAACCTTAATTTTATGAATTAATATATTCGTGTGAAATTTGAGCGTAATCTAAAAATTATTTCTCACGAAAATCGCAATTTTTCACTTTTTTCGGTTTAAAAAAAATTTATTTGGGTTATAACACATGCTTTATCCGATGGTAATGATTTTTTCGCAGAACCATAATTTTATGAATATATATATTAATGTGAAATTTGAGCGCAATCGAAAAATTATTTCTCATAAAAATCGCAATTTCACGTTTTTCCGTCTAAAAAAATACGCTCATCCAACAACGCGCCTGAAAAAGCGTTTGCGAAGCTTCCTAGAATAACAATTACTGTTTGTCTGATTTCAAGAACATTAGTATGTCATCTAATGTGTAGTGTAGGTATTACCCGCGGTACTACTTGCAAATGTGGTATATTACATTATATGCTTTTTCAGTATCTATGTAGACCTATATGTTTTCTCTTTATCCATAGTATGTGATTAATGCATTAATTACTATGGACATGATAATATAGTAATTCTTTAATTTCTAGAACAATACTACAAAGTATTGTGTTACCATATTCTCTAGGAATCATTATTAGATTGGACTATAGCCAAACTTGCTACTAATGACAATGGTCAATGAATGATTGATTGGATATTGCTTAACGTCTCATATTAATGCACTTTGGCTATTCGAGACGATGAGTGGTGATAGATGATGATAAAGTATGAACAGAAGGGTGGAGGGGAAACCCGGTACCGGCACGTAGCCTACTCTTTTCAAAAAGTACCAAGGGGACCAACGGCTTTACGTCCCATCCGAAAGGACGGTGTAACCTTGACAGTCCTATAGATTCCTCCACTAACCCGGAATGCCGAGCAGATGTCGAGGAGAACGATGCCGTTACACTAGCTCTCGAACCTTCCATCTGCTCTATTCGCGTTTAAAAGCAAAGTGGCTGACATCTGGTGGTCAAGTGGAGAACTGCTCCAAGGCAGATACCGGGCGGCTGCATGGCGGCATTCAATGTTAAACCAATGCAATATTGTAGCGTCACGGTCAACTCCAGAAAGAATTTACTCGATCATGTTTATTATTTAGCAAGCAAGAAAGGTCATAAAATTAGTAATACACATTTTTGTAATGCGTAAAGAAACAAAAAGTCTGGATGTGTATATTATTCCGTGCAATACTGTGGGTTAGATGGGAGTTCTATCGTCGGTTCTATTCCTATTCCTTGAGACACATTTTTCACAACTTTCATCAGTTTCATGGATACCACCAACCGATAAACGATAAACCATAATGGTAATTAATTTGTTACAATGATGTGCTGTAGGCGGTATAGGGCCAAATCGGGCTAAGAGCTATGTACCGTCTTTGGGTTCAACATTCTAAACCCAAACATACTGTAAACCATAGTATAGAAAATGCAAGTCTCATTAATGGTGTAATTGATAATTGGTATAGATATAATATGGAATTTTTGTAATTATTATTTATTATTAATAATATATGTCCATAAATAATTATAGTTTTTAAATTTGTGCAGCGCATTGAATGTAAACTATCCTACCTTGATTTTTTATTCCTTTATGCCAAGAGATTTGTACCAACTGCTGCCGTGAACAACAAATAATTATTCATAGACTTAATTATTTATGGATTCATATTATTCATAATCTCAACCAAAACAAAACAAAACAATTCTAGGACTTAACTAGGCGTAATATAATTAGTTAACTATGCGTATTAATAAAAGAAGGCCTAAATATAAAGTTTAGTGAAGGCCGGTGCCATCTATATATAAATTATAACTTTAAATTTTTAGCCGCATTGGGGGGCTTTTTAAATGTGAGACAATGTTTTAAGAAGTTTCAATGGCGAGACGAAACACAAATTTAATAACAAATCGAGTCAATTTATTCGCGAGGAACCCGCAAAAAATTACTTCCGGGGGGGGGGGGGGGGGAAGGGAGAGAATAAATAATCTGTGATATAATATTTTTTTTCATATCATATAGGCTTAAGTAAAGGCCAATAATCATAAGAAATTCGCGATATTGCCATCAAGTTAAAATTACTGAAAATATACGTCTCCAAATTACGAGATAAAATTCCTTATTTTGCTAGTTATTTTGCAGCTGAGGGTTACAAAATATAGTGATTGTCCTACCCCATCGTACCCAAGTACTGGAAAGTAGAAATACTTCCAGAACTGACGCTTACAATGAAATATTATGCTTTAAAGCATGAAAAACACACTTGCTCCCTATGCAGCCCGTGTTTTTATCTGCCTTCGGACGGCCATGTTGGCATACGACCGTGCTGCTACCTGGTTAGGTTTTAACCGCGAATAACCAGCGGCATACGTGAGTCTCAGGGCAGAGCGGTCACCCACTCTACCACATGGTCAATGATAATACTACAGTTATTTCGTCATGTTTTAACTGCACACGACTCAGTAAACGATGTTTTACAGCAACTATCATGCGATCTAAAAACTAAAAAAATGAACGTGAAGTGGTCCTTTTTTATAAATTTCAGACTAATTTTTTATGTAATTACAAAGCTTATAGGCAAACATATTCGTTTTCCCAAGGTGACTGTCGAATTGTATAAGTTTATGTGCATATTTACTACGGAAATTCTGGGATTAATATTTAAACTCATTTTAGTTTTGCTCCCTCCTGCCCCCCCCCCCCCCCCCACCCCCTGGCTCCTACGCCACTGTACTTTAATCTAAATTCAAAATACACATACCAACGTACATAAAACATAAAATGTGTAGACTAACTTCTATCAAAGGCTTCGTGGCTTCTTTCTTTACTAAGAAACCTGGTACCTGACAACCCATGCCAATTTTGGTTGGGGTGCGATCATTCCTTCTGATCTAAAAATGTGATAAAAAATATCAAAATCGCTTTTTCAACTCCTCTGCCAGGTGCCTAATTCCCAAATTCATCCCATTTTTAACTAAGAAGGAATGATTGCACCACAATCAAAATTGGCATGGGTTGTCAGGTACCTAGCTCTGATTATGACGTATTTAAAGTTCATTTCACGTTTCATGCGGCTCGGAAACATCCTGAAAACGCAAAAACGTTTTTTTTTACGAGGTACATGAGTGTAAAGCGCCCTGTAGCGGGCACCTGGGTAATCGGTTTTGCGAAATAAAATCTTCCCGTAGACAACTTAATGCCTACCGCTTCTAGGGTGTGAATTTGGTTGAAATAACAATTCCAAGGGCTATTATAGGCTTTATCTAAAATTTTGTCGAATATTTAAGGAAATCGATGAGAAAAACCTTCAGTGTGGATTTTAAAGTGTGGGTGTAGAATATCCAGGTACGTCCCAAATTATAGTCTCGATGCGTAGTACGTGAGAAATCTCTATCGGTGAATTATATTATTACGTAAAATGATTTGAGTGCGCCTAAACGTAAGTAAACAGATTTTTGACTTACTCGTAGGTTCATTGTCCTACAGTTTGTAATAATAACCTTTTTCTGCCATGATTGACTTATACTTTATCAAGTGTGGCCTACTCTAATTATTTACAACAATGAGACAATCATCAAACATTATTGTGCCAATAGAATAACGTTTACCAAACTATATTGAAATAATACAAAATTTTACCTTCGTTAACCTCTGCTGGCCACAAAAGCCACAAAATTGATTTTAATCAATTGAAATATTTTTTATTCGAAAGAACCTTAAATAACCTTTGATTACACACCATGGTTACTAGGTTTCAAAAATACAATTTTTTTAAATTCAATTTTATTACATTTTCATTTAGGGGATGATTAGACCCACCCACCCTATGGGGATTTTAGGGGATTCTTTATTGGTTATTTTTTATTTTTTTTAATCCAATGATACCAAATTCGCTTCTGTTGCAATTTATCCTAGGTTCAGCCTCAACTTTGAGGATAGACCCCGGACTATAATTTTGTATAACATTCCTAACATATTTGGTATCGGTTTTCCATTGCGGGATTTTCTTTGTAAATTGATAGTATACTGAAGATGAACATGATTCGATATTATATTTCATGTGTTTTATATACTATTCCCACCATTTTTTATATTTGATTCAATCATAAAATGCATTTAATATCATTTTTATTTGTTACCAAAATTGTTGTGTTTAATGCATTGTTGTAGTAATATTACTATTTCAAATATTTACTTAAATGTAGTTTATTGTTGTTTCTGCATCTATGTAATTAGATTTATTTAGTTGTCCTCCTTTGTAAATCAGTTTTTATAACTGAATAGGATAGACGTTAAATAAATAATAAATAAATAAATAATAATTGGCATGGATATGTATTAAAATGTTATTTGAGAAGATTAAAGGAACTTCCACACACGGCATCGACAGGATTTTCCCAGGGGTCACGAAGGTTTTTCTTCTTTCAGTCCCCAGCAGTGATGGCGTGATGGGAGTAGGAGCGAAGTAGGCTACTTTCGTGAAAAAGGGAAATCATGTTTCTAGATTGCGTTAGGTGCGTTTAAAAAAAAGAAGTGAGCTGAATGCAATCCCTAAATAATGTAGCTTTTGTCCAGTAGGAATTAGAAAACCACCAAAACAATTCGAACACAGACCATATTGAAAATCCAGTGGGAGGGAGGGGGGGGGGGGCAAGGGTCCCCCGTGCCGACGCCCCTGTCCACACACTAGTGTAAGAGTCAAGCCTCAAGAGTCCCATGGCCGAAGGATATTCCCCCCAAAGAATATCCTTGTACACCCTCGATCAGAAGTAAATCAAGGGACTAGACCCCTTGGTGTAAGTATACTATGTGCAAGGTTTGCCCTCAGTGGCGTAGAAACTATTTTTTTAGTGGGGGGGTCACACTTAAGTTGACTACGAGGCTGGGTGGGCAAACCGGGGTCTGGGGGAAGCCCCAGCCGCCGGAGGCTTTTTCGCCTCAGGCGAGAATTTTTTAAAAAGTGCCCTTGATAGGTGGCCTGAAACATGTTTTCAGGCGAATTTTAATTGTGAATAAGGGTTACATTTTGAAGCTAATATTGCATTGAAGATTGATCACCTAACTGAAATCGGTCGACAGTCTGCTTGGGAGTGAAAACACCACTGCACACAAAATATAATGAATAGTAGTCTAAAATCAGATTGCTAGTCTAGTCTCGCAAATCACGTCTCTTACTGAATCTTTTTAAAAATTTTAACAAAAACCTTCCTTTTTGTTTTCAAGCCCGACTGTAGTAAAAATCCTAAAAATCATCCAACAAGCTATATAAGTTAGCAAATGACACCCATACCTGGCTTGACCCCGGGGGGGTCAAGCCGTTCCTACGCCCCTGTTTGCCCTTCCCAAGTGTTGATGAACGATGCATGGTGAACCACTTGACATCTTTGCACTTGACTTAGCGCGCCTCTCAAATCCGACCCCCTGCGACGGGATTGGCTGATGTCGACAACCTTGGTGCCTGCGTGTGACACGTCTTCAGGGAGTCGCGGGCAGATTTTTGTCAGTTTGCTCTCTGCTTTCTCGGTAACGTCGGTGACCGTAAAGTCTATCATAAGTCATAATAACACTTGGTGAGCTTATTGGTGCACATTGGACATACTTTGGATATAACATAACGTTGGTGAGTATATAGTATAGACTCAATTCTGTGTGTAGTAATGTGTGAAAACAAAATACTCTTTCAACAAGTGCAGGAAAGAAAGTGGGGTTATATTGCTAGGCAAGTGCGGCTGACCAGCCGATTGCAACTTGCAACAGCTGTTGTTCTTTGTTTGCAGAGCGTTGGGTCCTATCAGCTGAAGTGAAGATAGTTTTTATCTTTGCCTTTTCGTTCCTCAAGTTTAACGGGGGGGTTAGCATATATCAGTTAATAATCTAACGACATAACATAAAAAGTATACAAAAGCTTGGAGTTGTTTTTGAATATCTGCAGTTTGTACCGGAATAAAAAAGAAAAGTTTTAATAAAAATAGCAATTCCCCCCCCCCCCCCCATAGTATGTAGTACAGTCTACCCAGGTCGACAATGCACACACTTGTGAGTTGTGACTCGGGGGTTCTGCCTTCTGCGTCCATTTTACCATAATATTTCATAAGTAGGCCTATATCACTTGACACATTCATTTACTTAAAACCAATTTTTAGTCATGCATTCAATTCACTTGATAAAAATAGGTGTCAAGAGCATCCCCATCCGGTCCCTTTGTTCCGGGCCTAATCTATTATCTTTGTTTTTTAACGCTATTAGAAGAAAATGATACTGCTATGATGGATGCTATCACAGAACGCCAAACTGTAAAGACAAATAATCTCCCTATAAGTTTTGAGTTTTTTCGTTACTGTGAGACGTTTTGTTACAAGTGAAATTTTCTTTTCGTGCTCCGCTGTGTGGCACAATATTCTTTCTACTTTTGTAGTTTGAGTCTTGTATGACTAGAACGTACGGTACGATACTGTCGATGGACGATGGTCATAAGATTATGCAAGATCAGGATCAATGTCAGTATGTCACGGTTATGTAATCGTCGTGGATGCATTGATTTCTTTCACCCGGCCCGACAGAGGGAGGCTACAATTCTACATAGATATTCTTCACAACTGAAGATGAGAGGGATGATGGATGAATAGTTCCTGGATTTCTTGGTGGGTTAGTACTAGAGGAAGATGCACTATAGTAGTGGCAGTGGCGTACCGCGTATCCAAGGGTGGGGGAGAGGGGGATAACCCCCTTTAGCAAAAAAAAATTGTGAAAGTGCTCTTTAACGTTTCAATGGAGAATATAGAAAAAGAGGATTTTAGTAAATTTAAATTACAAAGTTGATTATTGTGATGTTTTAAAATGCGCAGCTGCAGCTGCTTTCTCAGAGAAAACTTTTAGATTAAAAACAGGATTTTAGTAGATACAAAGTTGGTCATTGTGATGATTGTGTGCATAGATACTACATATGATTGTGTGGCTCGTTGGTCTTGTCATTGATTAAAGAAGCCTTCTTTAATCAATGGTCTTGTGTGTGGCTCGTTGGTCTTGTGTGTGGCTCGTTGGTCTTGTTGTGTGGCTCGTTGGTCTTGTTGTTAGCGTATCTGCTTCCAATGCAGAAGGTCCAGGGTTCGATTCCCGCCATAGTCAGAAGTTTTTTAACTTCTGATTTGGACTTAAGTCCATCAGTTCTTGTCTTAGGAGTTTGTAAACGGTGACTTTGGAGCCGTCCTAGCAACGAAGCACATAATAAATTCAGAGTTGTGCTGAATCGGCCTTGTTGATTCTGGCGTTGATTCGCGGGTGCTCGCACTGTCCATACCACTGATTGCTATATTTCCTATTAAAAATACCGATCTTTGGTTGGTTATCGCTCACTCGTCGATTGCGTCGGGGCCTACAAGGTTGGCTTAGTCGCTTTGATTTACTGTCTCCCACTGAAAATCAGTTATATAACTGAGTGGGTAGACTCTAAATACAATTTATTTATTTATGCTAAAAAAAAACTATACAGATTTTCACTAAAATGACCTTGAAGGGCAACATTTTCCGGTCACCAATTGGAGTTCGGTGTGAATCCATATTGGTTGAACCCCTTCATTTATGAATTCCAGGATACGCCACTGGAGGATTAGGCTATTCTATTATTCATTACTAGGAAGCTTCGCAAACGCTGTTCAGTCGCGTTGTTAGTTAGAATGTTGTTTTAGGGCACTCAACAGTAGAGTTATCAGTGCCCATGTCAATTGTATTGGAATCTTCCAAATTTTCTTTTTCCATGGATTACCACCATGTTTTCTTCTTTCCAATGGGATGAACGTAAGGGAAGATGAGGGGGGTTAATGGGAAGGAGTGAGGATGTTGGATAGGATGGGTTTGGATGAGCGTATTTTTTTAAACGAAAAAAACGTGAAATTGCGATTTTCACGAGAAATAATTTTTCGATTGCGCTCAAATTTCACATTAATATATTAATTCATAAAATTAAGGTTCTCTAAAAAAAATCATTACAATCGGATAAAGCATGTAGGCCTAGGTGTTATAAGCCGATTTTTTTAAACCGAAAATTTAGCGAAAAATTGCGATTTTCGTGAGAAATAATTTTTAGATTACGCTCAAATTTCACACGAATATATTAATTCATAGAATTAAGGTTCTCTAAAAAAATCATTACAATCGAATAAAGCATGTAGGTGTTACAAGTCGAAGACAATTTTTAAAAATCGATAAAAATCGTAAAATTGCGATTTTCATGAGAAATAAATTTTAGATTGCGTTTAAAAACGTGGCAGTTCTATGTTCAGAGATTTCGAAGGCCTCCAGAAAATTTCAGCGCAATTCGAGTATCGGTTTAGCCGGAATCGTGTTAACAAACACACAAAAATACAAACAGAAAAAATAAGAAAAACGAAAAAAATCGTAAAATTGCGATTTTCATGAGAAATAATTTTTAGATTGCGCTCAAAAACGTGGCAGTTTTATGTTCAGAGATTTCTAAGGCCTCCAGAAAATTTCATCGCAATTCGAGTATCGGTTTAGCCGGAATCGTGTTAACAAACACAAAAATACAAACAGAAAAAAACAAGAAAATCGAAAAAAATCGTAAAATTGCAATTTTCATGAGAAATAATTTTTCGATCGATTTTTCGCACGTGGCAGTTCTCCAGAAAATTTCATCGCAATTGGAGTATCGGTTTAGCCGGAATCGTGCTAACAGAAACACAAAAATAGAAAAAAAACATTCCGGATTTTTTTCTCCAGTGTAGTGAAATGGAATCTTCGCTTCGCTCATCCAAAAAGAAGGAGAACGGTAGGCATAGGCCTAAGTTTATTTTCAAGGTTGAACTAAAACATCAGTACAAATTATTGTATCCGGCGACACAAGGTGGGAGTGAGAGTGAATGTTACAACTTCAAGTCCAGATTGCGCTTGATGTTTGCCCCCCTAGTTATATTACTAGCTCCCTATTACCTCCCCCCCCCCAATTCGTAACCCTAGCGTCCAAATAGGAGAGATTGCTTGTTTGATTCGGCCTTGAGAAGTTGCATGAGCGATCATGCTTGCTTTGTTCCTAAAATCCTAGTCCGTACGTGCAAAGTATTTTACGTTGTTGGGTCCATCAGATTTGGGAATTGATTCAACCGTTGACACTTTTTTGTAACTACCTGTTCTTGTCAAATTTAAATGCAAAAATGCCAGCTAGTCTTATCTAAAGTTTTGACTTTTGTCTATAGCGGTGCAGATGACTGTCGATCACACATAAGCATAGACACTAGATAACCCCCCCCCCCACCCCGTGCACATAAGTTTCTCCTCGTGACGACGCAGCAGCCACAAACAATGGAACATGTTGTCAACCAATAATGCTCGCAGTGTGTTCGTTATCTGGGGTCGTGGTCAAAGATAATACTGCGCACGGTGGCAGTAGCCCGTGATCCAATGAGACATCCTTGTAATAGATAGACAGATAGACAGACAGACGGACGGACGGACGGACGACAGATAGACAGACAGACAGACAGACAGATAGACAGACAGACATTCATTTTCAAAATCAGTGTTAAAATTAATGTTATTGGTTGGATGAGACTTAATTTCGCTCCCCTGAGAAAAATAGCTGAAGTGTTTTTTTTCTGTCTGCTCGCGCTCTACCGGTCAAATGGCTACTCTAATCGTGCTGAAATGTTCATGGGACCTTCAAAACCTATGAAGTTATAGATGTGTTACGATTTTGGGTAAAACTAAAGAAAATAATATCGTGTAACTGTGAGGAATTGACTAAAAGCAATAAACTTTTAAAAAAATATCATAATCGCAAGAAAACATTGATATTTCTGGTGTCTGAACATATTCATTATGGAATAAAATTTAGCTTTTCAGAGATCAAGGGGGGGGGGGGCGATCGCCCCTACCGCCCCCCCTGGATCCGCCACTGATCTAGACTTCGCAGTAGTTGCTACTGCTATTCGCTGTAGGGCTACTGGAGTGGAAGTGTGTGACCTTGCCTATTCGACTTTGACTGAGTGCGTGAGAAAGTATTCTATTGCGAATAAATCGAACTGTGGGCAGTAGCGAATAGCGGTAGCTACTTAGCACTAGCACCCGACTTATCTATTCAGTCACTTAGTCACTACTAGGCCTATCTGTTCAGAAGTCACCCACGCACAGGGGCGCCGACTCCGTGGGTGCTCAGGGGCTGAAGCACCCCTCAGATTGTTTGGAGGGGTGCTCCAAATATTCTGAATCTATATAAAAATTCACGTTGCACGTTGCAACATAAATTCCGACATTTTATTACTTTAATCTTTCTCACTTATTAGGTGCTACTGCAGTCAGTTACCATTCAGTAACTAACCGTACCGATAGCTAGAAACATGCAGTTCTTTTAGTAGTAGTAGTAGTAGTAGTAGTAGTTCTTTATTCTGTTGTTACAATATTATGGTTACAACAAAAATGGCGAGGTTCAATCGATATGGATTGTTCTTCCACCTAACCATTTTACATATTATAAATACAAACAATAATATAATACACAATACAAATAATATTCTAAAATTTAAACATAGAAATGGAAGATTAATTAAAGGAAACACAATAGATACCTATTTAGTTAAGTAGATGTGTACTTGATACATTGAAATGACTGTGGGTTTGTGCAGTTATTCTGCCAAAAGGAAATGGTATTTACAATCGGGACAGTGTGTGACAATAGACTACCGGTATAGTATGAAGATGTATTTACATGAAAAACTCATCTAGATTATAATAAGGGGTTTCTATGAGAAACTGCTTTATTCGTTTCTTTCGAAGGTTAGGTCTTAATATATCAAGGTTTATTATTTTAGTCGCAAGAGCATGATAAATTCTTCGTTTCATATAGTATATATGTTTTTCGAGATGAGTGGTTTTATGGGAGGGATACTGAAGTGAGGTTTTGTGTCGCTTGTATTATGGTCATGTTAAATTAAGTTTTTGAAGTGTTCCGGGTTGTCAATCACAAAGCAAGCTGCGCTGTGTATGTAGACATTTTGTAACTGTTAGTATTTTGAGCTCTTTAAACATATCGCGACAGCTAGCGCGGTGCCCAAGCTTGCCTAATATTCTAATGGCACGTTTCTGCAAAATTAGCACTCGATTAATCAAGTTTTTATACGTTGTTCCCCAAGAAAGTATTCCATAGGATAGAATTGAGTGGAAATTAGCAAAGTAAGCTACTCTAGTTATCTCTGAGCTTGCAAGAGTGGATAACATACGGATAGCATATGTGCTAGAGTTTAGTCGCCTACAAAGCTTATCAATATGTGGTTGCCACGTTAAAGTGTTATCCGTGCATAATCCCAAGAAGTTACATTCACTTACAGTTGTTATTGTGCCCTTTTGAACAGTTAGGTGTGGAATTAACAGTGCTATATTTGATTTTAGTCTGAAATTAAGTAGTTGTGTTTTTTTATCATTCAGGTGCAATTGATTAGCTGAAAACCATGTGACAATTGCATTTATTATTATTTCTGCACATACTTTTGTATTTTTAGAATCTGGACATGATATGATTATACTTGTGTCGTCAGCAAATAGAGTTAGGAACAAGAGTGTGAGAGGTGGTTTAGTGTTTCGAGTTCCAAAAGAGATGCACTTTTACTATTTGGTCCAACCGACAGACGTAGCTCAAGCGTAAAGCGCGATACTCTGATGATTCGGGAAGTTCACGTTCAATCCCCGCCACCGGCAATCCTGACTGAACGTTTTGTCGAAGGTTTTCTTTAGTCGTAAATGTGAATGCAAATTGAGTCGTCTAGCCCTTCGGACATAGGTTACTTAGATACCTGACGCTGCTGGGTATGAATTTTACCCGCGCGTAGGACTATTTTTCGAATTGATGGGGGGGGGGGGGGGGGGGGGGGGATAGATGAGCAAACGAGCTTTTTACATCATCCTTCCAATTTTCCACAAACAAGTCAGCATACCCTAGCTAGCTAGCTAGAGACACAAATCTCAAAGTACTGACTGCTACTAGTTTTTCAGTTGTAGCCGGAAAAAAGACGTGGGGGTCTGGGAAGGAGAAGGGGGGGGGATACCCCCTTTCTACGCGCCTGAATTTGTCAATTTGCTTGACACAACACATGGTAGCCTAGACAGTAATGAAATGAAAATGATCGTCTTTGACTATTTGTACTAAGCAACTGGCTGGGTTCTGTGACGTTGAAAACAGTTCTACTGTTAGCCACGATGCATCTATCGCTGTCTGTATCTTTCAAAGATGACTTGCGATGTATGAGCTTTTGGTCTTACATTCGCCCAAAAGCTAATCGAGAAGATGACTGATCTATGAAGATGAAATTATGTCACATTAATTAATATAGGCCCTAAATCCTAGATCCATCAAACGTTAGTGGAGGGTCGGCGAGGGGTGAGGGCGATTTAGGGCTAGCTAGCATGTTTCTGACCTTCTTTTTAATGTTGAACCAAATTTGCAGCTTACACAATTTTCTGAATACATTCATTTGAGTAATTACTTCATTTCTTATCTTGTCAATGTGAGCAAGTCGGCGGATATCTAAAAAAAAACACGAAATAAATAAATTCATATTAGATAGCTATAACCTAAATTACTCAAAACTTTCAAATGTGATTGAAAGCTAGGCCTACTTTGCAGACT